>JAZKJV010000977.1:0-527956 GCA_037367405.1 Ottelia alismoides
TACCCAGAGACATTGCCATGTTGTTGATACTTTATTATTTCATATCATGTATAAAATTCAGCTGCCTTGATGCAATGGATTAATTAGACATATTTTCACTCAGATTTTTGCAACCATAGCCTCACCATTTAAGTTCTTACACACCTTTGAAGAATATAAAATGCATGTTTAATATGGATGTATGAGAGCAGGTTCACAAATTTTTTTTTAGTAAAAGGGGGCCTAAGATCAGGTCTAGCTAGTGAATTTGACTTTGACAACTTATAGGAGTTGTCATGACATCATATTTTAGCAATTTATTTTATTACATGTTGATTCCACAACTCTGGACATCTTCATTGTCCGCTTTTTGTTTTTCCATATTTGCCACTTTTTAACGGATGCAATGCCGCATTATTGATGTATCTTAATATATCGTGGATTTGTTGTCATGTATCACCTCCTGATATATTGTTAAAATTGGAGAAAATTGGTGGAAGTTGATTTGGAAAAATGGATAAACTGATGCCATCTATTACACTTATTATCGCACTATCAATTCCTTTTTTAGTTGCCTTAAATTTGAATCGGTGGCTATCGTACTAATGTTTATGGTGTTCTCTTTGTATTCATTTATTTTTTAGATTTTAAGACAAACTAATGTGCGGTCTTTGATGTAATACTAGTTCAGCCTCTTCACAACCTTTATACAGCTAGCACGTTCGTCTTATTATCTTACTTATTGATCTAAGTCTAGTGCATTATATATTTTGTGGAGTTTTATATCATTAAGTTTGAACAAACGCATTATTGTTTCTTTTGTTAGTGTACTTTGTTTTTAAGATGTTTTTCATTTGTCATGCTGTGCATTTTAGTTAAATCTATGATATACTTCTTGCTTATAGATTGATAACTGTGTATTTCAGCCTCTTGATTGAATAAGAACTATGATCTGAGTTTTTCAAATTCCACATGTAAACTTGGTGAAATGGACATAGCTCATTAGGTTTTGATGTAGGAAAGACTCAAGTTTAGGTCCCACAAATTGCATTACTCAGGGGTGGTAGTATATGGATTGCCGTAGTGCTCCTCAGGTTTGCCAGAATGTAACCGAGTTAATAAAAAACTGAATGAGATGAGAGCAACATTGATATTTAATAAAGCCATTAGATTTGAACACGATTGGGTGCAGGGAAGCCATCTTTTTAAGCTTAAGTTGTCAAATAGAAGCCTACATTATTTGTCCACTTAGCTCTCATTACACACTCCCAGCTAGTTTTTGATGTTAGAGTTTCAGGTATTCTAGGGGAAGGAGATGGGGGCAGATTGTATGCGTAAAGGTCTAGGTGAATAAAATGATTGGAGAGTCGTTGGTTATCTTGGGTTAAGATTTATAGCATCTGAAAAAATAAATGTTTGTGCAGATTTTGGCTTCCTATTTGGACACTTATTATTTTGGAAAGGTTATATAAGTTTGATGTTGAAACTAAACATAAGCCTACCCATGATTATACACCGGAGAGGTGAAAATGTTAATACCAAAACACTTAGAAAACCAAATTACATTTTCATTTTTTCAAAGGCAGCAAAGTCAGATCCCAAAAAGTCCAGTGCTTGACCAGCCCATCTATATCACCTCTTCCCAAGGCATTTTTTTGAAAGCTGTAGCAACATCTTCTATTCCATGCAGAAGAGATCAGATATCTTCATCCATCTCTAACCAAAATTGTTGTCTGTCTTGTTGAGAGGGTTCTAATTTAATCCGTGGTAATTCCTCAAGTTGTGCTTGTTGGTTCTCAAGATTGTTTTTGCTATCCCTCAGTCCTCACCTTTGGTGACAAATCAGAAAATGAAAGGAAATCATTTGCTGTACTACAAAGTAGTGGATCTCCCAAAATGATTACAGTATATCAGCGATAACCTTGTTCAAATCCTAACCTGAACCATCCCTATTTAAGTCATTCACGTTGGCAATATCTGTCATTTTAGAAAACCCATCTTATATATTGTGTTCATTAATGATAATGTTCTTTTACTCACGTCAATCTCCCTCTTTCTCAGCTAGGTTTGCGCTCATGCTCTTATTTATGTTTTCTTTATCATTCAACATGTTTGCTTTGCTTTGTTTTGTATCAAAGAGGGTGAACCTTAAGATCATTAGTGTTCATGGGAGCATGTTGTGTTATAGCCTTGCAACACTGGTCCAGTCTGGTTGTTTTTATTCCCCCGATCATTTCCACCATCCTATCTTATACCATTCACTGCATTTCATTGGTTCTGTCGATGTGTTTAGATCTGGAGTTGCCACTTGGTACGAAATGTAATCGATTTTTTTTACTTTTTTTGCGCTAACATGCATTCAAGTAATAATCACTCTTAAAAGATTTTGGTCAAAATTTAGTTTAAATGTGAAACCGTTTTCTGTGGTTTGCATCCTCAGATTATCAAATTATCTTTCAAGATTGTGCTTTGATTATGTACATGTAGCTTCCAATTTTGGTGTTTGATCAGATTGATCAATGATTAATCAAATGTGTGAGAGGTAGGGTTCAACTCAATGAACGTGAACCGTTGATGCATTGATTGATATTCTTATTCCAAACTGCCATATCAACAAAAGTTCTTTTACTGCAAATTTCTATGCCAATAATTTACAAAAAAGTGGCTTTATCATATTTTTCATCACTGTTTGTGATAATAAAGGTGATTGTTCTTTAATATGTTTGGCAGTGGTTGATATATACTTGCCTGCTCGGCGTGCTCGCCCTGAGTTTTCTTGTGAATGGTCACAGTGATGAATCACTTAACGAGAACCATTGATGCATCGATTTTTTATTCCAACTTGCCATATCTAAGAAGAAATCCTTTTACTACAAAATTTATGCCTAGAAATTCAAGAAAATGAGCTTTTGCATTATCGATAGTGGTAAACTGGTAATAAAGGTGATTGTTCATCTCTATGTTTGGCAATGGTTGATATCTACTTGTCCGCTTGTCCTGAGTTTTGTTTCTGAACGGGCACAGACGAAGAATTGCTTAGAAATCTGATGTTTTCCCCATAAAAGACAATATGAGTTATATTTCCTAATGAAACAGAGTTGCTAAAGCATTTACTCGGGTTCTTGATCTGCCACAACGAAGCACAATGAATTTGCTTATTTTGTATGTAGTCAACGAATGTTGTGCCTCTATGATCTAATTGTTCTTGCATGTGTTTATTTAATCTGATCTAATGCTTTGGTGCTGGGTCTGTATTTTCTTGTAAATTGTATTTTTATTCTCAACTTTCTCCCAGTCACCGCCTGTCAATTTAATTATATTCATCTAAAATAGGTACTGTGAAATAGAAGAACTATTGCTTCCAAGTTATAATTGATAAAGTTAATGTTATTTTCTTTTATCACATCTCTTTATATCCTTTTTATAGGTGGTATGAAGGTTAAAGCTGATCGTGATGAATCATCTCCCTATGCGGCAATGCTTGCTGCCCAAGATGTTGCTCAAAGATGCAAGGTTTGATATATTTTACATGTCTAGATTGTCATCTGTTCTGTGGACCAATCTATAATGTTATTGTCACCTCTATTTAGGAACTTGGAGTAACTGCTTTGCACATAAAGCTTCGTGCTACGGGTGGAAACAAGACCAAAACACCTGGACCTGGTGCACAGTCAGCTCTCAGAGCTCTTGCTCGATCTGGAATGAAGATTGGACGCATTGGTAAGATATGGTTTTTCAAATTTAGTTTAAGTGAATTTGGCAGTGCAATTCCACCTTTAATAAGACTATGGAGCTAGTTGGCCATTAAATTTCGCTCTCTTTTCTCTCAATTAGAATTTCAATTTCTAATGTAATTCTAGATAAGAATGCTGTCGCATAGGTCATATTTTTTGAGCTGTACGGTAGATTAATGTCGTTATTTTACCCTTGTAGAGGATGTGACTCCGATTCCAACTGATAGCACTCGCAGAAAGGGTGGTCGCAGGGGAAGGAGGCTGTAGTTCTGTTGTAGCTTGCTTTACTGGTTGGCATGTCACTGGTTGATAGTTTATAGTAATTGAAGCATTTCTTGTGTTACTTTCTTGTGTTGGATTTTATATGCAAACTATGTCAACCGTTCTTCATAAACCATGTTTGATTTCGTTGGCAAATGATTTGGTCTGGGTATATGCTCATAATAGCATGTCCAATTCTGGATGTCAAGTTCAATCTTGTTGGTTCTGCAGTTTGCTAGTCACCTGTCCTTGGTGATCTGATGCTTTCAGTAAATACGGTTTGTGTTGATGTTTGCACGTGGATCAATTTTTTTATTAAATTTGTTACTTGGAGTAAAAGAAGTTGCTAATCAAAGTATCAATGGGAATAGTTTCTGGGCGTTTCTGTTTTCCTTCAATTCTGTTATGTTCATTTATCTTAGTTGGGAATGGATGAATGTTGATTGCATGTTGTGCAATTACATCTCCAGGTACTTTTTACTGTACAATGACAAGATACGGAAGTAAATCAAACCGGAGATTGAAATGATAATATTATAAAAATTGTCGTAGTATCCACAATATTAATCAACTTGTTGACTTGTATCTTTTATCGAGACTTAATGGAATGAAAATCAACTGGAAAAACTTGCATTGATTACAGTATGAAGTATTGTTATGAAAGTAGTTCGCTCAAATAATTAGCAAACACTAATTTCCTGGTGCATTTTTGCTCGTGTACTTTTGAACGAGTATTTTGCATGGTAATTACAAGATATTCAATTCATGACGAATGTATACAAAATTTATGTATAAATTCATATGCAATAGTCAATAAGTTCATGAAGTCATGGTAAGAAATAAATATATTAAAATCTAGTATTTATTTCATAGTTATGTTCCTTTTAGATTATGCAATATCAATATCAGTTCTCTTTTTTTATCATAACAATTATCCCCCAATATTCTTGCATTGTTATTACTTGTGATCAAAGTTCAGGAAAGCGGAATGCGTACGCGTTTGGACAAGTCATCAAAGACTGAATAAGTGGCATGTGGGGGCATATGCGGGCTATATGCAGTTCTATGCGGTTTTCTAATTTTTAATTTAAAAATAAATATCTATGAATAATATTACATTGAATTTATGTATCTAAAGGGAGTTAAAAAAGATTTAAGAAAAATGATTCATGTTATATGGGTGTGTATGTTTTTTTATTGTCTCATATTTAATCACACAATATTTACCATAAAAACTTCACACATTATATGATTTGTAATAACACAAATTCAATACACATACATGCACTACATGAGCAAAACTGCACTCGACATATATAAAAATATTAGACGATACAATACATATACTCATAAGAACACTACATGAGAAAAACATGAAACATTGCATATACATAATGGTATAATGCATTGCAATTGATACAAAAGCATGCCACATTCTTACAATTGAATGAAGAGGCATGGCTACAGAGTTAAGGACCTGAATGAGAAGATTGAAAAGTTGGAGCTGTAGGAGCAGTATGCGGGGTATATGCGGCCATATGCGGGGAGGGCGCATAATGCACTGATTCATGAAATCGGTGCGGTCTGCCTGTTGACGGGCATATGTGGCCGCATGTGGTCCATGCGATCGATTTCACGAACATTACTTGTGACCTTAGGATAAGTAGTTGTTCATCCAACTCTCAAATAGACGTTAACTTCTGGACACAAGAGTAAGTAGAAGGAAAATGTAAGCTCCTCCCAAATGGACATTAAATTTGAGGGCAATCTTAAGATGTCATATGCTTAAGCTCTTCCCACCAAGCCTTGAGGTAAAGATCCAATAGTTGGAGGAGCTCTGATCACCTTGTTGTTGCCAACACTTCCAACTCTAAATGTAAAAAAATCCTTAATCAGATATTAGTCTGAATAAGTCATGGTTTGGTTCACCCCATCTACGACTAAACTAGTAGAATGGCGCAGGTGATAATGGTGCAAGATAGGGGCACAATTGATATTGTAAATTGTAAGAGGAGCATAATTGTAAAAAAACATTAAAATTTATATATATATATATTAATATTTTCTCATTTTCCATATCTAGTAATTGTGCATAGTAATCTACATATACATATAAGTAAAATGTGTCTATCAATGAGGGATCCAAGTTAATTTCCCTTAACGAATTTTTTAGATTTTTATGAGATTTACACCTAGGTAAAATGAGGCAATCAAGTCTGGCCCATCACAGAAATATAAAGATCATATCGTATTTGATAAAAATAGACTTGTTGTACAAGTTGCAATAACATCATAATTTTAAAAAATTATTTATGAATTCACATGGATTTGGAACCATCCTAAAACTGTTCTGTCATGATCATGCGAGTTTAGAACATATCTCTTGAAGTATAAACATGATCTACGAGTCTCTAAACAAAGAGACATCTTCTCTCAAGTCCAATCCAACGGAGACATTGCGGGCGAGGGATAAACCACGTGACTCCTGCAATCCAAAGAGATGACCCGAGTACTATAGCTCCCTATTTCGTCGCACAAAATACTCCTCCTCCAAGAGAACAAGACCTAAGAAGAGAAACCTCCATGAGAAATTGATCATATCGATCCGGCAACATAAAAATGATGCGATTGCTATCGTGAAGTCCATGACCCTGGGGCAGGGAAGGACCACATGGGAGATGGAGGAGGGGGGGGGCATGTATGTAGAGGGAGGGAGGGAGACTTTGATAATTTCTAATCCTTGGAAATTCTTTTATATGAAAAGGCTTGGGTTGTCTTCTCTTTTATACTACTTTAAATGGCTAGGATGCACTCCTAATATTAATCAATGACCAAGATTAAATGTGGTTTCCAACCACAATTGGGATTAGGAGTTAAGGATGATTATCAACTTTATTTTTTTTACAGTTTTAATCTTGAAATACAATAATCATCGATGAATCATAATAGGAAAGAGAGATAGATACTCTCTCAATATTGGTGGATGACCACTGTGGTGGCTCCCACCATGGCCATCCACTTCATATTAGGATTGTATCTCCTCCTTTCCTAGTACAACTTGGTTGTATCTCCATTAAATCAAATCTTTATTCGTTAAAATAATTTTTAAACTAATTATCACTAAATAATTTCAAGCTATTTTATGACAATTGCAAATAAGTCATTGACAATTATGAATCATATTCATACATCCAAAATTAAATGTAAATCCCATGTACATTTATTTCTATGATGTTAATAAAAAATATGAATCCTATTCACAATTAAGTCTCAATATGATAATGTAGATCTCATCCACATTATCCATGACTATTGTAGATATTACTATCCATATTAATCTCATGTAAGATAAATAAATTCAATTTAATTATCTCACTTATCTCTCTACATATATCCATATATCATAAATCATAATCGTATTATTTAGGATAATTAAATCTAATTTAATTATCGCGATCGGTCGAGATCGGTCGGCTGAGGAGCTCAACAAGTGGGAAGGGGCCAAGCACGTGCAGTGCCCGTGCGCAGGGGGCACGTGCACCGCACGTACGAGGTTTTTAATTTTGTTTCCTTTTTTAATAAAAACAAAATAATAAAAATCTCAGAAATGTGTGCCACGTGACAGCTCCAGAAGTTGCCACGTGGCACCTCCAGAAAATTCAAGAATAAATGATAAAGATAAATAAAAAATTAATAGCAAACAACCTCGGATCGAAAACTTTTCTTTACAAAATTTGTTTATCTCGATGATATCTACAACTTTCATGAAGAAATCAAAGGCAAAATCGATCATTTGCACAAAGTGATATTTTTGGGGTATCCCATGTACATATAATTCCTTGATTTTTGAGTTTTATAAATTTTTTTGTAAATTTTAAACTAGATAAAAATTAGAAAAAAATAAGCTAAAATCTAAGATAAATATTTACAAGTTGATATAAATTTTTTTGTATTTTTAATAATTAAGAAAATGAAGAAATAAAATACAATATCAAAACGACAACTCTTATACAAACTGTTAGTGGAGACTCGGACTCAGTTAATTTCTTTGATTTCAAACTCAGTTTGGATTTAGATTTTTGAGCATTTTAATAAAACTTTTATAAAAAATAGGTGAAAAGAAATAAAATAAAATTAGTTAATTATGTATATATAATATAAAATCAAAACTGCTAAAATACAAAATGTATAAAAGAGGTCCAAAATCCAACTTTCACATATGAGATCTGTTTCACTTGAACTTGATCTTGTTTTGAAGGTAATTGAATGTACATTAGTTCAAAAGTGAGTAGAATTAAATTGGACATCGGAATTATCTCATTTTCTATTTGTTTTCCGATACTCAAATTAGGTCTCAATTGGAAAATCCTTAAACTCTTTCAAGGACAGTACACCTTCTCCACGAATACTTGGAAATAAGGTCAAGGCGATTACAATAGGATAAGCCATGTATTGTGACTTGGATAAGAAGATCTAATTTCATTGCCATATCTAGAGGATCACTCATAGATGCCCAGTCATGTCAGACACGATACCCAATCTTCTCATTGTATCCAAATCCAATCAAATCAATGTCCAACATTTGGACTACGATTGAATAACTAATCTACGAGTAGAGTCACTAAAATATAAATCTATTCCATCACTTTAGTGGGATGAAAGTGTCATGTTTACAATCGATTAAGATAATATCATCCTCGAGTAAATACCCGTGCATCCTGCATACTAGATGACCATGATTAAACTTGAAGTTTGGATCTTATTTTAACCGTCTCCTTCAACATTTTATCGTTAAATTTCTCATTTGATCATATGGAGTTAGTATGTATTATATGATTTCCAACAACATATATCATATCAATAAGTCTTGTCCTTATTTCAAAGCAAGATGAACATCAATATAATTTGGTTTGTCCCACTATCTCATGAATGAGCTCACATTTTCTTGGTTCAATAATGAACCTATATGATCCCTTTTAGAGATCGTATTGCTTGCATGCCCTCTTATGCATACCACCGTGTTGGTGTATAAATCTTGACTAGGTCATCAACCTATTGATTTTCCAAATGTATATATCTAGACATATAATAACACATCTATCTCCGATCAGAGGATGTGTGCCTGTATGTGAAAATATACTATATAGTTCTTAGTTATCTCAATCTTGATAAGTCAACTCTTTGACTTAATTCATCTGACACTTCCTCATCTCTATTCTTATGTGTATGCCCTGCATCAAGTGGTAGGCAGGATGTCAGTCTTTTGAGTAAAGATTGTCATCTCCTTCTTATGTTAGAGATCCTTTTTTTGATAATCACTTGACGATGTGATTAAGTCATCAATCTTACTCTTTAGATACTCAATCCAGCACCAACTTCCAAGATCCAACCTTTGGATCAATAACTGTATGATATCAAGATGGTCAAGGTATGTAACCCTACTTGTACCATGGGATACATCAATAAGTGCACTCACATAAATGATTAAAATCTTAGAAAGGGAGTGGAAATCGATAATTTTTATTGGTGCATTATTACAATAATATTTATTATAGAAATGGTTCATCCAGAGCTCACATGTCTAACACTGGAGGGATTAGATAATATAGTATCAATATGTTTTCACTCCAAATCTAACTTAAATCGAGATTCTCTCATCACATCAAATTTATCCCATTTTAGTGATTTCAGAATGGATTAGTAATGTTTGTCCAAAGGTGCCAACTTGACTATCTCACCTCTAGTTTTTTTATTTTTATAGTAATAGGTTGGGGATGATGGGGACTCAGATTAGTATAATGACAACGTGTTCTTGTTCGAATCTCGACTCAGTTCGAGACTCATATCTAATTCATCAAGCTTATCAAATTCTAATGGCCTCAAAATTATTGAAATTCGTCGCTTTAAATGAGTGAGTTATGAATGCCTATTTTACACGAAATTTGAATAAGAGCACATTATCATCTAGTGATCTAAATCCGTGTATGTGTTATTTAAAAATACCTTAAAAATAAAAACAAGGACATGGGTATCTAAGTTGACTCCTCCTATAGTAGCCCCATTTAACTCATAAAAACTCTCAAAAGTATCTCACTATGGCATGTCTCCCGTCAAAATAAAAAAGGTATATAAAAGCATAGACGAAGCCATAATTTTTTAACCTGGTGGAAAAATACGTTGTCAAAAATTTCTTCTTGAAGGGAAAACAACTGAGGCATTATTGTCTAACTTATTTTACCATTATAATCATTTTAGTTATTTGATTATATAATTTAAGTGATGTGAATAAATGGTACCCATAAAATTTTGAATCTTTAGACCTTAATCACACGTAAAAAAATGTATTTATAAACATATTTATAAATAACTCATTTTATAACGTTAAATGATAAAAAATGCAGTCTTAAATCTTAGTAGAAATTCCACAAGGTAATAATACTTTGCTTTTTAGGGTGGAAAAGATATGCATGTATTTACCGATGTCCGGTCTGTTGATGTGTTAGTTTTAATCATATTTGATAGTTTTATCGATATCGATTTTAAAAGGATACATATACGAACATCGCTTTCATATTTGCATACATCTATATTTATTAGGGTAAATTGGAAAAGACGCCTCCATATATGCCAACTCGCAATTGGGGTACTTATTTTTTAAATGTAACAATAAGAATAGGGAACTTTAACTTTAAGATTTATCGTCTATGTAAAAGAACTACAAAAGTATATGCAAAGATGTATACAAAACAAAGAAAATAAGATCGGATCCATCTTTGTCATGTTTCAAAAATGGGCATGTGAATGATATTTTGATGCATGTATAGTGTCTTTTTTTGTAATTTACCATGTTGATTTAATATATATACTTCAAGATTAATTTTTAGCTACTTTCTAACAAAAATTTAGAACTCTTTTTCACCTTTTTGATATAAAATAAATACATTTACTATATATGAGTTGTTAGAGTATGTGTGTAGATGGCTAATTGAATCTCTCCATGATCCAATTACCCCTCGTTAGAGTATGTGTGTAGATGGGTAGTTGAATCTCTCCTGGATCCAATTACCTCTCGCACTAATATTTAGCCCTAAATCACGTATAAGTGGGACTTAGTCATATTCGTGATGCTATATAAGAAGTGCTACGCTTACTGTATTCAATGGGAGAATTCAACATAAAAATCAACCTTTTGAGATGGTTCTCCTGTAGTTTCATCCCACTCCTTGTGGAGCAGGGTTCATGTATTATTGTGTTCTTCATTTTTCTTTATCTTTCGATCTCTAATTACACTTCTGCAATACGTTTTCTACAGGGTATCAGAGCATATTTGATTGTGGATTTGATCTTGGGTTTTATTATGTTCATGTTCATTGATTATCAAGATATGGTTGAGTTGAGAAGAAAGAGTTCTTCCACATATTTCTTTCCAAGGTTTCTTGATTCCAGCCACAATAGTGATTCGAAAAAACTATGGTTCATGGAACCTTAATTCATTGGAATCGCAGATGGTGATTAGATCTCTATCTCCAGTTTGCAATATAGTTGGTAGTGCTTCCTCGCGGCAAATCCCCAGATGATGAATTCTTTATTCATCACTGTAATTTGCTGAAAATAGAGCTTCATCCCGAGTCATTAAGTGCATTCATGTGTTTATACCTCACAATAAACATTCATGTATCTTTAAATAATTTGCATAAATTACCATTCATATTGCGTTCATATTCACTTGTATATATTAACCTAATTCATCCATTTTTAGTAAATTCAAACTAAGCTCAATTGACATCAAACCAACTCCACTGTGCACATATCATCAATAGTAGTCAATGAAAGATCTTAAAAATGTTAACTTGTGTATATGTGAAATAAACCTAAACCTACTTTAAAATTGAAAAGCTGCAAATGCTTATATCTCTCATATACATTGTCAGATTTCACTATACTCACTTTTAAATTAATGAGCTCTTAGTTATCTACAAATCAAGATCAACTCCAAAAGAACCATATTTCATTTGTGAAACTTGTATTTTGGGACCGAATTGTATATTGTACGTATTTATTGATTTTTGATATATCATTTTATGTACATATTTAACCCTTTTTTATTTATTAAAAAATAAAAAATACTAGAAAATCCTTAAAAAATCAGTTCTGATTTGAGCACATTGACCAATTCAACTATATATACTTCACATTCCCAATTTATTTCTGATTATTCTTGACTAATAAAAATCCAAAAAATACATTTATGTCCCTTTCATTATTTTACATAATATTTTATTTTTCATGCATAATTCATTTATAGAAAAATAAATAAAAAATAAGCTAAAAATCAATATTTTATGTACATGAAATATCATAAAAAAATCATAACTTGTACACATGACTTCATTTACAATCGAGTCCTTCACGAACATTGTAGAATATATTTAACCCAACATTTTTCATTTGGGAGAATTTTGCATTTTATATCGTTTTTTATTTTTAATTCATTTATTTTTGCATTTACATGTCTGGTCGATGGTCAATGCATGTGTCAGCACTTGATTCGCCTACTCACACCACCTCATTCTCAAGGTCAACAAGCCATTCCCCTTATCAGCACCCTTCATCTTTCAACACCTATCATCATGACTGTTGGATCAAATTTTATCCAACGTCCTCCATCATTTTCCCCATTTCCAAGCACCCTCGGTCAGGATAATTGGATATGGGAAGATCCGACACTCTCGTAATCTCCTAACTCCAAGTCTCCTTCCTCGGCCAAACCCATAAGCCAACTCACCTCTCTGATCTCCTCTACTCTGCCTTCCTCTCTGACCTAATCGTATTTCCCTTCTCTATCACTTTATCGTAACCTCCAAATCCAAGAACCAACAAATCTAAATCATAATCCCTACATATTAAAGACTTGAAATCGATGGAATTCACCTCTAGTTAACACTATTATCTTCGTTTACTCTATAACAACCCAACTTGAAATCTCACCAAAACCATCATTATCCTCTAAATCTCATCAACCTCCTAATCCCAATCCCTCTTCACCCTCCTTATTCTATTGCAACCACCATATCCTCATCCCCCATGACTCTATCCTCTACAACTAACTTAATATGAACCCAAACCCAATCCTCCATGGTAGAGAGCCCCTCTCCTCTTACATCTCCCTATCTCCCTATTTAAGACTCTCTTATGACCACAAACTAAGGTATTTATCATCTTCGACCTAGAGAGAGTTAGAGAGAGGGGACATCGATGACAGTGGACCCACATACCTCAGAGACGACCTCTACCTGTCACGGTCCTTGAAGTTTGACTCCATGCTACTACACTTTTCAGTCTCGTAGCAAAGCTTCTTTTCTCCCCTTCACCAGAGCAAACTGAAACGAGTACCATAGACAACCCCTACTACTCCATCTTCTATCGACGACCAGGTATACCCCTCTAACCTTTCATCTCTTTCATTCTTCCTCATTCTATTAGCTATGTCTTCTTCCTCAAAAACATTCATCAGTCAAGCTTCGATCGACCTCCAACCACCATCGATCATCTTCCTCCCTCATCGCTTCACCATCTACCTCATGTAGCCTATCAAACTCCAGCCAAGCCGTCCTTCGTGCCTTAACGCTTTGACAATATCCCTTGAGGTTCGAGTTGTCCTAATCTTTGTAGGTACATGTCTCAATCTCCAGAGCGAGTCGTTGTCATCTTGGCAAGCCATCAAAGCAACACACTATAATTGGAACAGAGAGCCTATGCCACCCTCTAGCATTGATCATCGGAGTCACCTTCAGGCATGATTGAAGTTGAAGGAGAATGACCATCAGTGGGATGAAGACCTCTAGGAGTTACAACAATCGTGCGATCAAGTCACACCTTTCATATGAACCATTGATGCATGCCTAAAAATCAGCCCTCGGATCAACCATAACATGATTATCACTGTTCAATATCCGATGGGGACGGTCCACATGCGGATTACGTGTGGGGCAAAGTTACAAAGCGACCCCTCCTTCTTTATGAAATCACCAAAAGAACTTCCTCACGTGCGTGATGCACATGACTGGGGAAGTTGCAACAGAACCCATTGATATTTTTGAAATGGATGAAAATACCCTTGTGTTGGTTAAAATTATAGAATTGACCCGCTACCTTATGAAAATTACGAAAAGGTCCCTAGAAGGTAATCTTTTAGACATTTCTTGGTTATTTTATTTTAACCAGGCCCCTTGGTAATTTAATTAATATCTTGGGCATTTGTAGTCCAAAGTTTATGTCCTTGGTGTTGTTTTGAAGCTTGCTTAATTGTCTATCATTTGGAATGCCGTGATACATGTTTAGAGACATTATGAACAACAATTAATGAAGGGAGTTATTTATCAATTGTGACCTTATCTAAATCTTTAAAATTCATTCTCATGATCATACGCATCGCTTGGAATTGATTTGAGAATTAATTGGTCAATTATTCTTCTAAATTGCATTGGGCTTGGGGATTGAGATTAAGGTCATAATATTCTTTTGATCATTAACTTGCATTTCTCATTTGCATTCAACATTATCATTAGAAAATTCTAAAAATCACATTATTATTTTATTTTACCTCATTATATTTATTTTCTTGCATAAAAAATCTTTAAAATTCACTCATCGCATATTTGCTTCAAATCATTGCTTCTTTTATTCAAAAAATCAATAAAAATTTGCAAAATCCAAAATCCCATAAGAAATCATCTCTTGAAAATATAACTTTGTTTTGTTGACAATTGATTCTAGACCATCACATTACCTTCATAAGTTTAATTTGGGGCTTGTCTAAGTAAAATAAATAAATTGGCATATTGAATTAATTGAACATTATTTTTACGTGATTTTGATTGAACACAGATTTATGTGATGCGACATTAAACACACAATTACCAAGGGTTTTTAGTGGACATTTCAAATGGCATTGTTGCCATGGAGGTATACAATTTAGGATTGATTTCTAGAGAACTTAGTTCTTAGATTTTCCACCCTCGGGTAGTTTGACCCCGATTTTTCTTGTGAATATTTTCTTTGTTTATTTTTTAGTATTTTTATTTATTTTTCTGTATATATTTATATGTTTCTCACTCTAACATAAATCTCTTTTTATGTGAGGGACCCAACGGACTTGGAACATTTTTTAGAAATATCTAATAATGCATCCCCATAAAGATTGTGAGGTAGTATTTTTGAAATTTGCATTCATATTTGTGTTTCTTGATATATGTCTTTTTTTATTATCCCTCAGTTTTCTATCACTTAGGATGTAAAGAAATTTGGAATCCTTGTGTAAATGTGTCTTAATATCCACTTAAATTCAAGTGATAGCCAAACTAAAATAATGAGGCTGCTAAACAAGGTGCTAAAAATTTGAATAAAATTGAATATTATTGTTTGTGGGAGAGCAACCACATCCTTGTGTGCAGGTACTTTTCCAGACTATGAGTGCGTGAGGATGTAGCCTTAAGGTTAGAGCCCACAATGCTGGACCTACATCCTAACTCTCCAAATCCGACTCTTACAGGTTTGGGTGCTGCAAATGCTCGCCTCCAACCATAGAGAGATGTTTTGGGGGGAGGTCTACTATTTTCTTTAAGGATGTGATATAATCTTGTAACTCAAGCAAATCACACTCCTTTGATTGAGGTAGTAAAACCAAGTTTGGACGTCAGGGAGACTTACTTGTGCTTAACAGATTTGAAGATTGCATTGCCACCTAACTTAAAATTAAAAGATAATTGGCTGAACCTTTGCAATCGTCATTGTGTGAAGTTGAACCTAGGATGCGCATTGTGTATTAAGTTGTGTGCATACAGAGACTGCATATTAAACTCCTTCACAAAATTATTCAAATGTCATGCTCCCACTCGTATCTACTGAAATCAAAAGATGAAAATTTGGAGCGATTTTAATTCGGACTCTGCGAACACTTCACTGAACATGCTAAACTTCATGTCTTTCTAGGCTTATGACGACTCTCTTCATGGACCCCTTGGATCTTAGATGACTCTCTAAGAAACGAAATCCATCCTCTTGTCTTAGGGTATGGTCAGACCCAGACTAGTCCCTAATTCTCCTTAAGCATCAAGAGTGATCCTCTCCTCGACGCCTCTAGATCATTTTCTTTATCAAGAACTTACATAAATGCACATTTTGATGATAGGATCATTCCTGTAGAATAGAAATACCATCCTATATGGGTGAACCTGTTAAATGGTCAAAAGTTCACGCAATCTATTAGACATGGCAACAGAAAGAGCGAGGAGTAGGGATTGCTGCCTAAAAAACCCACCGGAAGATGAGAACCAAATTGATCTCATTCAACCAATACTGGCTAGGCTATCACAAATAGAGAAGTTAAATCAGAACCTTAGAGATGAGATGAACTGTCTGAGAGCCGTATGAGGAGAAGATGAGTCGATGAGAGAAACATAGAACTAAAGCTGGTTTAGGACAACACCGCCTCAAGAAGCATATGACCCGAAACCTTACTTCTTGGCATTAATCCCTAAATTTAGCAGATATAAGATAGAAGAGCCATTCACATTCCTTCAAAAGTTTGAAATGATCTATGATAATTGGAGTAACACTCGGGTTAGTCAAGATTACATCATGTTGTGTGTGATCCTGTTTTCCTTGGCAGACAACGTAGTATATTAGTTGAAAAATACATGGATGAATAAACCACATGGAATCGATTTAAAGACTTATTCTTGAAGCCGAACTAATCAGATGAGAGATCAGATCATGAGCTTCAATCAATACTCTCATGAGCCTTTCAACGAGATATGTGAGAGATTCAAAGATCTGTTACAGAAATGTACCTGTCATGGCACAACCAGGAATGTTCTAGTACAGAGTTTGTTTGGTGGCTTTACCCTTGAGGTGCAAGGTTAGTAAGCGTTGCATGTAGAGGAAGTTACTTGAGCAACAATGCTGACACCATCTGGAGAATCTTCGAACATATGGAAGACATTAGACACCCATAAACCGTAGGCTGAGCCTATCATCTAACCCCTCTTTCCTGAGCACCAATTGAGATAGGAAAGAAGACCATGATTGAGGTAGCAAAGGATTTGATTCTGAGAATGGGGATTATATTCAATAAGCTGACCACATTGGAGTAGATCAACAAGAAGGTTGATGAACTCCACAAGCTTACCAAAAAATAAAATCTCACAATATTTCCAAAGGAGGTAGACGAATTAACTGAGATAGTAGCCTAATTAAGGTTACCTTAGATGTTTGCGCCTATTGTTCCCATGTGTTGAGTCCACCACATTCAGGAGTATTCTTATGCATGGGCACTATATCGATCATGATTAGTTTAATGTTCAATCTTATCAGCATAACGAACTACTGATTGAGGTAGTCTATGAGGAATCTCGACAAGTGTGGGAGGTCAATGGAGCATGGTACACCACTAATCCCACTAGCTCCGCTCCTGCATAACGTCAGTTTTGATCAGCCCCCATCTATCACTATCAGCAGTCGCAACATATGCAACAGTTCCATCCAGACCATCATGGCCAAACATCTATTCAACAATTGTACCGCTAGCCGCAATAGAATTTCTAGCAATAGAATTTTCAGTAGGGACCATCATGTGGTTATCAGTACCAATAGCAATAACCTCCACAGAGGTAAGAGGTTGAGCCATCCAATGCATTTTCAATCAACTCTAGAGGATAACCAACGAGATACATGACATGAGGGTTGGCGTTAATCGGGTATCGTGATGACAAGATGAACACTCCGCACCGAAGACCTTTCTTACCTCCCAAGTTCAGGTTAATCACAATAATCTTAGCATGACAAATGAGTAGGTAGTGAGCACAATCCTGTCACCAAGCCGTACCGCAAGCCTGATAACTCAGCCATCGGAGGCTGAAGCTGAAGCGGAACCAGAACCTGCCTGCAAATGCATGACCGGGGTAAGGAGTGAGAGGAGGAGGAATCTGAACTTCTGTTTGAGAAAAGGCTCAGAGGAGGAGAATCATCAGCATCCCAACAATAGGAGGAGCACCCATTCATCAATATGTGAGCCGACGAGAGATGAGGTATTCACACATCGACCAACAACAACACCATTGGTGTCCACACAATTTAATTATAAGCGCAAGTCCTGTACAGAGTCCGGTTTAGAGTCATGTTCACATGTTTCTAGTTTAAATAAAAGTAGAAGATCGCATGATTCTAATTTTTATGTCTTTTCCATCTCCTCTAATAATCCCCTTTCCCCATGACCTTAAAGGGGGAAGGAAGAAATTTTCCAAAATTCAAAATATGATTTGAGATGGCACAAATATGCAAGGAATATATTAAGGTCAATGTGACGCCCGCCCGCGGGAGGAACATCGGACCTAACTCCATAGGATTCAGATACTCAGCATTAGCCGCATTCATATATCATGATTAACATTAGAAATGTAAAATAAGAAAAGTAGATAATAAAATTCTCAAATGATATTTATATATTCATGGTTACCAAAATTTTATAAGTTTACAATAGAGTCCACAATATATTATTACGTGACTAACAACTTAAACTATAGGAACTACAAAAGTATAACAATAATTTTTACAACTTTACAAGTGAAACTGTATTCCGAGTCGGGTACAAACTGCGGAAGCTCATATCACTACTACTGGTCAATACCCTGCAAACGTGGATGGGTTTCCAAAGAAGTATATATGAGAAAAATGCTCAGTACAACTAAAACATGCTAACACTACACAAAGCAGAAAGTGTAAAGAGTAAAGAGAGGGACGTTCATGTTCTATTATTATTCTTGTCGTTAGTTTTTACTATCTCAATCACTAGTAAATAGTTATTTAAGTTACATACAATCGATTACTTGCACTCTGCAAACCACATTATTAGCATATATAAATGATCTCATCAATTTTGCATTTACTTACATGAGTCGTTGGGGTTTAATCAAATATGTTTATGTACATATGTATACTATAAAAGACATATTTCCATCATTTAACTATTTAGTTCAGACATTAATAACATCATCTCAAGTCAATATTCACATCATATGCACTAGAGCAACCAAGTCAAGTAAACAAACCCCACCTCCACCTTCAACCCATTCACCCAGCTTACTCGCCACGAGGTGAATATCCAGGAACGAATCATCATGGCCAAACAAGACCTCACCGGATACACCTTTATGAGGAAGTACGAGTCTTTGATGACTGTCGTACTAGGGACAAGGAGTCACCGACTGTACCTGTAGCACTATGCTCAACCGACAGAGTTGCGGAGCACACCGACAGACTCACATGTTGGGTGACTAGTACTTATGGTTGAATATTTCAAAGATTTTATAGAGGATACTGTCCATAAAAATTTTGTTAGACCAATTTACATATTTAGCTCAAGACAGTTGATGTAAAGGCTTCTGAATATTAATCGTTGGTAAGACTTGACGTGGTATCCGCTATTTCTATTTCAAACATTTCAATAAAGTCATATTACACACGTTAATGCATGATACCGAGATTTAGTATTTTTTTTAATGTCTCAAATTTGATGCACCGGTTAGGAGATGCGAGTGATGGGATGTTGAGCCGGCTAAGAGAGGGCGAGGACGACCCAAGAAGTGTTGGAAAGAGACTATACGAAGGGATCTTAGTTTTTTGGATATAAGTCCGAGATTGACCCAAGATAGATCTGAATGGAGGCGAAAAATCCATGTAGCCGACCCTACTTAATTGTGGGAAAAGGCTTTGTTGTTGTTGTGTCTCAAATTTGAGGCCATAAACTTAAGACCGTTCATGTACACGCCTTAAATAATAGTGTCATATATTTTCTATCACTATTATAAACGTAAATTGCTTACTCATTTTCCATCACAAACATAATAGATGAGAGATTTATGATTTTAAATCAAATAATAATAATAGGCATTACATCTCGCGAATTCAACTAAAATCTCATGATTTCTCCTCTTTTGCTTTTAGCTTAATGTCAATGCAGCAAGAATAAAATCCAATATGCAAGAAATGTGATCATGTTTTATGGGTTAATAGATATGTGATCTGCACAATAAACATGGATTACCATAGCACAATTACAATTCAAGAACACTTAAGGTTATAGTAGGATGATGCAATACAAAACCGAATCATGTGGAACTGTTAAGATTGTATGGATCTAATAATGAGGAGAGAAGGAACACTTTAAACACATACATCCTCATACAAGTATCCATAAGTACATTTTATCATCACATCCGAACATAATCCTATGTTTAACCATAATATATCCATTCCATGCTCCATTTTTACTATTTCACTTGATATGTAAATTGATTTAGCAAATTTCTCGTTACATTTCTTTTATTCATCAGGAACATGAACAACTAAAAAACACCACATCAAGGGAGGAAACCATCCAGCAAGAGGGACACAAAGGTTCATGGGACACAAGCACAATGAGAAAACCGCAAACAAAGGGGAGGGTAATGTAACCTATATGGGTGTTCTCAATTGCAATATCATATCTTCGTTCTAAGCCACGATAACCTATAAATCACAAAAATCTTTTCTTAGATCTAACTCATAAATATATCACCAAAAAGATAGAGAATGATAGAAGATCTTACAATTCTAATGTGAGATTTGTGTAGAGGATGTCGATGGGAAGCACCCACGTGAGAATGGTGGAGACCAGCTAACTCCGACAAAGCTTTAGCAGAGCTCCAACGAGGTGGGAGATATAAGATGAGAGGTGGGCTTCTAGATTTGCAAATGGAGGGAGATATCTCAAAAGAGAGACTTTATATGCCCTTTAAATGGATTTGGGTGGATCCTTAGATGGATCTTGCTCAAATCCCGTATGACCATTTCAAACTCGACCCATTTTCACTAAAATGATCATATCTTATTCATTTGATGTCCGATTTGCAAAATTTTAGATGCCTTGGAATCCTGACGATATTACACATCCAATAAGCTATCTTATATGCAATCAGATCAAAATTGAATTTTCCACAAATTTTTAAATGGATTGCAACTATTTGATCATCATCAACTTGATCAAGTTGTGATTCTAAAACCTGGGGTTTCACAGTCAAGATGTCATTTGATGCGTTTATGGAAGTCACACCTGATACGAATAAGTACCTCAGAGCAAAATGTACACCTATAAGGAAAAGCAAGAGGAAAAAGGCAAAAATACAAAAACATATTCTATCCATAGCAACAACTTGTACCAAATGCAATGGGATCTCAAGGAAGAAACATGTTATGATGCTCATGTGATGAGTCAAGTCGATGATATTGTGTTTACATGCACTCTATTTGAGAATGAATCCTTGATTAATCTCTTAACCTCTGCACTAATTGAGAGACTCAATCTAGATCCTTTAAAGAGATCACTGGCATATCTCCAATTGATTGATGGATCTATAAAGGGACCTAAAGAGTATTGTGAAATATTGCTATATCAATTGAGGGACGTGAATACAAGGTTGATTTCACTATTCTAGACATGGAAGTCCCTTAACACTAGAAGGACTCCCAAATAATCCTTGGTCACCCTTCTTTGAGAACCGTTGAGACAATGTTCGATTACAATGACGAGAAGATCCAATTCCGTGATCATAGAGATGACGTGGAGTTGGAAATGAAGCAGACAAAGTGGTAGAGACCAAACCCTAAGATCAACACATAATATTCCATATCAGAAGCATAATGTGATTAGATGGACACTATAGGGCCCTGGAGACATATCACAACAACTACAGAAGAGTTTCTCTCACATGAGGAGGACATTGAGTTTGATACAGGTTGTGAGTTTTTCAAAGATTCTTTTCAAGGCACATGTACAAATACAAATCCCAACTCCCTCAGTGACTCTGAGGCCAATCTAGGCATTCCCGTCCTATTCTCCATGTGACAATATGAGTATGACAAGTCGATCGTGGTGGTTATTGATTTTCATGAGATTTTTTATGACTCGACCCCAGATCAACAAAAACAATTGGTGGTAGTGACAACAAAGACAGATTCGACCACCACCAGTGTAATGCCGTAGGAAAATGATACAAACATTCCTCACGATCATACCTTACCGAAGCTCAAGGCCTTACTACCAACCCTCGAATGTGCCTTCCTTGCAGGCCCTAAGGATAAATATCCAACCCTCATCAGTTCATGGTTGACTGAGAAGCAGGAGTCTCACTTGCAAGAGATCCTAAAAAAGAACCGCAAGGCGATAGACTGGAGCATTTCCAATCTCTGTGGGATAAATATCGCTCTGTGTTCACACCGTATCTACTTGGAGGATGATGCCAAACCCTCTCATGAACTCCGACATAGGCTGAATCCACACTTTCAAGAGGTCATGAAGAATGAGG
Organism: Ottelia alismoides; assembly: GCA_037367405.1. Taxonomy (NCBI): domain Eukaryota; kingdom Viridiplantae; phylum Streptophyta; class Magnoliopsida; order Alismatales; family Hydrocharitaceae; genus Ottelia; species Ottelia alismoides. Next base: position 22,376 of record JAZKJV010000977.1, read on the forward strand.
CAGAGAAATGGTGGGACATGAGTTTTATTTATCTAATCACTGATTCCAAGTGGGTGGCATCACTTCACATTGTTTCAAAGAAGGCATGCATTCAAATTGTCATCAACGAGGATGAAGAGGAGATTACAAAGTGAGTACCCACGTTGTAGTGAGTTTGTTTGGATTACAGGTGCTTGAATGCCACAACGAGGAAGAATCATTTTCCCCTTCCTTTGATTTATCAAACACTGTAGAGATTAGTGGGGAAAGAGTTCTTATCATTCTTGGATGGGTCCTCAGACTACAATCAAGTAGCTATATCTCCACGGACTAGGAAAAATCACATTCGCATGTAGTTTCGGAACATATGCAATCAGATGCATTCCCTTTGGACTATGCAATGCTCCAGAAACATTTTAAAGGTGCATGATTGTGGTCTTTGCCTAGATGATGGGTGAGTACCTGGAATTCTTTATGGATGACTTCTCAATCTATGGAGATTCTTTAGATCTATGTCTAAAGCATCTAGATCGAATCCTACATAGGGGCACACCAATTCATGGTGTAGAATTCAATTCATGGTGTAGAATTCAATTCATGGTGAAAGAAGGTATCGTAGGGTCATGCCAACTATAATAAGGGAATGGAGGTTGACAGTGCCAAGGTGGATGTGATCGAAAAATTCCAACAACTAACCAACTGATAACAGGGAATTTCTTAGGGTCTAGATAAATATCCAATCGCTGAAGCGGCCACCCAAAAATCCTCCATTGATCAGCAATTAACCCACAATATTGAATAAAACAATTAAACACCAAAAATGTGGAATTAATATTTATTTTCTGTACCATAAAATGCATAGTGTATAAGCATGTAGAGGTCAAATCACAGAGAACAAAACATGTAGCCTATGGTCATATGTGTACAACCAAGTCATTTGTGCAAATAACGCTTTTTAATTTTTAATTAATTTTTTTATTTTTGCTTTTATTATTTTTTTATTTTTAATTTTCATATTTTTATATAAAAGCAATATAGCTTATATAAGGCTTACATAATACATCTTTTGTAAATAAAATAAAGTATAGGGACGTTATTGCAATTTACCCAAAAGTTTTCACCATTTATTTAACATTTCGGGGCTAAATTACAATTTAAAAACCCGCTATGGTTCAGATGCAAATAACTCATCGCGTGGGACGACATAAGATTCACACAGGCAAGGACCTAATGCAAATACTAAAAGAAGTTCAGGGGATTGCTTGCAAATTTTACAAAATTATAACAAGTAAATTTCAATTTATTGGACCTTTTCTAAATACACAAAACTACATGGGTGTCCTTGCAATTTTCCCACCTCACGTGGGACAACACGTGAGGTGACGTGGAATGGACCTGTTTGCAATTACAATAAGTTCAGAGGTCTTTTTACAAAATTTCCACTTTATTTTAGACGCTATATTTAATATACAGGACTAAACAATAAATACAAAAATGGTAGGGGTATAAGTTTAAATTACCCCTAATCGTGCGCGTTGGCGGACGGCTGGATGTGCTTCACTTGACACATGGCGTCCCCTCGCGCACCGGTGACGGTTTGCCGATGAGCGGCGGGGATTAAATCCAAGAGGAGGATCCAACGGTCGAGGCATGGCTCCATCGGATGGTGCTGATCAGAACTGGGGCTCCTCCTTGATCGGACGGCTGCGAGGCAGGTTGGAAGAACTAGTAAGGGGCTCACCGTTGGCGAGCTTCAATCGGGCGTAGCAAGCTCCCTGGCCTCCTCTGGCGTCTCCGAGCATCCTTTCACGTTCCTGGAAGCCCCCCGCATCTGGAGATAGATTCAGCGAGGCACATGGACCCCTGGAGTGCTCAGGCAAAGTCGAGGAAGAAGAGGGGGTCCAGGTACCTGTTCTTCACGAGAATCGACTCGATGGCGAGTCCCTTGGCACACTTGGACCTGAAGAAGAATAGTGCGCAACAAGACGAAGGTCCCCTAGGCCTTATTTGGTTGAGATGGACGAAAAAATGGATGCGGTGGAGGTTTCCTGCTAAGGGCAGAAGAAGGAGACCCGAACTCCTGATCCACGATGGATCAGGGTGATTGGAGGTGCGTGGGATAAGGAGAATGCGATAAGGGATGAGATGATGGTGTCAGAGGGGTCAGAGCGACAACGACGGAGCGTAGAGGAGCTTCTCGAAGCTCGACTCCGGTGAAGTATGGGCGGAGCGATTAAGGGTTGATTTCTTAACTAAATCTTATTCTAATGGCATGAAATTAAACCTACGATTAAAAGATGTAAAATAAGCGAGGAAAGGATAACTCTTATACATGGTGGAACACCATGGAGCAGGGCTACGTCGGAGCACCGACGTGGGTACAACCCTGCCTTCTCCGACCGGTTTAGCCTCCAAGAGCTTCTCCCAGTCATGAAGAACCAATCTGGACCAAAGGTTGGAGTAGAAGAAGGGCTAAGGTTGACCAAATTTGCGGAAGAATGCGGATGCTCTTATTTATAGACATGGTGGTGCACCCTTATTGACCGGGGTGAATCGAAGAATTGATCGGGTTTCTAGGCGATCCAAGTAGGTGGCGTGATTGAGGGATGATGGACGAAGGTTTTTCTTGAAGGAATAGAAGAGAGAACATCAATGGTTAAGAAGGAGAAAATGGGAGAAGACAGTTTGATGGACGCATGTCACGCTAGGCGGCTGGGCAACAGTTGACACGCGATGATTGGTCCGCCTAGGCTGCTACATGACAAAACAAGGAGTTTTATTAAAGAATAATTAATAAAAATAGTAAATTATTTTATTATTTTTCGAGTATAAAATAAAAAATATTTATTATTTTATGTAGTATTTCATTATGATTTTATTTATTTTTTTGATGTATTTTATGACAAGTTTATTTTCAATGGCTTATTTATAGGTATATTTACTTGTATTTTATGCAATTTTGTTTTTATTTTGTATATTTGATTTGATTCTTTTATTCTATTATTTTATATATTCATAGAGTATAAATATATTTTTGTTATATTTTTATGATGTCATTTGTATGCTTAAATAAATAGAGATGTATATTATATAAGTATATTCATAGGTATTTTACTTATGTTTTATGTATACTATTTTATTTTAATGTATTTTTATGAGTTTTATTTTAGTTTTATATTTTTAGTAGAATCTATATAATATTTACAATATAAGAAAATATAAAGGAATAAAGAATTAAAGAACGTATTTCCCTTTTTATTTATATACATATAAAAGCATAGGTCTTTTGTCTATGTATTTTACATAAATTTATTTTATTTTCCCTTTTCCTTTTGATTTTCTTCTAATTTTAATATGCACATGTGTTATAAATAATATTATAAAAATAAGAATTTGTATAAAGAATGATGAATAAATTGAACATTAAACTATACAACAGGGGCCCAAAACCTAACTTTTACCTAGTAACTCCAAAAAATATAAAACCACACTAGTAAATAGATCGTGAAAAGTTATATACAATTAGAGTGATTTTGCTATGTTTTGAGTTTTTGCTGAAAAGATATGGGTATGTGAAGTTTGGTTTCTGGATTTTTATTATGTGTATAAAATGTACATTGTATATTATTTTTGTACAAACTCAATTTTGTATTTTTACTTACATTATTATCTACAAATTTAATGTACAGGGTTTCTTCAATTGATGAATAAATAATAAAGAATAAAATATGTGTAAAAAATGCTTAATTAATGAATAAATAAATGAGGTATTTATTGTATTTTTGGCCCTTATCTCCCCCTACTTTATTCCTTATCGACCAATTCCATTCTGGACTCGATCTTGGGGTTAGGGTTATAAAATATTTGCAATATTTTATTATTGTTCTTTTCTTCTCTTTATTCTATAATTTTGGCATTTAAAAACCTCATTAAATAATGGATGTTATTATGTGCAAATTGAGGTTATTTACATGCATTTGCTAGGGTTTTAATGCCAAAATAATAGAATAAAGGTGATGAAATGGGGATTCATCACCAACATAAAATAATTACGGTCATCACTAGAGAACATTGGATTTTATCAGAGATTTATTAAAGATTTCTTAAAGATCTTCCGACTGTTGATTGAGATCCTAGGTCATGGAATTTGTTGTGAATCACAAATGTCTTGAGGTCTTTGAGCTTTTGAAAGAGAGAATTATGGATGTCCCGATCCTACATTCTCTAGATTGGTCTCTTCCCTTAAAGATCATGACAGATGCTTTCGATTTTGCTGTAGAGGAAGTGAGACAAAGAAGAGGAGGTGCTCCATGCACTATCCAATATGCAACCAATGTAATGAATCCTGCTCAGCGTAACTACAAAGTCACTGAGAAGGAAATGCTTGTTGTGGTATCTGCCTTGGACAAGTTTAGATCACACTTCATTGGGTTAAAAGGGTCAATCTTCGCATATCACTCAACACTCAAGTACCTCATGGAGAAGAAAGATGTGAAGGCGTACCTATTCAGATGGATTCTTTTGCTTCAAGAGTTTAACTTGGACATTAAAGATTTCTCTAGAGTGAAGAATGTAGTGGACAATCACCTTTCTCGCCTCGAGAAAGTAGGATCTTCCAACCCTACAATAATTCTAGACTCCTTCCCTAACGAGTCAATTTTTTATATTGACTCTCTACCGTAGTATGCCAATATGGTGACTACTTGGTTTCTAAGCAATTTCCTCATGATTGGCCTAAGAACAACATTGACCAACTGAAGTCAGAATCTAGGAACTTACCATTAGGAGGACTCCTTCCTTTTCTTTGAAGGATCAGATTGCTTTAGGAGGATATGTATTCCTAAGGAGGGATACAAGAGTGTCCTCACTCACTACCATACTTTGAAATTTGGGGATACCACTTTAGGAAGAGGATCTAGTTGAAGGTATTACAATGTGGCTTCTATTGACCGTCTTTTTTCGTGATGCATATTCCTTCGTGAAGTCGTGCTCGGTCTGCTAGAAAATGGGAGGAACCGTTTGTTCCAAGGATGAAATGCCAATGCACCCAGTCACCATTTGTGATGTATTTGATGCATGTGGCATTGATTTCATGGTCCCATTCCCTGAAATCAAAGGTTTTTAGCATATCTTTCTTGTGGTGGATTACTTTCCTAGGTGGGCGGAGGCTATCCCTATCCGAGCTGCAGACAAAAAATTGTCTATAAACTTGTGAGGAAGAATATAATTTTTAAGTTCAATGTCTCCAAAGTCTTGATCTCTGATAGGGGTGGCCATTTTGTAAATTGAGATCTAAAGAAGTTGCTGAAAGACTATGGCATCGAACAATGTGTCGCTAGTCCATGCCACCCACAATCCAATGGCATGGTAGAGGGGTCGAATAGGGAAGTAAAGAGCATTCTATAGAAGTCGGTCTGTCATGACAAGAAGAACTGACCTCAATTCTCGGACCAAGTTCTGGGATCTTACCGGACAACTTGCAAGACTCCATTAGGTACTTTCCTATTCAGGATGATTTTTTCAGAACCCGTGCCATTTACCCCTGGAGCTAGTGAATAAATCAAAATAGGTGATTAAGAAAATCAACTTGAGTAGTCACTTGGGTTGGAAGTAAAGAGAAATGGATTTAAATGAACTGGTGGAGATCAGAAACTGAGCATATGACAACAACATGATCTACAAGGATAAAATGAAGAGATGACACGATAACAACATCATGAAGAAAGTTTTTGTCTATGAGCAGAAGGTATGATTATTTAATGTAAAGTGGGAAATATTCCAAGGTAAATTGAAATCAAAATGGATGGGGCCCTACATTGTCTGAGCAGTGCACAAAAGTGATAGCGTGGAAATTTCAAAACTCCGAGATGGTGTACCGACATTTATAGTAAATGGGCAGCTATTGAAACTGTTCATTGGACCAGAGGATCAATTGTTAAGAGTTGAGGAAATCGTCATACATGAAGCATATCCAAAAGACATACCAACATGATCGGCATGATACCATGCACATACACACTTCTCCTCCCAAAATCTTCATGAGTGCTTTAACACCTAAATACATCTTCCCCATTCCCAACGATTCTCTTGTACTTCATCTATACTTAGGCAAAAGCATAAGTATAGTGGGGTCGATGCCCGCCTTGTGCATATCCATCATCTCTTTTTGCCCTCAGTCGCCCCATTTTTGCTTTATCTATAGTTAGGATGACCAGAACCTAAGTATAAGGGGAGGGCGACTTCTACCCCCACTCCTCTCCTCATTTATTAGCATACACTAAGTACAGGGAAGGTAAGTTGCATTGGCATACATTATATATTGCATTGTACTATATTGTATTTTCTGTATATAATACTTGTTTAATATGGGGTATGGATAAATCTTGTAAAAAAATAACATATGTAAAATACTCATAAATATGTATAAATCATATAGAATATGTATAATTTTGTATAAAATTTGTAAAATATGCAAAACACTTGTAAAATTTAAAAATAAAAAAAATCAAAATATTCAAAAATACAAAAAGGTAAAAATTATAAAAGGTAAAAATTGAAAAATTTATCCAAAAAAATACGTCTCATGAATCTACACTTCATTCAACATATCATGCATCTGCACTAGTAGAAAGTCATTAGATTCTGAACTGAGTCATGAGCATAAATCGAGAGTGGACTTGACATTCACTTTAATCCACTTAATTTTCAGAGGAACATCACTGTTCATTTCCTAGACTTAAATCACCGAGTTATACAAGACAATGTCCAGACTTTGACTCGTAGTTTTAAGCTAATTGTCTCATTTTGAGTACGACTATAAAATGGAGAACTAATATGGACTCTAGCATCGCACAATTAGTTCAACTCAAATGAGGTGTTGGAAGATTGTGTTGCTTCTTCTCTAATGACTTGGACATCTAATACTGAAGTAACATGTTGAAAAAAAGTTTCGGATGAGGAATAGTTTGTTACTACTTAGCCGTTCAGTCGAGGTGAGGGCCAATGCAACCAACTCACATGATTATTCACTCTTGTACCCAAAAAATACAAAAAATGTACCCTGAATAATTGGACAAAATTCCAAAAAAGAGCCTAAAATAAATGTTGATAAAAAATATCACCAGATTATTGACTACAATGGTCCATTGCTTGCATAGTGAAGACTTAGCTACATCGGTCAAGCTTCAAATAGAAGACTTGGTTGTACTAGCTAAGATCTAATTTCTTCCCTTTTCTCCTTTTTTATACTAGCAGTACTTGAACTTAGAAGGAATACCTGACTCCTCGAGGATGAGTTACTGGAGGAGGAGATATCTTGCTAGTTCAGCACTTCAAATGGGAAGTGTTAGCACCCTTCACACACAAGAGATAATTATTCAATGTTCATGGAGTATGCTTTGAGAGGGGGTGTATCTAAGGTAACTTCTGAGCCGAACCGATACAGTGACTCGTAGAACTTAGAGAAGGTTGATCTTAAAGTCTTAATTCTCACAGGAGTTCCACCAAACTATTAATTCAAAGGTCAGACTGAGCTCCATTTTCACCTTTTGTTCATGATCTTGGTATGGAACCCAATCTCATTTTACTAATCCATTCTTTATTTGCTCGGAGATGAGTAAGATTTAAGTATGGGGGGGTTGCGATGAATCCATGATTCATCGCTCTAATTAGCTGAAAATAGAGCTTCTCCCAAGTAATTAAGTACATTCATGTGTTTGTACTCACAACTAGCATTCATGTATCTGTACATAATTTGCATAAATTAATATTTCATATTGCATTCATATTCTCTTGTATATATCCACCTAACTTCAACTGCTTCTAATTAATTCACACAAACCCAGTTGTCATCAAACCAGCTCCATCGTGTTCATATCACCAATGTTAATCAGAGAAAATTTCTTAAAAAAATAACTCGTATATATGTGTAACAAATCTACACCTAATTTGAAAGTTAAAAGCCATAAATGTTGATATCTCTCACATACAATGTCTGATTTCACTCGATTTTTTTAATTAATGAACACTTAATTATCTACAAATTAAGATCAAATTCGAAAGAACCAGATTTCATATGTGAAACTTCGATTTTGGGATCGAAATATATATTATACATATTTGCTGATTTTTGACTTATCATTTTATGTACATATTTAACCATTCTTGATATATTTATTTATTTATTTATTTATTATTTATGCTATCTCATGATTTAACTAATTGCAAAAAAAAATAAAAATATCAGAAAAGCTGTAAAAAAGATCAGTTCCAACTTGAGCACATTGACCAATTCACATGTATGTAATTCACATATCCATATTATTTCTAACTTTCCTTAAATAATAAAAATCTAAACAATTACATTTGTATAAATTTTATTACTTTTACATCATGTAATGCATAGTTAATTTATAGAAAATCAAATAAAAAATAGAAAATAAAAAAATATGTTACATACATGAAATATCTTTAAAAAATAATAACATGCGCACATAATTTCATTTGCATGAAGAACATTTAGCTCATGAAAAATGGCGATGTATTTGAGATCATTCATGAAAAATGAAGAACACATTTAGCTCACCATTTTTATTTTGGATATTTTTGTATTTGAGATCATTTTCTATTTTTAGTTCATTTATCTTTGCACTTTACATGTCTGGTCAATGATCAATGCATATGTATTCGCCTACTCATGCCACATCATAATCATGGTAAAAGTCCTTCCCCTCTCATCATGATCTTTGGATCAAATTTATCCAACGACTTCCATCGTTTACCTCATTTCCATGCACCCTTGATCAATACCATTACGTCTAGGAAGATCGAATGGTGCTCCCATTGTCTCCTACCTCATGGTCTCCTTCCCCGACCGAACCCATCAACCAACTCCCCTCTATGAACTCCATTGCTCTGTCTTCCTCTCTGACCTAACCATATTTCCCTTCTCTATTCCTTTCCCATAACCTATAGATCCAAGAACCAACAAACCTAAATCGTAATACCTAAAGATCAAAGACCCGAAATCCATGGAATCCACCTTCAGCTGCCACTATCATTTCCTTCTACTCTGTAACAACCCAACTCCCAATCTCACCAAAACCACCATTACCCGTTAAATCTTATCAACCTCCTAATCCCAGTTCATCATCTCCCTCCTTATCCTATTGCAACCATACAATCCTCATCACCTACAGCTCTATAATATGCAACTGACCTAATAAATAACCGGACATTGTAGAGAGACCCTCACCTCCTATGTCTCCCTCTCAATCTATTTAAGACTCCCTTCTTACCATTGACCAATGTATCCACTATTTTCGACTTAGAGAGGGAGAGTGAGAGAGCTAGATAGAGGGGACCCTGACGATAACGAACCCACATACCTTAGGAAACGACCTCTACCCGACGTGGTCCACGAAGTCTAACTCTGTGCTTCTACACTTCCCCGTCTTGCAGCAAAGCTTCTTCGCACATCGTCGCTAGAGCAAATCAAAGTGAGCATCGAAGGCAGCCTCTGCTACTCCATCTTTAGGCAACGACCATGTATACCCCTCTAACCTCTCATCTCTTTCATTCTTCCTCATTCTTCTCACTCTGTCTTCTTTGTCATCCTCCTCTTCTTCCTCGAAACCTCAGTCAAGTCAGAGAGCCCCAACTCCATCTTCGGATCAAGCACCGATCAACCTCTGAACACCATCGATCATCTTCCTCCCTTATCGCTTCACCATCTACCTCACATAAACTATCAACTCCAACCTACTCAAGGCCAAAGATTCAATCCTCCACCACGTATGACTGCAGGAGTCCTACAACCCCATCCTTTGTACCTTAATGCTCCAGTCATATCCCTTGAGGTTCAAGTCATCCTAATCTTTACAGGCATGGCTCTTGATCTCCGGAGCGAGTCACTATCGTCTTGGCAGGCCCTCGGAGCAGAGCACTATAACTGGAACAAGGATTTAAAAAATAATTATTAAATAATTCATAATTAATTAAATAAGTATGAACTTAGGGTATTTTAGAAAATAACCATCAATCGGCACCTGAGGTGCCGATTTGGGCTAGGGCTAATTGCACATCATTCCCCTCTCTCGCTTTTACATATTATTCCAAGTGTCGATTTGGGCTGGGGCTAATTGCACATCATTCCGGTCTTCCCCTTTTACATATTATTCCCCCTACTTTTATAAATAACTCCTAATACCTATAGAAATATTAATAATGATATAATATCCAGTTAATAAAATTCTATAATCAATGTATAATTATTTCTATGGAAAATCTTATTATTATTTTAAAAGTAAGTGTAGATGTACATATTTGTAATTGGTGTATTACACGATTTCAAATAGAAAAACAACATCAAAAATATATATCTTCTTTTTTTATTTGAGGTGTAGTTGATAAAAAGAGGTCAGATCTATTCCTAAGTCTGAATTTGAATCATCCCTGAATCTCAATGATAAGAAATTGTCTATGAGACTCCATTAAATTTATTATATTAATAATTTTATTATACAAGAATGATGTATTATTCTATACTTAATTTTATTTTTTATTTATGATTTAACTTTAAAATATTTTTTATTCGACATTTCAGAAAGATCATAATAAATAGAAAATAAATATAAAAACATTGACATACATGATCTCAACATTTCACATTTTAACATTAATCATTTTGGAAAAATACAACTATTATATTAAAATCATAAAAGTATAACAATTTATCTACAGATAATAAAAATTTTTTTACAAGATTTTATAGTTTTCATATCTTAAGAAATGCTTTCAGACCCCTCCTCCTCCTCCTTCCCCTCCTCCTTTGACATTTCGTTTTCCACCATCTCATGTTTTCTTGTGACTCTCCTCATGTGTCTTCTTCTTCTTCTTCTTCTTCTTCTGCTTAGTGTTCTGTTCTGAATGTGTTGGAATGTGCCTACGAGGATGCGATTTAGCTGATGGCATTTGTGAAGGTTAGGCTGGCTGAGTATCTTGATATCTCATGCTCCTCACGCTTGTTTACTGTCAGGGTGCTTTTGATGGAAGAGGCTCATTGATCCTTACTCCCAGGGAGGGTCTTCGAGGCACTCCGAAAGCTATTGCGTATTACTAATCCACCTTAAGAGTTGTCGAATTGTATTGAGTAGACGGTGTAAGCTGAGAGGGTCCAGAGTCAAATTGGCTTGAAGGGCCAGCAAATGATGGCCCTGCAAACTGTGACTGACTCAAAGCTTCTCCATATCTTATAAGAATGAGATATTCACGTTGTATTAAAGATGGCAGAAGATAAACAGAACTTCTTGGAAAGAGTCGTTCAATTAAATAAGTTATTTAAACCTGAAGGTGTAAATCCGACTTCATCGTATTGAGATCCAAATACTCTATATTCTATGTAGCCCACGCCTGAAAAATTATAATTATATTAGATGCCACATAAACGAAATGATCAGTAAGAGAATGATATAATTTAATAAATCCACTATAACAACCTGAAGCTTTGAAGCCTGCTTGAACTGACGGGTACCCTTGCCCTCTATATCACGTAGAAGTCACTCCTAATATATTTTCATTATATTCAATATTTAATAATATAGGCATTGAATTTAAGGAAATTATACAATGAATTTGTTGCAACATGAAGTTCTAAAAATTGATTTATCAATTGGTTGATCTTCTGATCAACCCATGTCCACTGTATACTGCTATATTTTGGATAAAGAATTATTTCTATAATCCTAAAAAATTAAATACTAATTCAAGATAATTAAAGATAAAGAATTAATTGTAACATGAAGTTGCAAACATCGGTGGTTGTTGTTGTGATCCCTCCCCTCTATATTCCATATAATTCATACCTATAAGATTTGCATCATATAATTAAAAAAATAGTTGTCCGAAAGAGAAACAATTTAATCTAATTTTACAACAAAGAAATAAATAAACCTGATGCTCTAGAAGTATGATGCTCTTGTGATGACATGTACGACTGCTCGTAGTGATGGAATGGATACATCAACGAGAACATATTGATTGTCTCATCACAGTAATTCGTTGTATCTTCAACTTTTGTCTTCATACTTGGAGGCATGTCTGTTGATCATCTAATCTCATCCAAGTTGTTCCTTCCATGAAGAATTGTATCCACCTATTTAATTAATGATAAAATAAGTTAATACATTATGATAAAAATAAGGGCAATTAAATGTAACATACCAGAAGTCTTTCTATTGATCCGTGTGGTTGGTAAGTTATTTTAGGCGGAGGAATTTGTGTCTAGATTCACCTTTTTGTTATAGTATTACTGCATGTAAACATTGTTGTTTCCATCCACATGCTCAAATACAACCGTTACTTCTCTCTCCTCCCAACGATCTATGTATTATCAAATAGTAGACCAATTTAAGATGTCGGTACTTCTTGTTTTATTATATCGAGAGATGATGTTTATCCTCTCAACAAAGGTAGGGATATATTGTCACATCTCAAACTAGTGTATTACATGATCAAGTATGTGCATAACTACGACATTGTAATGGATTAATAGCACTCGATTCATTCCAATATCCTGACCACTTCTACAAAGATGATGTCACCGCTATAGTAAACTGGTTAGCAACGAAAGATCCATCTGTACCCTTCTCATGTTCACGACGCATGAGAAACCCGATGATTCTAACACTCATTGTATCACTGCACTCTTCTTGTCAGAAATACTGTTGAGCATATCATTATGTTTTATAAATCGCATATGTAAAATATGTTGAAAAAAACATAAGTTATAACATACATCAAGTGGGAAATTATAAATCTTATTTGATTACTTGTCGAGCTGGTAGGTTGTGAATATCGGTGCTCACTATGCATGTACAACATTGACGTATCTACAGGTCCAGGTATTCTATCCATTATGCCATCTACATATAATAATCAAACATGTTATTACATATTAACAAATTAAATTAAAATTTATTTGCAAATAAAATTTATAATACACAAATAAAATGCTCTTACAGGTCCGGTTACTGTATCCATTTGTTCTTAATTTCTTCATTGACAACTTAATCTATTGTGACCCGGTTGCTTGTAAATTTTACATAATTTGGGTCGTATGCACATTTCTTCCATTTCATTTCTAATTCTTCATTGTACAAGTTGTTCGAGATTCATCCCCCCGATTATTGGATAGCATAATTGTGTCATCTTCTGCTCCCCAATAATGTTGATCTGGGATGGGATGAAAGAAGAAGTTGTACGCCTGTCCTGTGAGCAGAAGTCATAGTTATCCAAGTGTGTATGTGTGTGAAGCTGCGACTATAATATGCGTACATACAGAGTGTTTCACCTGCATAAAACCATACATGCAATCACTTTCTCAAACATTTAAGTTAACTTCATATGCATATCCATCGCAATCGCAGACTTGAAATTATGTTAGTAAAAATCGTCGTGCGTGGCATGATTTTGTATCTCTAATTTGTATCTTTAGCAAGTCTTTGTATTTCTCGATCAAATATGTTGTCATTCCTTCTGACCCCTCACAAGGATCATTGAAATAACCATTAATTCTGAGAAAAGTTAGAATCAGTGATATGACAAGTAAACCACGTGCTCTCTGAAGGCTTCATTAAAACATTCAGATAAATTTGTTGTCATATGTCTGTAATGATGTCTATTATCTAAACTTAATGCCAATAAGTCCGGTCACCATTATCTTGAGATACGATCCACTCGAAAGCATTTCTGTCAAGTATGTTAATATCTTGCATCATATTATTAAACTTGTTTTCACATGGCTCCTCCCCAACAATGTAGAATTTATTTTGAATTGTAAGAATCTTATGTCCTACTCGGTGCATGTTTGCTTGCATATATCGGAGACAATGGCGATGAGTGATCCCTCTTCTGGTGGAAATGAACTACTCACAACACTCAGGAAATCAATCACTAATAAAACATATGTCCCAACAGTCAATAATTTGTCTTAACAAATTAAGAAACCATCTCCATGTTGTAATGTTCTCGTTCTTTTCGGCTATTGCAAATGCAAGAGGAAATAAACCATTATTTGCATCTATCGCTATAGTCACATACATAAGACCTGCGTATCTTCCATATAAATGTGTTCCATCAATACTTGAAACAAGCCGACAAAATTTGAATGCTCTATGGCACGGTCCAAATGAAACAAATAATCTCTGAAAATGCACAATACTCTGATTTTCACCTCCTTCTGCTTGAACCACGTACAAGTTCTGAGGTTGTGTCATTCTAGAGCACGAATGAATCTAAATATCACGATATGACTCAACCTCATTCCCATAAACAATATTTATTGCACGTCTCTTAGCATTCCCAGTTGTCATATAATTAATTTTGGTCTTCAACTCATCTTTTATTTTATACATAATTGCACCCGGAGTTATACTAACTTGTGCTCTAAAGGAAGATAATATATACTATGCCAAAAATACAGGTGTGGATTGATGATGTTTGAGTAAAAGTACATGATTTCAGCATGTATGCTTTCTTCTATATCTTGAAACACACCAGTCCCCTCGAGGTTTCCTCTTAGATGCAAGAAAACTCATTCACAATCTTTATAAATACACACAACAATCAAAATCTACTTGTTTAAGGCTTGCACATGATTTTCCATACTCTATTTTTGTAGGTTATATTGTGAATCCCTTTTTGACATGTAACTCCTACCCAACCAATAACTTGATCCAGAATCATTGGTGGGATCACCTTGTCTCTCTACAAATGCTACATCTTCTGCTTCCGCAATTTCATGATCAAACACATGGGACAACTCATCCATCGGTACATCATCAGCATTCTCATTATTCACACAATGAGTGCCGCTATTCTTATTTTTTAAGGCTAGTACTAGTGAACCATATCCAAAATGATGACAAATATCATTATTTATGTTTTCTTAATCTAACGAATGAGATTCAACTTTAGATTCTTCAATTTCTATTGATGTCGACAATTCATCTTCAATATTTACTTATGAGGGACTCTTGAATCTTCAATCACTAAACCATTTGTTGGCTTGGTTGAATTATATATTTGTCAGTTTAGAGAAAGGAAATATATGATTATTCCTTAATTTAAAGGTGATTATTTTACTTCAATGATGACGACATGTTTTCCTCACCAAAAGGGGTAGTTTCTACGAAAAGGTGAATAAATCTCACATTAATGTTGAATTCATCATTGCTAAGGTGGATTCATTATCGTGAATTGGTACTACGTAGAATGATGATCCTGCATACAACCACTTGCACATTAATGTAAGTATCTATTGATTGAGCTGGACACATATGGCTTTGGATACTCGATCCAATATATCAAAGTGTGTTAATTGACATGGTAATATGACCATACATTTATTGCCTCCAATATACTATACATGATCATCTGAGATACTAACCAATTCACCCTAATATAATAAGATAGGAATGGTGTTGGATGCTATATCTAGAAACAAATACATGATTTGATTAGTTTATTTGATTTAAGAGCATAACAACAACGTACATTTAGAATATTTTTAAGTTATTGATTAACATTTTTTAAAATTAAGAATTTATTATTTTAAATATTTCACATGATAAAAATGATTATTTAATCAAAAATCTAACCTTATTTAATCATTAATAATTATTTTTAAAAATAATATAAATATTATTTAATTTTATCTTTGATCTTAACAAAAAAATTAAAATCACATATTATCGCAATATATAAAAGATACTAACACATTTAAATGACACTACAATTAAATAAAAGTATTTAATTCCATAACTGATCTTAACAAAAAAATTAAAATCATATATGATTACAATATATAAAAGATACTAAATTTAATACCATTTAAATGCCACTACAATTAAATAAATGTATCTAATTTCGCAGATCTACGTAAAGCCTACAATCAAAAAATAAAAAGTATAAATGTAAATTTACATGAAATAATGTGTGTGCCTTCAAATCGAGTAAATATATCCAATAAGAAATTGAGAGACATAATCGAATATCCGCAAAAATATATTCGTTTTTTGATAAAAATATGCAAAAAAAATTCATGAAAAATGATTTACGAAAAATTCTTATTCTTACTCGAATAAGAATAGCGGAATCCAAATGCGGGAAATGTTGATCGAGAATAGATATTGGGAGAGATGGGAGAATAGAAATGAGAGATGGGAGAAGTAGAAATGAGAGAGGGAAAAGTTGTGAGGAATGGGAGGGTGGGGTGGGGGGTTTATATAGAATTTGGAAGAGGAGACCGTTGGCAATTTCGCCAACGACTCTCTCTAAATCAACAACTGAGGTGTCGATTGATGCCTATTTTTTTTAATAAATTTACATGATGCTTATTTAATTAAATATGAATTATTCAATAAATATTTTTAAAAAGTCCATGGAACGAAGCACCTCCACCGCCCTCGAGCATTGATCTTCAGAGCCACCTTTATGCGCAACTAAAGCTGGATGAGAAGGACTGTTAGCGGAACGAAGACCTCCAGGAATTACAAGTCGTCGTGCAATCAAGGCACACCTCTCATCCGAGCCCTTGATGCATGCCCAAATATCAGCCCTCAGATCAATCACATCGTCATCATTATCATCGTCCAAGCATTACAACATTTCCATCGTCTGATGAGGATAAACTCATGTAGGGATGAGCATGGGCCAGGCTGGACCAGGCTTTGAAGGGCCCAGGCCCAAGCCCGCTTAAAAAATTCGAGCCTTGGGCCGGACTTAGGCCTGCAAAATTTTATTTTGTTCGGCCCAAGCCCATGTCCAGTCCAATTCTGGGCCGGGCCATCCCATCTCCCAATTAGATATTATTAACTTTGACTCTTTTGTTTCAAGTTAATCTCAACTTAAGTTACACGAGCCAAAATTGTTGAAAATATGTACCATAATACTTGTGAAACAACTAAAATTCAGTTCTACCAAATACGAAGATTTCTCATTTTACACATGTGCACTCAACGTTAGATACCATGAATATCCCTCATTTATAGAAATTGAAAGAGTGAACCAAACTTACCCGTTAACAATAACAGGTGCACCATATCCTACATGTTAAAAAATGAGCATAAGACCCATATTGGATAAATGTACAATAATAGAAAATGTTCTGATTGAAAAAAAAAATAAATATTAACAAATTCAAGAATAACCAAAAGAATCTAAACCAAATACTAATTAAGGAAAATTAGTTCTTAATTGAAATACATTAATCATCAACTCGTGTCACACGCTTGACTTTATTGATTTATAAACATTGTATGAAGACATGATACAAGAAGAGAGTGCACATGAAATAGATGAGAGTTTTCATGCATGTAGGATTTGAGAAAGGATTCCGACCCTCTTCGGGATGGGCCCTTGGGGGGGGGCAAGCCAAATTCGAGCCCGGCCCAAAAAAATTTTGGGCGTAAATACTAGGCCCAAACCCGGCCCGATATTCCTTTGGGTCTGGACAGGGCCGGACTTTTTAGACTGAGCTTCGAGATGGACCGGGCTGGCCCAGCCCAATGCTCGTCCCTAGACTCATGTGCTGATCACGTTTGTGGCAAAGTTACAAAGACATCCCTCCGTGAAATCACCAAAAGAACTCCCCCACGTGCGCGACGAATATGACACAAATTTCAACGGAACCTCTTGGAGTTTCTGAAATTGATGAAAAGGCCCAATGCTAGTTAAAATTATAGAAGTGCCCTGTCGCCTTATAAAAATTGTGAAAAGGTCCCTGAAAGGTGAATTTTGAGACATTTATTAGTTGTTTATTTTAATTAAGCCGTTGGATGATTTAATTGGCATCATAGAGCATTTGAAGCTTGTTTAACTGTCCATCATTTGGAGTAGACATTATGAACAATAATTAATAGAGTTATTTGTTAATTGTGAGCTTATCTCATTCTTTGAAATTAATTCTCTTGCTGATAAAATTATGCGAAAATTGAGGGCATTGCTTGAAATTGATCTGGGAATTAATTGATAAATTATTCTTCTAAAATCCGTGGAGCTTGGGATTGAATTAAGGTGCATAATATTGTTTTGATCATTTATGGATTGTTAGGATGTCACGATCCCTTCCAGCATCGATGTTATTGCGGAGCACTTTATAATTTTATTAATAGTGTTATGTTTTTATCTAATAGGATATTCCATTTAAATTTCCTGCATGTAAACTTTTTTATATCTATTTTATAGTATGTATTCAATCCAGAGTAAAGTTTACAGTAAAATCTAGTCGTTTTTTATTTCTTCGCAAATGTCCACACAAAAGTTGCAATTCTCATGTCTTTCTTTTGCCTATTTTTCTACCTTAAAGTAATATGTTGGGAACCTAATTTAAATTATAAGCACTACTTTCATTCCTTAAATAATAATATGAATGCCATACTGATATTTACTAAATGTTAATGAATTGTTGCTTCCTAAAAGAGTATTGCCAATTAAATTCTGTAGAGATGAGGTACGTCGCCCTTTCAATGCTTCGAGAGAGAATGGGAGAGGAGATAGGGATGGAGAGATGGGAGAGGGCTCGCTAATGCAAGGGAGAGCGAGATGTTTTCCCCTCTCGGATGAGGTGTGTATTTATAGGACGTGAATACCCCTCGCACAGTCCACCCTCATTCCCACACCAATCGAAAACGGTTTCCCTGTGAGACTCGGTGTGCCGCAACTGCCGGCTCCGCAATGGACGGCGACGGTTCATGACCACGCGGTCATTGGACCTGTTCTTCATCTCCCACTTGACCGCAGTGGTCAAAGACTTTACACTCCCACTATTTGTGTAGTGTATAGAGATGTCGACATTAAGGCTCGTTATTCATGAAAAAACTCTTCCGTGACTTATGCATTCATGAGTCCCATTAACCAATATGTTTAATGTAAGCTCTAACTACAATCCTCTTGGATAGGGAATCAGCTAACATATCATCGTAGATATATATGTTACCGTAATTTCTTATTTTGCCACTATATCTTGTATATAGTGATATTTGATCTCAATGTGTTTTCCTTTAGAACTATTAGCCCCACTATTGATCAAGCATATCGCAGCTTGATTGTCACAATACATTTCAATTGGTCCTTTGACCTATTCGTGGCTTAGGTTGTCTAGAAAATGCCTGATCCACACAGCATGAATGGTGGTCATGCTACATGCAATGTACTCAGCCTCATGTGTATGTCGAGATACACATCCGTGTTTCTTGCTACCCCAAGAAATGACTGCACCACCAAACATGAAAAGGTAATCTGATGTGGATTTTCTATTATCCACATCCCCTCTGAAATCAGCATCGGAGTAGCCTACCACTTCAAGCGATTCTGCTTGATACACAAGTTTCAGATGCATCAGCCCTTTCAGATAGCTGAGAATCCTCTTTACAACTTTCCAATGTGCTGGATCAGGATTGCTTTAATATCTACTGACTAAGCTTACTAGATAAGCTAGATCAGGTCAAGTACACATCATTGCATACATTAGACTTCCCACCGCTTGTGCATAGGGTACATCTAAAGGTTTTTGCCCCTTTCCGGGAAACTGACTCTTATTAAGCCTCTTTCCCATCACAAGTGGTGTTGAAGCTGGAGTGTTATTCTGCATTCCAAATCTTCTTAATATAATATGCAAATATCTTTCCTGACTAAGGCTCAATGTCCTTGAGTCCATATCTCTTGTTATTTGAATTTCAAGAACATAGAATGCTTCTCCTATGTCCTTCATCTCAAATTCATTGCTCAATTTATGTTTGATTTCATTGAGCATTTGTATGTCATTACCTGCAAGCAGAATGTCATCCACATACAATGAAATGATTGCAACATGCTCCCACTCTTCATGACATACACACAATTATCTAATTTATTTGAAACAAATCCATATTGGATAACTTTCTCATGAAATTTGAGATATCACTGACATGAAGACTGCTTCAAGCCATATAATGATTTTCTTAACTTATAAACCCTTTTCTCCTAAACTTAAACCTAAGATCCATCAGGTTGTCGCATATAAATCTCTTCTCTTAATTCTCCATTAAGGAAGGTTGTCTTTACATCCATTTGGAACAATTCCAAATCCATATATGCGACTATGGCTAAGATCATCCGAATAGATGCAAACATAGCCACTGAAGAGTAGGTTTCCTGGAAATCTATTCCAGTTTACTGAGTATAACCCTTGGCAACTAATCTTGCTTTGTATTTATCAACCGTACCATCAACTCGATACTTATTCTTGAATACCCACTTACATCCTATGGATTGCCTACCTTCTGGCAAATCACATAATTCTCAAACACCGTTACGCTCAATTGATTCCAACTCATCCCTCATTGCGGCCGACTATGATTCTGACTCAGACAAAGCCATAGCTTCATCAAAGGATATGGGATATGTACAATCCAAGATATCCTTATCCACGGTGTAGCATGACACCTCGCATCCATAGAAGTGGTAATTTTCCATTCATGCGGTTGTGTTCTGGGTCTCTTGTTGCCGATTATGCTCATGGGTTGTGTGGGTCCACCCACTTCCTCTAAAGGATCATCATGTTCCATAGGTTCGTGCTCCGTATTTGGATAATCGATATCATCCCTAAGTTCTTGTATAATGCTCAAGTCATCTTCATTGTCTTGTAGGACAAACAGAGGATCAGATTTCTCTACTTCATGCTCATGTTCTTGATGATTTTCAAGAAAGGTTGCATCACGACTTTCGATTAGACCTTTGGATTCATGGAAGAACCTATATCCTTTAGAATTCTCACTATATCAAATAAACTTGCACTTTAATGTCCTTAAGTCTGTCTTGTCTCTAAGCTGACTTGGTACCAAAACATGTGCTACACATCCCATTTCCGGAGATGGCCCAACTCGGGCTTTCTGCCATTTCATATTTCATATGGCGTTGATTTTACAGATTTGGTGGGAATCCTATTCTATATATAGTTCGCAGTCAACACTGCCTCTCCTCAGAATTTCTTGGAGAGTCCTGAGTGTTGAAAGTATACACCTTACTGCATTCATCAATGTTCGATTCTTTCTTTCTGCTAAACTATTTTGTTGTGGTGTATAGGATATTTTAGTCTGCCTATGAACACATGTCTGAATACAGTAATCCTCAAACTCATTTGAGGTATATTCTCCATCTCTATCTGTCCTAAGGGTCTTAATTGATTTTCCCAATCTTGTCTCCACTTTCACCTTATATCTCTTGAATATTTCAAGTGCTTCCGACTTTCTTCCTAAGAGATAGACATAGGAGAACTTTGAGTAGTCATCAATGAATGTTATAAAATATTCCTTATTCTATGTGTGTTGACACTCTGTGGTCCACATATGTACGAATGGATCAAACTTAGTAACTCTGTTGATCGAATTCCAATTGAGAAGGGTCTTCTCATCATTTTACCGGTCAGACAGTGTTTGCAGGGCAATGTTCTTGCACCTGTGATCTAGGCAACAGATTTGCCTTAATCATTTGATCCATCTTAGAATTTCCTAGATGACCAAGTCTCATGTGCCACAAGTCAGACAAACAACACAAGGAATACTCAGAAGAGACATTCATTGATTCAATAGAGTTTATTACAGGAAGACAGAACAGGTCATGCTCGAGCACAAACTTTTCCATCGCATAGACTTTCTTATTCTTGTCTATCGATACACGTTTATTATAAAAGCGGACTTCAAAATCCTTTTTGAGCAGCACTGAGATAGAGATCATGTTCCGATGTATCTCAGGGGCATATAATACAACATTCAGTACCATAATGCTATCCCCCAGGTCAAGTCGGTATGTCCCAACACCTTCTACGTCCATGTAGGTGTTGTTTCCCATGAAGATTCTATGTTCTCCTTTGCTCAGTTCCTTGAAGTCTACCATACCTTCCTTCATCTTGACGATGTGTCTGGTTGCTCCAGAGTCGATCCACCATCTGTCATTGTCCGTGATGACGGAGTTGCATTCCACGATAGTCACGGATTTCATTTTCTTTTGCCTTTTTTAGATATTTTAGAATTTCCCGACTTCTTTTTATTGGGACAATTGTGCTTGAAATGGCTATATTTGCCGCAACCGTAGCAAGAGCCATGTAAGTATTTCTCACTCTTTCCTTTAAAATTCGCCTTTTGGAGGGACCCAGCCTTTTCTTCGCGTGTATGACATTTGCTTCTTCTTCTTCTTCCTCAACCTCAAAGATCTCATCTTTCGATCTTTGCTTAGAGAGGTCCTGCTCAATTGTCAACTATGCAGGTAGGTCCGTCATGGACTTAATGTTGTCATTCATCATCAGAGATGTGGCAACCATGTAGAATGATGGAGGGAGACTTCCCAATATGGCTACGATCTACATCCTCTCGAAATTGCGCAATCAGCAGCCGAAAGATCCTTGACTATCACGATAATCTTGTTCACGTGCTCGAGGATGTTTTCAGATTCTTTCATTCTACACGAGTTGTACTTGTGTAGAAGAAGCTGGACGCTCACTTCCAACTTGGAGTGATATTTCTCCTTAACGGCGGTCCAGAGCTCGTAAGTTGATTCGCGGGTCTCAAAGACCCGAATCAGGTTCAAATCTATGTTGATTTTGTCGTGTGGTCCTATGGCGTGAAGGCGCAGACGGGTGAGTGGAAGAAGTACAACCAGGTATGGCCTTAGAAGTCTTGTTGATAACAAAGTGGAATGGGACAAACTCATCCTCATCGGGATAAGTGTAATCAGAATCGTCCTGCGAAGGATCGTCCAGGTCAAAATCAAAAGGAACGAAATCGTCAATGGAAGTATATGAACTCAGATCGTCCTCAAGAGTCTCACCTAAATCATCGTCTTCATCAAAATATCTGAATCCATCAAAATAATGACCAGCATCATAACCGACCTCAATCATCTTTACTTTAGAGTGACCAGGAACAGACTTATCTGTGGAAGTAGTCAAAATAGGTATGTCCTGTCTAATCTTGGTATTTGCCCTCCGCTCAATGGGATCAATCACGTAAATACTTTGGATTTCATCAACACATCGCCATACACCAGAAGGGGGAACTGCGAGATCTATGCTTTCCGAGTTCCTCCCCTTTCGGGGTATTCCTCGGGTCTTATCAACGGTCGCTAGGCAAACATCTCTAATCTCATCAGATTGGTCACAGACCTTGGAATCAACTAGTGCAAGTCTCTGGTCAACTGTGGGTGCTGTGATCAACGCTTCGCTCTCGTCAACAGGACGGAAGCGAATCTCTCCTGATCCATAGTCAATAACGACCCTCGCAGAGGCGAGGAATGGTCGTCCCAGGATGATTGGAGAGGGCTCCCCTGTGGAGGTCTCCATGGGCAACACGACAAAATCAACATGGTATCTCATGCCCTGAATAGAAATGACGACGTTTTCAAGGATACCTTTCGGCCTCTTGATAGATCCATCAGCAAATTGTACGATCATCCTGGTTTTCTTGAGAGACCCTAAGTGAAGAGACTGTACCAGCGAGAAGGGTAATATACTAATCGAAGCACCGCCGTCTAGGAGGGTGTGATCACATACATAGTCAGAGATGGTGCAAGTGATGAAAGGGGTAGCTGTGTTCTTCTTTCTAGGAATGGGACGGTGTGTGATGGCGTGGGCAGTGGCCATGGTCAGAATGTGACGCTCAGATCTGCTCCTCCGCTTTCTCTTCTTGGGAAGAGGAGCAAATAAATGGGTCATGGCCTGTTGAAGTGGGGCACGAATGATCTCATGAATAGTAGCCACAACTTCGGGTTCAGTCAACATTTTTTTGAATTTTTGGACCTCCTCCATACAAGGGAGGAAGTCAGAATCAACATCTACACGAGGCATGCCAAGAGCAGTCTGTACAGCGGCATCCTTGAGGTCAAAGGTGGGACAGGGTGTGAATGGATGTGTGGGTGAATGATCTGGCAAATGGACCCTCTCCTTACAATCTGAATCAACCAAGTGTCTCCCGAACTCTTTTTGTGTTTTTAAAATTTTCTCATTTTTTGTATTTTTGGCGATTGCAAGCTCCCATGATCACCCACAAGTAAATCCGTATCCTCGACGAAAGGAGCATTAATCTGGTTTTTCCTCAAAATAGCAAGATTAGCATTCGTCAAATCAATGCGCTTTGTCATTCGATTCAAGATATCACTTATAGAGATCGAGGAAGGTGACTCCAACAGGTCAGACTCGGGTGGATGTGAAGGTGGAGGTGGATAAGATAATATACAGATGGAGGTGGAGATGGGTAAAAGTTCGAGTCTTGATACTGTGGCTGAGGCAGATATGTACAATAGTCAGAAAAAATAGGAGGAGGATCCTCCTGATAAAAGGGAGGTGGACCAGCTTGAGGGTATGAGGAATCCGCAAAATCCGGATAAAAATCGCTCCAGGGTTCCATCTCGAAACAAGAGAAAATGATCGGAGAACACGAAGGTCAAGTCAAGAGAAGTGAAGAAGAAGGCGCAAATGTGCAGAGAAGATCTAGGATACACACAAGCAAGCACAAGCAAAACTCACACAAGACAAACCCTCAATTCACCTACTCAACTCGGTAGAGACCAAAAATTTGATCTTTTTATCTTGTCTGTTTTAGAGTTAGGTGAGAAGTCAAAAATTTGCACAAACACTTAGGGGCTGAGAATGGGATTTTGGTACTAATCCTTAGTGTGTGTGCGAGCAATGTAAAACGAAGACAATGGGGGGATTACTCGCCCCAATACAAGATTTTTCTTTTTGGTTGATTTTAGGGTCAAATAATGTTAGCAGTCCCAATTTTATTGGTTATCACCTTTTTTGGATTTTTAGTGAGAATGCACAAACCTATCGAGGAGTCAATTTTACTTAGCACCTAGGTTGGCAAAATCAGAGGTAGAGAGGCGGAAAAGCAATGCAAGCGACAAACGATGATGAATGCTAAAGCGTAAATGCTCACCTTGCCTCCATCACTCTACATGCAAAGATGCTAAGCAGAATTGAAACCTAAACTATATGCAAATGCCAGCCGATGAAATCACCCTAAGATTCAGAAATTGCTATTATCGTGAAGAACCACAAGTCGGTCACCGATCCTCAATCCAAGAGTCCGGTCTAGGCTCACCCCTCATCTTCTCGACACATCGAGTTCAGGAGTAGCGCTTGGCAGGTTGAGCTCGCGGCACGTAGGCTTGAAGATGATGAGGCGACTGTTTAAATTTGACTAAGTCCAAACGAGTCTATAGGTACATGCAAATATATTAGGTGTTTGGCCTTAATCTATCGCAAGCAATCCTAAAACTAAGGGCTCAATCACACAAAATAAAGAAAACAAAATCGAGAAAATAAAATGAAAAAGGCGGTGAAAACCGTAAAAACCGCGGCGAGCCCCCAAGTGAACAAACACTTCGAAATTGGGCCCGAAAGTCCAAAGTCCTTTGTACCTGTATTATTACAAATTAAAGGTCTCTCTCACAATAAATTACACAAATAAAGGCAATGAAATAAATGGCTCGGGAATTGTCTTCAAAAATCCCTCCAAGTCCGCCTTGGTGCGAAGTGAAAGCCGCCTCACGTGGGTGCACATGCGCTCCTAAAAAAGAGAGCCTCCCTCGATCCGCATACCTCGCACAAAGTCAAACAAAAAGGTGGTTAGACAATTCAAAGGATATATCAAATAAATGAGCAAGTAAACAAAGCAAGAATATAGACAAATAATCACAAACACAAAGCAAAAAGCCGAACTATGCGTTGTTGCTCCCCGGCAACGACGCCATTTGATAAACACGAAAAAGAGAGCGGTCGTATTGATCCACAAGGCGGATCAACTGTCGATGTCTTGACCACTTCAGAATCCCGTATTTAATCAACAATGAACCCACAAGCAAATATCAAATAATGACTAACAAATGTGAGTCAAATTTATTTTAACTCTACAAACAGGTGTATAGTGGAAGTAGGTAGAGTGTCGAACACATGGAGCAAGGCATGATAGATCTATGTAATGATGCACAAAATGTGAATGTGATGTGTTGTCTACACTATGCAAATATTTTGTGGGTTTTTAGTTTTTAATATTTTTTATTTTTAATTTTTAACTTTGTATTTTGATTTTTAAATTTCTGAATTTTTTATTTCCTTTTTAAATTTTAAATTTTTTTATTTTCTTTATCAATATTGGAATATATATACAATATAAGAAAAGAGGGGATAGATATAAAAATAGAGAAAAATACACAAAAATTAAGAAATAAAATGTTTTTGGTCTTTTTATGATTTTAAGATGTTTTTATTATTTTTGGGGATCTTTCAGAATATTTTTGGTACTTTTAAAAGTCAAAATAAAGAAAACAGTGAATAAACTTGCTGGCCGAAACTAAAAAGGGAATGAAAAATACAAAACAGTATCAAAATTTTCCTAAATTGATTATAAAATAAAGAGAATGAAATAGGGAAGCTACAGGAACTGAGACTATATTTTTAGGGTTTTTCTAGAATTTTTTACATTTTTTGTATTTTTTTAGGTGTTTTCTAATTTTTAAGGTTTTTGTTTTGAAATTTTTAGTGATTTTTGGACTAACACTAGAAGACAATAAAATTTTTCAAGAGGTTTTGATATTTTTTGGTATTGTCTAGTGCAAACAGTAGCTAAAATCCATGTTTTCGATTTTTAATAAATATGCTAATGCAATAAGAATGCAATATAAAAATATAGCGTGAATGAGCAAGTAAACAGGAGACTATGGTATTTTTTTGAGAATTTTTCGAGTTAAAATGATGCACTAAATAAATAAAGACAACATCAAGAAACTACACTACTAGTAAGGGCACAAGTGCAAATAAGAAAACAACCAAGGGACAAAGTGCAAGTTTCACAAAAAATATATAACTGGAATATAAAACTTATGGACTAAATCTAAATACAAAAACTCGTAAGCCCTTCCCCGCAAAATTACCAAGAACACGTGCCAGAGCACGCGCCCCAGTCAGGGGTACAAATGCAATATCACAAAAGTCCGAGGGCTGACGTGCAAAATTTCCAAAAGTTTTATACTGCAAATGAATGTTTTGGAATTAAACTTAAATATGAAAAACCCCGGGGGCACTCTGCAAAAATGCCACGTCACGTGCACAGACGCAAGTGACCTGGCAGGGGTCTTGATGTAATATGATAAAGAGTCGAGGGGCTCCTTGCAAATTTTACAAAAATAATAAAATGACAGGTGAATGATTATGTGTTGTTTATGAAATACAAAAACTGACGGGGGTATGGAGCAAAATTACCCACGCCTGGGCGGGCACGGACGACAGATCTCGTTTCACTTATCCACGTGTCTGCACCTCAACGAGCGATGACGGTTGGGATTCAACGGCGGCGATTAGATCGCACACAGGCAATCAACGGCCCAGGCTTCGCAAGATCTAACGGCAGCTGCTAGCGTAGGAAGAACGCAGGGGATCGGACGGCCTTGGGAGGCTCGGGAAGAACAGGGTCGAAGCTCTGCCGCCCCGAGCTTTGATCGGCGAGGGTGTGCGCTCCAGGCCTCCAATCCTTCAACAAAAGTCTCCACGCGCTTCCTGGGGGTCCCTCGAATGCTCGGCGACGTCAAAATGGCGGAATGAGCGCCGGTGGGCCACCGAGGGGTTGAGGAAGAGTTGTGGCCCCAGGTACCTTCTTCTTCCAAAATCCGACTCCAGATGGAGTCTCTTGGCCCCTGGCACCTGCAGGTGAAACACGAGAACACAAGTAGAAGGTCCAGGGGCTTTAATGGTGCGGATGTGCGGGCGAAAAAATGGAGGATGGTGGATGACAGTGCCTCGTCGGAGCAAACTCCGACGAGGGGGACTCGGATGGGATTGGCTAGGTGAAACGCGAAGTTGATGATGGTAAACGACTTCTGCAACTGCGATAAATCTAAAAGTGCATAAAAACGAAAAGAAAACACCTTGAAGGCTGGTTGGCCTGAGGTTGGACCTCACGGTGGCACGGCCGCCGGAGATGGTGGTGGAGCACGCTTCAACGTCTGAGTTACTTACACCTCAACGCGGACGGGGATCAACCCTCTGTC
The DNA here is from genome assembly GCA_037367405.1 of Ottelia alismoides. Classification (NCBI taxonomy): domain Eukaryota; kingdom Viridiplantae; phylum Streptophyta; class Magnoliopsida; order Alismatales; family Hydrocharitaceae; genus Ottelia; species Ottelia alismoides. The sequence goes on from JAZKJV010000977.1 coordinate 50,432, forward strand.
ACCGGGGATCCATCAGCAATCCCTCGGAGGTCTCAGCTCTGGCCAAAGGCGGTTCAAGGAGAGAAGGAAGATGGGTGTGCACTTTGAATAGATGGTTGAGCGAGCTCAAATAATGAGGCGCAAAGGGTGCTTCGATGCACGACAACCCATGCAAACATCTGGGTGTGTATCCTTGATAGAAGAGCGACAAAAGTCAAGAAGGGCCGATCATAAGATGGTGAAAGGATGCGCCTCGAAAAAAGGTTGAAAACGGGTCAAAAATCATTCTGACACAGCTACAGGGAGGAGGTCAGACAGTTGACCGGAGGTCAACTGTCAGACCAACCTGGTTGGTCCACGTGGACCAACCAGGAAAAATCCCTTAAAAATTCATTTTAAAATAGTAAATGTTATTATTTTATTTAGGTTATTGAAGAAAAAATGTTTATTTATTTATAAAGTATTTTATTCTGATTTTTAATTATTTTTATGAGGGATAAAAATACAAGTTTCCTTTTATGCCCATTGTAGATACATATACCTATATATTTTATTAATATATTTTTATTTTGTAATTTTAATTTATTTATTTGAATTAATTATTTTAAAAAATTATAGAATACTTTTATATCTTAAATATATTTTTATTTTATTTTTATGAAGTGTTTTGGATATTTAATAAAATACAAGTATAGTTTATATAGGTATTTGTATAGGTATCTTACCTATGTTTTGTATATAGGTATTTTTATTTTATGTTTTATTTGGGTTTTTATTATAATTTCAATGTACATATATATTATAAGTAATATTTACAAATTATAAAAATATAAAAATGTAAAAATAATGAATAAATAATAAAATGAATATTTTAATCTGTACAATTATATAATAGGGGTCCAAAACTCAACTTTCAAACCATAGCTCCGCCAAATGCGAAGCCACTGCCATTAAATAGCTTATTTTATACTATATACAATTAAAGGTGAATTTGATGCATTTGGAGTTTTCATTTGCAAGATACGGGTCTGGGAAGTTGGAGTTCTGGAATCTTATTCAGATCATAACTTTTTATCTGTACATTATTTTTCAATGAAATAAATTTTTTATTTTTCTTTATTTAATTATCTACAACTTTCATGTACAAAGTTCCTTTATTTGAGGTATAAAAAGTAGAACCAAAAATAGGTCCCAAAATGAATAAAGAATGAATAAAAACAAAAGGAATTTTATTGTGTTTTGACCCTTATCTCCCCCTACTTTATTCCTTGTCGACCTATTCATCAAGATGCCTAGGTCTTGGGGTTTCAGGTGATAAAATATTTACAATATTTTATTCTTTTTCTTTTCTTTTATTTATTCTATAATTTTGGCTTAATTATAGTATTTTATACACTATTTACATGCACATGCGTGAATGTTAAGATGCCGGATTTAATGCTAATTACACGCATTTGCTAGGGTTTTTGAGGCCTAAATGATAGAATAAAGATGATGAAATGTGGCTTGATCATCCCCCTATACTTTACCTTTGCTAGTCCCTAGCAAACACTTATGCAATAAGTGCAGAAAGAAAAAGAAAGAAAAGAAAAAGAAGGAAGATGGATTAAATTTAACTATCAAACTTGTCTTCACAAAATCAAAGTTTGGAGCTTATGCCGGACCTTTGGAATTTTAGTGCGGGCAGAACCTTAATGAGAACCGAATTTGAAATCCAACAGTCCCTGAGAATCCCAATACTTTGTTCAAGTCTCTTCAATAGCCATGTCAGAAATATCTCAATTCATACGCAAACCCTTACGACTATGAATCTGACTCGTACAGTGTAAGTGATGGTGGCTCTCCCCAACTGAAATGACAAAGAGACCGACTTCTCCAATATGACAACCCAATGATTCCCCAATCCAACAACTCATCCCTCAAGGAGCGGGGTATTCCCTTCTAAGTTCAAGTGGCAACCAACTCAAGAGAAGGGGGTGAAGAGAAGAATGGATGGCAGCCAGTGTAGCTACCTATCCTAGGATGCAAGATCAATGTAGTCAAGTCATCCAGCTACAGGCTCACATGATTTGACTTTGAAACTCAAGCTTGCTTATTTGACTATACAACATATGTACACTCCGGCAAGCATTTTTATTTTTGTACAGGCATGTCCACTTTTTTGGAGTTTTTATTTTTTGCATTTTTTTGAATACTATATACAACAGCATTTATATAGGGAGTTTTTACTCTTGAGCCAGTAGACTATCTCTCTTTTGAAGCTTTATTGCAACCCCCAATCTCCTATCCTCGAAACTCATCATCACTGGACGGGTTGGGGCGCACTTTCCTCCCTAGAGGAGGACAAGTGTTTCCACCTGTGTGCGTCTCATACCGGCAAATCCAACCCCCTCAGCACTCCAACTGAGTTGAGCCATGTGAAAGGTGCAGGTGTCCAAGTTAGGTCATTATCAACAAGAGTCGTGCGTATGCACCGAAATACTCTACTTTGACAGTCAAGAATCCATTGAACCAAGTCCCGTGATCCTCAAAGAATTAAGTCAACTAGACCTGAAGTACCTCAATCCCAGTTCCTATCAAGTTCATGTTATTATGTAGATTTTAAGGTCCAATCAAGCTCCAATCTTCAGATTTTACTTAGACTTGTTCAACTATCAAACTCAATCCGAAAAAATGGTAATGATATGCAAATGCTATGCAGTGCGATGCAAAAAATATTTTTGTGATGCAATTTTCAAAATTTTGAACTTTTTATGGATTTTTGAAAAGATGATAATGTACATGCATTTCTAGGTTTTTCAAAAAGTTTTTTCAAATGTTTTTAAATTTTAATTTTGCAAATGTTTTTGGGATTTTTGACAACAAAAAGATTTTGGCTAAAAGCTAGGTACAAATATTTACAATGGAGTGCTTCTTATATATACAAGGAGTGGATTTTAAAAATTTACAGGGTAAATGATCAATTTTATAAATACATATACTTTGGATTTTAGAGTGGATGTAAGTATTCCTCAAACTTATTTGACACAGGTTTTTCAAACAACTTTGAACTCTATAGTCCAAAATAATTTTTACAAACAATTTTACAAACATGTACACACATTTGAAAATCATTTTGCAAAGGTTTTCAAAACAGTATATATAAATTTTTCACATATCTTTGCAACCATTTTTCAAACCATTTGCAAATCATTTTTCAAACATTTTTATTTCACACAACGAAAATAAAATTTACAATCAAAAGATTTTTATAAAGGTTGAAAACATGTAACAAAACATTTTACAAATAGTTTTCAAAAGAATTTTCTCAAGGATTTTCAAACTATTTTTCAAACATTTTGCAAAAATATTTTCACCTGATTTATTAATCAGTAAATACAAAAAAAATTTGAGGAATAATCGACATCTTTTTATTAAGGATTTTAATGAATTTTAAAGAATAATTAGCCATTTTATTAAGAAAAAAAACGAAAGTATGAGTTATGGCTAAAGTATATACGCGGTGTATACGACCCCCCTATACTTAGCTTGAGCTATGTCCTCATAGATCGGAGAGAAAAGAAAAGACATAACTCGTAATAAATATAGGCAAGTCTAAAAAAATAAATAAAGGAAGGAAGGAATAAATGAATGTATAAAAGAATGAGAAGTTGACTGTCCCCCCTATACTTAGGATCAAATAATCCTAAGTATAGCAAACTGTACACAACGCAGGGAGGGTCAAGGGCGGGAATGAACATATCGTACTCAGATTGTCTCCCCCTATACTTAGGGTAAGATATCCCTAAGTATAGATAAGAAGAGGAGATAATGGAGAGGATCAAAGAATAGAACAACTCGGCTCGTCCACCCCCCTATACTTAGGACAAAGTACGTCCTAAGCAAGGCAAACACGAGAATGGGTGGACGAGCAATACAGAAGATAGAACCGAGGTACACACAAGAGAATATACAATAGAGATGAATATACAAATGATCAAGAAGGCGGAAAGCAAACCTTCTTGTGAGACCGCTGAGGGATAGATCTAGTGTGGTACAAGTCGACATCGGGGTCCACAGTGGACGGAAGCCGATCAGGGTCGACAGGGCGAAGGCCCTAAGTGGAGTCAAATCGAAAAGGCACGAACTGATCAGTGGAGATAGTATGGCTAGGTTCGGCCTTGGTGGTCCTATGGTGTGAAGGCGCAGACGGGTGAGTGGAAGAAGTACAACAAGGACTGGCCTTGGAAGTCTCGCTGATATCAAAGTGTAATGGGACAAACTCATCTTCATCGGGAGAAGTGTAATCAGAATCGTCCTGCGAAGGATCGTCCAGGTCAAAATCAAAAGGAACGAAATCATCAGTGGAAGTATATGAACTCAGATCATCCTCAAGAGTCTCACCTAAATCATCGTCTTCATCAAAATATCTGAATCCATCAAAATAATGGCCATCATCATAACTGACCTCAATCATCTTTACTTTAGAGTGACCAGGAACAGACTTATCAGTGGAAGTAGTCAAAATAGGTCCGTCCTGTCTAATCTTGGTATCTGCCCTCCGCTCAATGGGATCAATCACGTAAATACTTTGGATTTCATCAACACATCGCCACACACCAGAAGGAGGAACTGCAAGATCTATGCTTTTCGAGTTCCTCCCCTTTCGGGGGATTCCTCGGGTCTTATCAACGGTCGCTAAGCAAACATCTCTAATCTCATCAGATTGGTCACGGACCTTGGAATCAGCTAGAATAGGTGAAGGTGTATCAGGTGCAGGTCTCTGGTCAACTGTGGGTACTGTGATCAACGCTTCGCTTTCGTCAACAAGACGGAAGTGAATCTCTCCTAATCCATAGTCAATAACGACCCTCGCAGAGGTGAGGAATGGTCGTCCCAGGATGATTGGAGAGGGCTCCCATGTGGAGGTCTCCATGGGCAACACGACAAAATCAACATGGTAGCTCATGCCCTGAATAGAAATGATGGCGTTTTCAAGGATACCCTTCGGCTTCTTGATATATCCATCAACAAATTATACAATCATCCTGATTTTCTTGAGAGGCCCTAAGTGAAGAGACTGTACCAGCGAGAAGGGTAATATACTAATCGAAGCACCGCCGTCTAGGAGAGTGTGATCACATACATAGTTAGAGATGGTGCAAGTGATGAAAGGGGTAGTTGTGTTCTTCTTTCTAGGAATGGGACGGTGTGTGATGGCGTGGGCAGTGGCCATGGTCAGAATGTTACGCTCAAATCTGCTCCTCCGCTTTCTCTTCTTGGGAAGAGGAGCAGATAAATGGGTCATGGCCTATTGAAGTGGGGCACGGATGATCTCATGAATAGTAGCCACCACTTCGGGTTCAGTCAATATTTTTTTGAATTTTTAGACCTCGTCCATACAAGGGAGGAAGTCGGAATCAGCATCTACACGAGGCATGCCAAGAGCAGTTTGTACAGCGACATCCTCGGGGTCAAAGGTGGGACAGGATGTGAATGGATGTGTGGGTGAATGATCTGGCAAATGGACCCTCTCCTTACAATCTGAATCAATCAAGTGTCTCCCGAACTCTTTTTGTGTTTTTAAAATTTTCTCATTTTTTGTATTTTTGGTGATTGCAAGCTCCCATGATCACCCACAAGTAAATCCGTATCCTCGACGAAAGGAGCATTAATCTGGTTTTTCCTAAAAATAGCAAGATTATCATTCATCAAATCAATGCGCTTTGTCATTCAGTTCAAGATATCACTTATGAGATCGAGGGAGGTGACTCCAACAGGTCAGACTCGGGTGGATGTGAAGGTGGAGGTGGATAATATACAGATGGAGGTGGAGGTGGGTAAAAGTCCAAGTCCTGATACTGCGGCTGAGGCGGATATGTACAATAGTCAGAAAAAATAGGAGGAGGATCCTCCTGATAAAAGGGAGGTGGACCGGCTGGAGGGTACGAGGAATCCGTAAAATCCGGATAAAAATCGCTCCAGGGTTCCATCTCGAAACAAGAGAAAATGATCGGGAGAACACGAAGGTCAAGTCAAGAGAAGTGAAGAAGAAGGCGCAAATGCACAGAGAAGATCTAGGATACACACAAGCAAGCACAAGCAAAACTCACACAAGACAAACCCTTAATTCACCTACTCAACTCGGTAAAGACCAAAAATTCGGTCTTTTTATCTTGTCTGTTTTAGAGTTAGGTGAGAAGTCAAAAATTTGCACAAACACTTAGGGGCTGAGAAAGGGATTTTGGCACTAATCCTTAGTGTGTACGCGAGCAATGTAAAACAAAGACAACGAGGGGATTACTCGCCCCAATACAAGATTTTTCTTTTTGGTTTATTTTAAGGTCAAGTAATGTTAGCAGTCCCAATTTTATTAATTATCACCTTTTTTTTGGATTTTTAGTGAGAATGCACGAACCTATCGAGGAGTCAATTTTACTTAGCACCTAGGTTGGCAAAATCAGAGGTAGAGAGGCGGAAAAGCAATGCAAGCGACAAACGATGATGAATGCTAAAGCGTAAATGCTCACATTGCCTCCAGCACTCTACATGCAAAGATGCTAAGCAGAATTGAAACCTAAACTATATGCAAATGCCAGCCGATGAAATCGCCCTAAGTTTCAGAAATTGCTATTATCATGAAGTACCACAAGTCGGTCACCGATCCTCAATCCAAGAGTCCGGTCTAGGCTCACCCCTCCTCTTCTCGACACATCAAGTTCAGGAGTAGCGCTTGACAGGGTGGGCTCGCAGCACGTAGGCTTGAAGATGATGAGGCGACTGTTTAAATTTGACTAAGTCCAAACGAGTCTATAGGTACATGCAAATATATTAGGTGTTTGGCCTTAATATATCGCAAGCAATCCTAAAACTAAAGGCTCTATCACACAAAATAAAGAAAACAAAATCGAGAAAACAAAATGAAAAAGGAGGTAAAAACCGTAAAAACCGCGGCGAGCCCCCAAGTGAACAAACACTTGAAAATTAGGCCCGAAAGTCCAAATTACACAAATAAAGGCAATGAAATAAATGGCTCAGGAATTGTCTTCAAAAATCCCTCCAAGTTCGCCTTGGTGCGAAGTCAAAGCCGCCACACGTGAGTGCACATGCGCTCCTAGAAAAGAGAGCCTCCCTCAATCCGCGTACCTCACACAAAGTCAAACAAGAAGGTGGTTAGACAATTCAAAGGATATTTCAAATAAATGAGCAAGTAAACAAAGCAAGAATATAGACAAATAATCACAAACACAAAGCAAAAAGCCGAACTATGCGTTGTTGCTCCCCGACAACGGCGCCATTTGATAAACACGAAAAAGAGAGCGGTCGTATTGATCCACAAGGCGGATCAACAGTCGATGTCTTGACCACTTCAGAATCCCGTATTTAATCAACAATGAACCCACAAGCAAATATCAAATAATGACAAACAAATGTGAGTCAAATTTATTTTAACTCTACAAACAAATGTATAATGGAAGTAGGTAGAGTGTCGAACACATGGAGCAAGGCATGATAGATCTATGCAATGATGCACAAAATGTGAATGTGATGCGTTGTCTACACTATGCAAATATTTTGTGGGTTTTTAGTTTTTAATATATATATATATATTTAAATTTTTAACTTTGTATTTTGATTTTTAAATTTCTGAATTTTTTATTTTCTTTTTAAATTTTAAATTTTTTTATTTTCTTTTTCAATATTGGAATATATATATAATATAAGAAAAGAGGGGATAGAATATTTATAAAAATAGGGGAAAATACATAAAAATTAATAAATAAAATGTTTTTGGTATTTTTATGATTTTAAGATGTTTTTATGATTTTTGGGGATTTTTCAGAATATTTTTTATACTTTTAAAAGTCAAAATAAAGAAAACAGTGAATAAACTTGCTGGCCGAAACTAAAATGGGAATGAAAAATACCAAACAGTATCAAAATTTTCCCAAATTAATTTTAAAATAAAGAGAATAAAATAGGGAAGCTACAGGAACTGAGATTATATTTTTAGGGTTCTTCTAGATTTTTTTAGATTTTTTTTGAATTTTTTAGGTGTTTTCTAATTTTTAAGGTTTTTGTTTTGAAATTTTTAGTGATTTTTGGACTGAACTAGAAGACAATAAAATTTTTCAAGAGATTTTGATATTTTTTGGTATTGTCTAGTGCAAACAGTAGCTAAAATGCATATTTTTTTATTTTTAATAAATATGCGAATGCAATAAGAATGCAATGTAAAAATATAGCGTGAATGAGCAAATAAACAAGAGCCTATGATATTTTTTTGAGAATTTTTCGAGTTAAAATGATGCACTAAATAAATAAATACAACATCAAGAAACTACGCTACTAGCAAGGGCATAAGTGCAAATAAGCAAACAACCAAGGGCCAAAGTGCAAGTTTCACACAAAATATATAACTGGAATACAAAACTTATGGACTAAATCTAAATACAAAAACCCGCAAGCCCTTCCCAGCAAAATTACCAAGAACACGTGCCAGAGCACGCGCCCCAGTCAGGGGTACAAATGCAATATCACAAAAGTCCGAGGGCTGACGTGCAAAATTTCCAAAAGTTTTATACTGCAAATGAATGTTTTGGAATTAAACTTAAATATGCAAATACCCCGGGGGCACTCTGCAAAAATGCCAAGTCACGTGCACAGACGCACGTGACCTGGCCGGGGTCCTGATGTAATATGATAAAGAGTCGAGGGGCTGCTAGCAAATTTTACAAAAATAATAAAATGGCAGATGAATGATTATGTGCTATTTATGAAATACAAAAACCGGCGGGGGTATGGAGCAAAATTACCCACGCCTGGGCGGGCACGGACGACAGATCTCGTTTCACTTATCCACATGTCCGCACCTCAACGAGCGATGACGGTTGGGCTTCAATGGCGGCGACTAGATCGTACACAGGCAATCAACAGCCCAGGCTTCACAAGATCCAATGGCAGCTGCTAGCGTAGGAAGAACGCAGGGGATCGGATGGCACTGGGGGGCTCGGGAAGAACAGGGTCGAAGCTCTGCCGCCCCGAGCTTTGATCGGCGAGGGTGTGCGCTCTAAGCCTCCAATCCTTCAACAAAAGTCTCCACGCGCTTCTTGGGGGTCCCTCGAACGCTCGGCGATGTCAAAATGGTGGAGTGAGCGCCGGTGGGCCACCGAGGGGTCGAGGAAGAGTTGCGGCCCCAGGTACCTTGTTCTTCCAAAATCCGACTCCAGATGGAGTCTCTTGGCCCCTAGCACCTGTAGGTGAAACACGAGAACACAAGTAGAAGGTCCAGGGGCTTTAATGGTGCGGATGTGCGGGCGAAAAAACAGAGGATGGTGGATGACGGTGGCTCGCCAGAGCAAATTCCGGCGAGGGGGACTCGGATGGGATTGTCTAGGCGAAACGCGAAGTTGATGATGGTAAACGACTTCCGCGACTGCGATAAATCTAAAAGTGCATAAAAACGAAAAGAAAACACCTCGAAGGCTGGTTGGCCTGAGGTTGGACCTCACAGTGGCGCGGCCGCCGGAGATGGTGGTGGAGCACGCTTCAACGCCTGAGTTACACCTCAACGAGGTCGGGGATAAACCCTCTGTCACCGAGGATCCATCAGCAATCCCTCGGAGGTCTCAGATATGGACAAAGCCGGTTCAAGGAGAGAAGGAAGATGGGTGTGCACTTTGAATAGATGGTTGAGCGAGCTCAAAGAACGAGGCGCAAAGGGTGCTTCGATGCACGATAGTCCAGGCAAACATCTGGGCGTGTATCCTTGATAGAAGAGCGACAAAAGTCAAGAAGGGCCGATCATAAGATGGTGAAAGGATGCGCCTCGAAAAAAGGTTGAAAATGGGTCAAAAATCATTCTGACACAGCTACAGGGAGGAGGTCAGGCAGTTGACCAGAGGTCAACTGTCAGACCAACCTGGTTGGTCCACGTGGACCAACCAGGAAAAATCCCTTAAAAATTCATTTTAAAATAGTAATTGTTATTATTTTATTTAGGTTACTAAATAAAAAATGTTTATTTATTTATAGAATATTTTATTCTGATTTTTAATTATTTTTATGAGGTATAAAAATACAAGTTTCCTTTTATGCCTTTGTAGGTACATATACGTATATATTTTATTAATTTATTTTTATTTTGTAATTTTAATTTATTTATTTTTATTTATTATTTTATAAAATTATAGAATACTTTTATATACTTCAATATATTTTTATTTTATTTTTATGAAGTGTTTTGGATATTTAATAAAATACAAGTATAGTTTATATAGGTTTGTGCATAGGTATTTTACCTATGGTTTGTATATAGGTATTTTTATTTTATGTTTTATTTGGGTTTTTATTCTAATTTTAATGTACATATATATTATAAGTAATATTTACAAAATTATAAAAATATAAAAATGTAAAAATAATGAATAAATAATAAAATGAATATTTTAATCTGTACAAGTATACAATAGGGGTCCAAAACTCAACTTTCAAACCGTACCTCTGCCAAATGAGAAACCACTGCCATTAAATAGCTTATTTTATACTATATATAATTAAAGGTGAGTTTGCTGCATTTGGAGTTTTCATTTGCAAGATACGGGTCTAGGAAGTTGGAGTTCTGGAATCTTATTCAGATCATAACTTTTTATCTGTACATTATTTTTTAGTGAAATAAATTTTGTATTTTTCTTTATTTAATTATCTACAACTTTCATGTACAAAGTTTCTTTATTTGAGGTATAAAAAGTGGAACCAAAAATAGGTCTCAAAATGAATAAAGAATGAATAAAAACAAAGGGAATTTTATTGTGTTTTGACCCTTATCTCCCCTTACTTTATTCCTTGTCGACCTATTCATCAAGATGCCTAGGTCTCGGAGTTTCGGATCATAAAATATTTACAATATTTTATTCTTTTTCTTTTATTTTATTTATTCTATAATTTTGGCTTAATTACAGTATTTTATACACTATTTACATGCACATGCATGAATGCTAAGATGCTGGATTTAATGCTAATTACACGCATTTGCTAGGGTTTTTGAGGCCAAAATGATAGAATAAAGATGATGAATGTGGCTTCATCAGTCAACATGAAGCTCCTAGTCCTATTATCTGTTTTCTCCCACTGTTTACGGGACCTAATTTCCCGCATAGTTGGATTTTCAGATAAGGTTGGGTCGGGTTTGTCTATGATGGGGTGTATGCTATCGTGGAAAAGGACATAGTAGATCTTTCTACTCCACAATTCATAATATCGTTAAGGTACTCAATTTTTCCTATCTCAGTGGCAATCGTCTTGCTTGTCATTTTTGTTGATCTAATGAAATAAATATAGAAGTTGTATGAGATTGTGTAATCTCACAAGAGTAATTAAAATAGTTTTTTTTATTTGAAGTTGATAAAGGTTCATATTCTTCTTTGATTCAAGTTTGACTAATGTCCTATTTTACTGGAGTTAAGTAACAAGGTTTTACAGAAAATGTGATACAACGATTGAATGGTAATTAGCACTTAATAGATCTCCCCTTAAAAGGAATTTCGACTTAAGAAAATTTGTCAACTTAAGAACATTATTGCAAAAAAATTTAAAAAAAAATATTTTTGAATAGAAAGTTTAATTATTTTTTAATGAGAACAGATACAAAAACCACAAATAAAAAAACTCACGTTAACACTATAAATTATTAACAGTAACTCATTGTTTAAAACAAAAACAAAAAAACTTTATAAATTAACGGGAACAGATCCCCCCCAAAAACTCGCGTTAAAACAAAGGTCCTAAAAAAATATAAGACAGGGAAACACATGCCCACAAAAAAATAACACAACTCTCCAATCTGTGATCAACTATTCGTAATTCCCAACCCTTTCTTAAGCAATATTTTTGTCACCGCAAGAGAAAAAAACTAATGTTTAGGTCAAAGGGTCAATTAAAAAAACAGGGATCCACTCATAAAAAAACTTTTGTAAAAAATTAACAAAAAACAAGGGCACATAACGAAATATACGTACGTGAATGCCACATGATTTAAAAAAAGGAAGAAGAACATGTGCCTTTAGGGTTTGACGAGATTTCCTTTCAAGAGACAAAGAGGAATAGCGGTGGCAACGTCCAAGGAGCAAGAGGACGGACTGCTGCGGCGGCGATCAAGGAACCTGGGCGAACTGTAATGCCAACGACGTCGAGAGGGCTCTGATACCAGTGTAGAGATGAGGTACATCGCCCTTTCAATGCTTCGAGAGAGAACGAGAGAGGAGATAGGGATGAAGAGATGGGAGAGGGCTCCCTAGTGCACGGGAGAGCGAGTTGTCTTCCCCTCCCCTCACACAGTCTACCCTCATTCCCACGCCCATCGGAAACGGTTTCCCTGTGAGACTCGGTGTTTCCACGACTGCTGGCTCCGCAATGGCCGACGACGGTTCATGACCACGCGGTCATTGGATCCGTTCTTCAAATTCACCATTCCAAGTATATTTTACTCAGTTCTTCCATTAGCAAACACTTATTATAAGAATAAGTGAAAGATTAAAAAGAAAAGAAAAGAAAGAGGAAAGAGGCAAGAACTTAGAACAAATTTATTTTTTTAAACCAAACTTCACAAAATCGAATTTTGGAGCCTAGTAGAGACATTTGGATTAACGATTTGTCGGGACCTCATTAGACTTAGGATTTAAGTCTCAACAATCCTCAAGTTTCATAACTCCTTATTCATGTTGTCCTTAACAAACAGTTCAGATCCAGTCATTCATCACACTAACTCCTCAACCTTGAAGTCAATTTGCACTGTATGTAAAGGGTGTTGGCTCTTTCTGCTTAAGGAAGAGACTAAGCTGACATTCCAAAGTATGTACTCCCATGCTTCCCTCATCCAACTACTCTTTCCTCGAAGAGGGGGTATTCCCTTCTGAGTTCAGGTACATGTTAATCCACAATGAATGGGGGAAGAAGCAGGAAGAAAGAGAGAAGAAGTGAAGTGTGACCAACATAGTCATATGTAAAGCTTGATCAATTTAGTCAAGTCTCCACCAAGATATGCATCCTATCTGAAGTTTGGACCATTGTGGTCAAAATTTTGATTTTTGTGATCATTGTGATCCAGAATATATTTTGAGAATTAGACTTCTTTTGGTATAACTTTTGTTGCACTGCATTAACCATTTTTGTCTTGACATATATAGAATCTTTTTTTCGTTGATATTATCTTAGAAACATTGCCCTAGCATACCATTCGTCGTCCATATGAAGTGAATAATGAATATGTATAATACAAAAAGGATAAATTATTTTTTTACAAATATTGGATTTTGATTTACAAATAGTAATATGAACAAAGTAGTAGAAGAAAAATATACTCACGCATAATAACTTATTTTGTCACGCATCGAAAAATAAACTTTTGTAAATTAAAATCAAACAATTGTATAGTGTTTTTTATTTTTAGTTCTGTTAGTAACTTCAATGCATAATATTAATGTTCGAATGACGTCCTTTAATATATCAATATTTTTCAACCAAAATTTGGATCTTTATTTATGTGTCATATAATAAATATTACCTTAATAAGCAAGATCTAATCAATACGGCAGTCAAATTGTATAATACACGTTGTTTGTTAATGATTCAGTATAAAATAAGTTTTTACGATTTGAAGTCATTTATTGTGAAATGGTATTACAGTTTTGTATTTAGAGTTTAATTAGTTAAGTACATTTACACTAATCGCCCCATCACTTATGGAAAAAATAACAAATCTGTGTATAACAAAATTAAGAATCCTACAAACAAGGAAATTATATTCGAATATCACCCAAATAAGGAATATAGGTACACTAGCAGAAAGCTTCATTCAAATTGGTCATTGTTTTCTTCTCAGCAAAATAGCAATATTTGCGGATATAGTGTATTCTGAAATATTTCTTTTTTAACATACATGATTAAAGTCCATTGAACTTCCGGTAATGAAATGGACATTTTAAAAAGGATTTGAATCGATTTTTGTCCCTATGAGATGTTACAATATCAGTTATACTCTTTCATTTTTGAGAATGCGGTTGTGCCTCCGATTTTTGTCGTTCTATTACTTGTACCCCTTGGGTTAGTTGTCGTCTATATCCAACGCAAATAGATGTTAACTTTAGAGACACATGCAGAAAGTAATTCAAAAAGAGGATTGGAAAGTCATCTATGTCCTCTTCCTCATTCTCTCCATCTTCTTCTTCATCCTCCCCTTCTCTTCCTCTTCCTCAACCTCATGTTCCTCCTACACTGCATCCTCCCCCGGCCACAGCTTCTCCCTTCGTCCCCAGCTCCTCCCCCTGTCCCAAGGCCTCCCCCTCTGCCCCCACTCCACCTTTGCCGCATCCTCTGCCTGAGCTCCCCCCTGCTCCTCTCTCTGCCCTCAGGTTTCCCCCTCGACCCTCGTTCCTCCCCTAGCTCCTCCTTTACCGCCTCCTCTGCCTCGAGCTCCTCCCCTTACCTTCATCTCCTCTTCCCGTGCACCCCCCCCTTTGCCCCCGCTCCTCCTCCACCACCACCTCTTCTACCATGAGCTCCTCCCCCTGCTTCTCCCTCTGCCCCCATGTCTCCCCCCTCCTCCTCTGCTCCTCCCCCAATCCCTCCTCTATCGCTTCCTCCACCCTGAGCTCCTCTCCTCACCCTCATCTCCTCTCCTCCACTACAAAAAAAAGGCACGATTGGTGTGTACACTTAGGCTAGCACCTGGCAAGCACATATGGTCTCCCAATCCATAGCGAGCACGTCAGTTGCTCTTGTGCTCGTCTGGTTCAATCATCAATATGAACTTTGAGGTGAGGTTGGGATGGGAACGTGTTAAATTATGGGCGAGCACCTATAGTACACAACTGCTCGCACAGTTGAAATTCAAGGCGGGTCTCAGGCAGGTGCATGTCATAATCGGTGCGAGCATGGTAGGGACACTAGGCAAGCACTTAAGTGTGCTCGACAGCATCTATAAACAGAACGATGGCTCGATTCCAGAGCGCATTTTGTTTATGATCTTCTCCCCCGAAACCTCTTCGACGATTTTTGAAGCATTTGTACCATCACCTACGAATCTTCGATGCCTCCCTTTTACCTCTTATCTATTTCCTTGAGGTATATGCAATAATCATTTCACTTATTTTTAAATTTGTTGCGTATTTTTAGAAAAAAATAATTTAGGATTTCATTTAACTTTCATTTAACTTTGATATTATTTCACCAATTTATGCTAGAATTTTAGTTATATGTTGTTTTTTAAATACATAATCATTAGTTTAAAATGCAATCAACTTTGATTTAGGATTAATATAGTTTGATCAAAATTTTATTGAATATACGATGTTTGATGAAATGATTAAGTTATATTACAAATTCCAAATTAGCATTAAACTATATTGGCAATATAGATTAAATTAGATTAGATAATGATGAAATGTATGATAAAGGTGATTAGGATTAACTTATGTTGTATAAATATTTTGTATAAAAAAATTTATGTGTATAAATGTTGATAATTATCTTTGATGATATGGAGTTAACTTAGGGTATGATATGGAGTTAGTAGATGAAGAATTAAGGTATGATATGTATGTGTATAGACATGAATAAGGTATAGATATGAATTCAAGAGATTAAAAAAATATGTGTACAAATAAGAGGATTAAATAAGGATAAAATCAAGAAAACTAGATAATATATGTGTTTAGATGTGAATTTAAGTGAAGGTATACATGTGATCAAAAGAATGGCAAGATCATGTGTGTTGTTCAACAAACACCAATAGTTATGTTGTGATAATTTTATTATCACATTAAATTCAAGTTAATGTTGCCAAGTGTATCACATTAAGAGGCTAAAATATTAACAACTGGTTATTAAATCGTACCAAATATTCATACATAGTACATTCCTCCACATCAGGTGGTGTGTAGCTCTGCACACTGGGAGGTGCGTGCAACACATTGGAGGATTTCATCACCTTTAATTGTGTCATATTTTTTAAAATTTTATAAAGTAATATTGGACTCACTTCAGGATGATATATCTAGGGCTAATGGTTGTGGATTTTAAAGTCTGCAAGTGAAAGATTTTTTTTGCACGTACACTTCTAATAAATATCATTTAAACACTTAATTAGGTAGTGATTTAGGATCGCATCTGTCCATATCCCTTGTTAACCAACCAAATATACGTAAATGCCAATCAACATAAAGGACTAAATATTTTAATATTATTTTATAGTCTCATTTGTAGTACGTACAAATATATGGAGTAAAATCATCTTAAATATTGCATTTATGTGTTTGGAAGGAGGTCGGCTGCGGGAAGGGCAAACCACCAAAAACTGGAGATTAGATTGACCGGTGGCTCCAAAAACCACAATCAGATTAGAGCAGAGCTGGTAATTTCTTTTTAAAAGTATATTTTAAATACTAATTTAGTATAATGTTATTATTATTGATCTTTGTTTTCAAACATCTAGGTTGGAAAGAGAATCCTCCCGTGAGTGGTGGTCTAGGTCACACATGAGTGGGAAAGAGGGAGTGTCCCAAATTAGGTAGTATTTATATCTTAAATCAATTTGATAAAGCTATTTTACAAACAATTCTCATATTTTTCAACTTATATTTTAGGATCATTATTTGGCCCTATCTGTAGAAAAATAGGGATAAGACTCCTGATAGGGATCAACCACCATTTTATAAAGCTATTTGAAAACATGTATTGAAAAATACTAATTTATTTTATTTTCCAAATATATCTACATATTACATAATTATAATTTCAATAGGTATTGGAGGAGAGCGATGTTGTGGTGGATCGGAAGCAGTAGCTTGGTGGTCTTCATACCATGTGGAGGAGCATTGTCAATCGTATTCTGCTTATGGTCAGCCGTCATATTCACAATCACAAACATCACAACCATCACCACAGATGGACTCCCAGATAATGATGATGATCGAGCGGGTGATAAAGCTCCAAGAAGATTTCACAACGTACATGTAAGTATTCTCCTTAAGACGAGTAATACTTTCATGGTTCTCTATCTTCACATGTGTATCTTACACATTTTCCTTAATATAGGTCACAAGAATGTGAATTTCAATATGAGGATATTGAATCAGATGACGAGAAGGAGAAGAATGACCTAGAAGAAAATGTACGCATGTATGCCAGGTTTAAGGAGGAGAAAAAGAAATCAAAATAAAGTTTAATTTCGAAAATATTCAAATCGAAGAAGAAATGGTTTTTTTGTTTTTTTATTTTTGTAGTTGATGAATTCCAAGTCTTTAAATTTTTAGAAATTTTGATATTAGATCTAGTTTTACTTGTATATTATTTCAACTGTAGAACCTTTAGAGCATTTATTAGCTATGCATTTACATATAGTGCAGAGTTATATGAACTTATATGTTTAGTTTGTAAGTAAGTTCATAAATATTATGTGTGTTCAATGGATACAAGTTAGTTGTACAGATAAAAGAGGATGTCGGCTACTGGGCATTTTACATGTACATTTCTCAACTCTTATAAGCACATACAATGATTTTTTGATAGGTTTTACATGTTCGACGGAGTGTCTAAACCCCGTCAAACATGTATATATTATTCTACTCTCCAAGTCGGACGAGCATATATGCTCACTAAGGGCTCTCAAATCTCTCTCCCTTTTTTGTACACGCGAGCGATTGGGTGAGCCCACATATGCCTAGACAGTGGGCGAGCACCTAGCATACATAGGTGCTCGCCCACCTTCCTTTGTGACAGGGCTATCCACGAGCACACGTCAGGCGAGCACATGTGCTCGCATGACATTTAAGCGTGCACATAGCCTGAACATGACGATCTACCATGTGCACGTCAATCGTACCTTTTTTGTAGTGCTCACACTTCCCCCTCCGCCTCCAACTCCTCCTCCTCAGCCTCGAGGCAAGGTTGTAACCACAACACAACAATATCCTTTGCCAGAGTTTCACGATGCTCATCTGAGCTTCAGCTTCTTAAGGAGGAAGAGGAGGACGATGAGTGAGAGGAAGAGGATGAATAGGAGTAAGAGCTGGGGGAAGATGGGTGGGGGTATTTGGACAGTTATGCTCATCTTAACTATACCATGGTTTTTCAACCATAGTTAAGTTCAACTCAATGATGATTAAAGTTATAGATGGGTGCAAGTGGTAGAATAACAAAACTTTAGAGGCACAACTGGTATTCTCAAAAAGGGAGAGACATAACTGAAATTGCAATATCTTAAATGGCAAAACTGATAAAACCCTTTAAGAATAATGCATATTCTCATAAGCATTTTTCCATTCCTTATATCAAGGAACCATCATTTGACGTATATTATATTCATTTCTTACTTAACTGGGCCATCTTGCCACTTTTTTGGAATATTAGTTTGCTCAGAACCATTCTTGTTTTGGATGGTGATTTTATTGTGGTGTGTTTGTACCCCAAATCTAAAGGTTCAAATGAAGGCTTTCTATATGTATAAGAAAGACTCACCTCATTGCAAGGATATCCTAGACATGCGTTTTTGTGTGTGTGTGTATATGTATATGCATGTGTATATGTATATGTATATGTATATGTATGTGTGTGTACATACATGTATGCATGCATGCATGCATGTATATATGCACGCTTGCATTCTTTTTCATGTATCCACATGGATGCATGTATGTATGGATGTACGCATGTGTGTGCGTGCGCATGCACGTGTGTGCATGCACGTGCGTGTGGGTGCGTGTGTATGCGTGTGTGTGTGGGTGTGGGTGGGTCTGTGTGTGTGTGTGTGTGCACGTGCATGTGCGTCTGCATGTGTATGTGTGTGTTTGTTTGTCTATTTGTGTGCGCGTATGGGTCTGTCTGCGTCTGTGGTTTTTTCTGTGTGTGTGCATGGGTGTGTATGTGTGTATGGGTATTTCTCTACGTGTACGTGTGTTTGTTTGTTTGTCTGTCTGTGTTTGTTTGTGTGCATGTACATGTGTGCGCATGTGTGTGTGTGTGCACACATGGGTATGTGTGTGTTGTATCTCTATGTGTGTGTGTGTGTATGCATGGGCGTCCATGTGTGTTCCTGTGTATATGTGTACGTGGTGCTTGTGTGTGCACTCACGTGCGTGTGTGCGTGCGTGCGTGTCTGTGTGTGCGCGCGCGCATGTGTGTATGTATGCTCGTGTGCACACGGGTCTCTCTGTGTGTTTGTCTGTGTGTGTATGTATGTGTGTGTATGCATGTATGTGTGTGTGTGTGTGTATGTTTGTGTATACGTGCGTGTGTGTGTGTCTATGTATGTGTGTGTTTGTGTGTGTGTGTGTGTATGTGTGTGTGTGTATGTGTGTATGTTTGTGTGTATGTATGTGTGTATGTATGTACGTGTGTATCTGTGTGTATGTCGTGTGTATGTATGTGTGTATGTATGTGTGTATGTGTGTGTGTGGGGGCGCGCGTATGTGTATGTGGGTATGTGTGTGTATGTGTGTATGTGTGTGTGTGCGCGCGTACGTGTATGTGGGTATGTGTATGTGTGTGGGTATGTGTGTATGGTATGTATGTGTGTATTTGTGTGTATGTGTGTGTGTGCGCATGTGTGTATGTGTGCGTGCATGTTTGTGTGTATTTGTATGTGTGTTTGTGTTTGTGTGTGTGTGTGTGTGTATGTTTGTGTGTGTCTATGTGTATTTGTGTTTTGTGTGTCTGTGCGGGTGTCAGTGCGTGTGTGTGTGTGAGCACGTGCGTGGTGACGTGCCTGTGTTTACGTGCATGTGTGTGTACATACGTGTGTGTGTGTATGTGTGCGCGTGTGTGCGTGTGTGCATGTGTGTGTGTGTGTGTGTGTGTGTGTGCATGTGTGTGTGTGTGTGTTGTGTGTGCATATGCATGTGAGCATGCGTGTGTTTATATGCATGTGTGTGTGCGCGCGCGTGGAGGCTTGTGCGAGTGCCTATGCGTGTGTAGTGCTGTGGGGCTTTGAGTCCATTCAGTATGTAATGAACATCATTTTTAAGCTATCCGATTATCATTTTATGATTAGTATCATTAAATTTAGGTTACTACATTTATCTAAGTTTGTTAGCTTCCAACAAATATTTTGAAATATTTGTTGAGCTTTTTCGGGATTGCCGCTTCGGCCTTGATATCTGGATTAGTGTCTGTGCAATGCTCTTGCTTCCTGTCTCTGCTATTAGTGAGAACAACATGCAATCCATCTCTTGTGCCAAGAGGCTTTTTAGCGTGGATCAAGTTAGGGGCGAATTGCTCAGAGTCGATTTTGCAGTTACGGTTTGGCGCATCTGGAGGGAGCGCAATTCACGTTGAACTGCTGCTTCATCCATGTCCGGGCATCAGCTAACTGCGTGCATAGTTGAGGATATTCGTATCCTTGTGAACTGACTTGCGGCTCCAAGTTTGGGTGGTGCAATGTGTGAATCCCGTTTGAGCAAGTGGCCATTGGGCCAACTTAATCCTCTTGTCGCCTTTTGTTGGGCACTAGTTTGGAATTTTTGTAAACCTCAATAGCCCATGCGCTCGGCCTTTTTTGCACATCTTATTTTTCTTTATCTATGAAATCACAGTATACTTACCTTTAAAAAAACAAATATTCCTTCTTAATCCGCAATAACTTTTTCCCTTTTTCTTCAGTATCATCTATTGCTATCTTTAGATTCTTGTCTCTAGTGAATCCATAATTTAGTGTATATGGTCAGTAACTTCTACTACAATGAAGGTCGATTAGTAATGCGATGAAATCTGAAGACCAATTGGTGTGCATATAACTACTAATTTTGTCCATATGATAAGTGACTCCTTTTCAAATCACTAATTCTATATTAAGCGTAAGGGAGAATATATTACCGATTCAATGCTAATCAAGTATTTGAGTAATGTCCCTATTATGTATAATGTAATACCGTGAATGTAAATTACTGAAATCAAATAATTTACGTGAGTACTGTATATATATTAATGATCTCATGACATAAGACAAGTAATATATAAATAATACAAGGAAAGTAATAATAAAACGTTTATAGAAAAATAAAAAAATTCCATAAACTAGTCAGTAATATAAGATGCGTAGTAATATACACAGACGAAATAGTTGAAATCATTGAATGTAAGTTTTCTCTTTCAAAACCAACCCCCCTTTCGTACGTCACAAAGCAATTTACAATGGACGACGTTGCACTTCCAAAATGATCTTCCTTCCAAATAAGAAGCCTCTGTCAATAAATTCAAAAATCTATTTAGTCGTCCAGTAGATACAACTGTTTGTTTGATCAATATCATAGTAGCACTTTCATTATCCATCACACATGATGGACAACTTACATAGGTGCTCACTACGACCTCAATGAGCTCGACAGTTCAGTAATCATCAAAGAAACTTTGATCATATATATTCCAGTGCTATTTAACATCTAAACGTTTAAGACTGTTTGTAACGGCTACATTACCGCTAATGTTAAAGATGTGCTTTTTATTATTTCCAAAACCTATGTTGAGCAAACTACTAAGAAAATTTATTTATTATTTGTAATATCTATTAAAGTAATAAAAACTTTATTCCGCTGCAAAGTGGGGCTTATTGAGCTAGTTGTTGACAAAAGTCCAATAGAAGATGAGGTGAGAACAAGAAGACCTCATACAATAATGCTATTTTCCCTGAAGGAGGAAATTGGGCTTCTAAATGATGCTACAAAGCAATAATGTTCGACCCTGCTAAACTCAGACACCACTAGATGACTGACAATCATCCGGAACACAATAGTAGGATGAACAGAACGAATATATAAATATCAATCTTCGTTATTACTCGGTATAGAATCTATAGATAACTATGTTCCTTGTTTATCATGTGACAACAAATGGTTCCTCCTACCTTCCGACCTTACAAACATCAGGATTGCTTCCATCCAATGTGAGAAGTACCTTGTAAAGTTCAGGACGCCGGTCCCGGAACACGCCCCAACTTTGCCTTTGCGACTTGATCTTGTTAAGATCGAACTCAGCTACTAGAACAGCTTCGTCATTATCACTTGCAACCGCGACTATTTCTCCAGTGGGGCCTGATTGTTCCATGCATCAGAAAAAATTAACTATACAATGCAGAGATTGAATCATAAATGATGTGTTATACTCGTGATACTCCGTCGGTTTAATAGGGCATTCGAAGTTGGATTTGTTCGCAATCAAACAAATAAACCTCATTAAGAAATTGTTTGGAACTGATATGCTTAACCTGGAAACTCTAAGACTCAAACTAGTGCAATTTTAAAAATGGACGTAACCGAACTGTAATGTTAGCATCTGCTCACTGAAAAGGCAATGAGATGCATTAATATCACCATCAAACAAAAAGAAAGGAAGTATACCGGCAATAAATGAGTTCCCATAGAATG
Organism: Ottelia alismoides; assembly: GCA_037367405.1. Taxonomy (NCBI): domain Eukaryota; kingdom Viridiplantae; phylum Streptophyta; class Magnoliopsida; order Alismatales; family Hydrocharitaceae; genus Ottelia; species Ottelia alismoides. The sequence goes on from JAZKJV010000977.1 coordinate 72,802, forward strand.
TAATAGAGCTGTCTCCATGTTCTGTTGCAATAGTCTCTTTCCCTATACGATTAGAGGCCACAAGAGGAACCTGCATTTGAAAAACAATATATACTGCGATAGTGAGGTACAAAGGTGTTTATTCAAAATATATGGCCTATTCAGAAGAAAAAAATTACCAGATTGGCACCAGCGTGGCCTTGCATTACCCGTTTCCAATGTTCCCGAGAGTCGAGCCCACCATCCTGTGGCTCTGATCCGATTGCAGTGGGATAAAGCAATACCTCGGCACCTTGAAGAGCCATTGCTCGTGCAGCTTCAGGAAACCACTGGTCCCAACAAATGGCTGCCATAAAGTCACAGAAGTATGCAAATAGAATCCTAAAATTGATTCCAATTACTAAAATGATAAAATCCATTCAGCTACTTTGTGTGACACACATTGCAGAGAGCAGGAAGGTTGTGGTACTAAATTCTGTCGCAATATTTGGCCGAATGGACCGGATAATTATTACTATTCGATCAATATTCAGTCCAACTAAATATTCCCGGATATTTGGCACAAATATTCGGGTATTTGAACAAATATTTGCCCGGCATATTGCAACAGACTGCTTTTTTAAGTTTCCGTTTATCCCGATAACACCTAAAATGTTAAAGCTCCACATATTTAATTTGTAATAGGTACTATTATCTTGGATTCTTATTGATCTATGTCCATATATGTATAAATATATAATAATATATACTAGATGGGAGCCCTTCCAATAGGATGCATTCTTCCTGAGTTTAGGAAGGCCGCCCACTTTTTGTAGAAAACATGAGCATTTTAGTAGAATACGTATACATTTTGTATTATAACTGCACATTATAAATACAAAACCACACACAAAACTTTACATTGTAATATAAACATTAAAACTGCACATTATAATACAAACTGTATATGTATTCTACTAAAGTCATGTTTTTTTACAAAAAAAGGGGCGGAGTTATATCGTCAGACCGTGTCCTATTGGAGGGAGATCCTACATTAAACATGATATTTATATTTGCAATAATTAATAATGCATAATCCAAATAATTCCGAATATTTTCTCGAATACAGAATATTCTTTTTTCAGTGACTCCTCTGACTGAATACCGAATATCGACTTTCTACAACACTTTCTACGAAAATTTTGTACAAAAAAGCAAATAATTTTTGGAGCAAACTTACAACTATAAATTTTGAGATGATATTAAACATGATGGGATGGAGAAGGCTTTGCCATTTTTTATTAACCACGGTGAGATAAAATGCAATCTACATTTAAAAAATCAGGGTGATAAAATACAATTTACATTTAAAATATCTGAAAAGTATAGTCATTTGATAGCAAGTGCATCTAAACGAGGCATGGAATCCTTGACAATATAACTCTTTGACTTAGTCTGACGATCAAAGATTCAATTGATGACAGTGATCCATCAGAGGTTTCAATATTCATTATTACTAAATGTTATTAGACAATTTCAATCAACATCAATATGTGACAGATCGGCCACCTTTCTTCAAATTGTAAATGCTCATTGTTTCAGTCATAATTCAAGTAGAGTTCGATTTTGATATGTAAATAAGACTGCAGCATTGACCGGTAGAGGTTGCATCAGTGCCAGTGAAAATGTTCTCGGAATAGAAAAATGTGCCAGGGTATAATAAATAGTAATTCGCTAGAAAGCATAGATAGAACCTGAAGATATGTACTAACAGCGCTTGTATCACGTGATTCACCTCATTAAAAAAATGCCATCTAACACAGGCACACCCGTGCAGAGAAATGCGCATATAATTTTCAGATGGAAATTTTGAATCAAAAAGTACAAATCGTGGATGTAAAAAGCCTTTCTTTGTTTTAGACAAATAAACTGATTCATCCAAGACTAGGATATTGAACAAGCTCCACCGCTATTGAAATTTGGATAGATGCTTCACCATAATCATGAAAATATGATCATGAATTTGTAGTAGTGTATCTCAAGATGGAGCCATTTGCTTATCAAACTCAGCTCCCCGACTTCAAGAGCCATTTCAACCCATTTGCAGTCATATTTTAAAAAAAACATAAAGATGGGGGATGAATCAAAACGTACCAACACCAATTTTCGCAAATTTAGTTTCAAAGACCTGCAAATTGGCAGTTCAAAATCGTACTAATCAGCTTCAAACATAAAGTATCAATAAAAAATAAATACAGGGAAGGAAGAACTAGTAGCAATACCTTAAAGCCAGTATCACCAGGGTTGAAATAGAACTTCTCTTGGTAACCTGGAAGTAAGAAAAAAATGTAATTTATTATTTAACCAGTGTTATATGATAGCCAGGTGGATCTGGTAACAGAAGTTTGCCTGGCCCATCAGGAATGTGCGACTTTCGATACAATCCAAGATCTGAACCATCAGCATCTATTACAGCAATAGAATTGTAGTGGGCATTGTTGTGTTCTTCGAAAAAACTCACTGGTATAACTACACCCAACTCTCTAGCAATTTTCTGCATTCTGCAAGCATCTTAGGAAATGAATAAATACATACATGCAATTGGTATTTTCTGCCATGCATGATTATATATATATATATATCAAAACTTTGTTTACCTAAGAATCGTGAGATGTCCTTTGTAAGGTTTCGCACGCTCAAAAAAATCACCCCTCTGGGCTTGACAGAAATAAAGGCCTTCAAAAAGTTCCTAGGTTTGATGGCAAGAGTGATTGATAAGAATATGGATAATAAATAAAGAGAAAACCTGTAGAAAAATGAAGGTATAAAAAGTACAATATGTCATATCTCAAACATCACATCCAAGGAAAAGAGAGCCAATAGCAATACATGTAAAATAGATCGGGGAATGCAGTCAGTGAACAGAGATTCTTGCTAGGCATGTAACTTAATTCATATACATAAACAGTTATTACTGACCATGTGTGCATATAGAATCCCGCAAGATGTATGCTTTGTAGTAAGCAACATATAATTCTTGGGCTGATAGGCTTTAACGAGTTTTAAAGGATCTTCCAGGTACACGTTCCAGTAGATGAGATTGGACATAAAGAAAAGCATTGGGACCGGAGCTATACATAAGTAGTGTTGCGGGCTATATATTTAGACAGGAATGTTGATCTTCCGGTTGGAATGGCGCTATATTGAGAACATTGTCCATAAGGCTAATGTGTGCAGAATCTAGTACTTTATATATGGAAGTGTGTCATAGGCCTCATTAAATAAATAGAGGCAAAGTTTAAAGTTTATATAAACAAAAACAAAATACACAAGTACCCCAGCATTGAAACACTCCCCTAATGCTTACATCCTAATACTCCACCTCAAGCTGGAACAAAACATCTTTCATGCTTAGCTTGTCTCAGCGAGACTCATATAGAGCTCTCGGGAGTGCTTTGGTGAACATTGTTTTTAAAAATGCGCATCGACGCGCTGAGGCGTGCACCTCGAGGAAAAACGCCTCGAGGCTATAGCCTCATTCAGCTTCAGTGAGGCATGCACCTCGAAGCGTGCCTCGAGGCGCTGCCTCATTTGTGTGCTGATTTTTTAATTTTTTTCTACAATATTTTTTCTTTTCTTTTTGATTGTGGGCTTTTTATCTTTCGTAGACAAGTATTTTCAAGTTTTTAAGCTCACAATTTTTAAAATGCAATTTTTAGTTTATTAAAGTACTAAGAATAATTTTACTTTGTTATGCATGTTCTTTATAAATCAACATGAACACAAAATTGAGTCTTGAGTCCTTAAGTCTGATGCCTCTACTCTTTAGTGTGAATCAAGCATAAATGTTTTTTTATTAAAATGCTTGGATGCAAGTCCCCCAATTTGACCTTGTTAGAAAACGGGAAGCGGAAACAAAAACATGGAAAAAGAATAAACATCAAAGAAGAACAACGGGATTTAACGTGGAACCCTACTCCGTGAGGAGCAGGATGAAACCACGGTAGAAGGCCTCAAAGGGTCGTGTTTGTCTATTGACTTTCTCATTGGTTACTGGAGGTTTGGGGCTCCTTATATAACCTCTCCAGAGCCTCCAAGTCCCACCACTGGACAATGTGGGACTAAACAACTAGATGGGGTAAATGGATCTTCTCCATGATCCATTTACCCTGCTACAACTCAATAGACGCGCATAACAAATACTCCAACACTCCCCCTCAAGTTGGAACATGCAATGCTCAGTTTGGACAAACAGAAAGAAACTCAACTCAACGCTACATGACACTATGGACAATATCAACCCAACACGCACAATTGTTGTTGTCGAGGACGTTGCTTCTCATAACGTGCAGGTGAGGAGGACGAACAGGCTGGAGTGTGAGTTTGCTGAATCTCCTCGTCGGAGAGCATGTGCTCTGAACTGCACCTGTCAAAGTCACTGCGAGTGAAAATGAGTCTCCTCGTCAGAGTACTCTGGCCTGCCACAACATGTGGACAACTGCTCCATCTCTGAAAAGGGCCTAACTGAAAAGGGTTGTGGCTGTGCAATCCTCGTCGGAGTCCACGGTCGCTGGAGAATGGAGTCTGAATAAGTCTCCTCGTCGGAGAACTGGGTCTCTCCCATCTTGCACAGAGAATGGTGCACTACTCTGGTGTACCTATGATACCACATGAAAACCCTTGCAACCATGGCATAGGGAATGGTCCTCTACTCTGGAGTCCATGTGGCTTACATGAAAACTCTGGCCGAAATAACAAGAAAAGGTGGGGACCGTAACAAAAGATGGCAAACATGTACTCATCTGAAAATGACCGCAAACATATACATGTCTGAAAACGAGTCTCTCTCTGGAGAACTCGAAAATAGGCCTCAACATGGAGTGCCTCGATCTTGGACTCTGACCAATCTGTAGAGTTTGAACAACTGCGCATCACACCTATGGACTCGGAATCTGAACGTCGAGTCTGAATCTTGCGCATGGATAAACTTCATCTGAAAACTGTCTTTGTAGAGTCTGAAACTGACTGGGCATCTGGAATATGAAATCTGTCTCTGAACCGAAACTGCAACTGGAATCTGAATCGTTAGAGTGATGATGCCGAAGAACTCTACATATACTTCCCCTTTCTCCCATACTTGTTGGAAAATGAACATCAACAAAGTTGGGAGAAGACAAGATAAATAGGGGTACACAACATGAAGATTCACAAACATTTCTTGCGGCTTTTCATTTTTTTAATAAGTCGTCACATTTTTAACATTTTTTAAGCTGTTTCAACCATATTTTTTACGGTTTTTGCATCAATTTTTTTTGAAATTGCGTACATCTTTTCTTTTTTTTTGTACGCGCCTTTTAAAAAAATTATTTGCCCATTTGGACCTACAAAAGCAACCTCACCCTTTTTTAAACTTTAGCGTACGACTTTTTAATTTGTACACGCCTTTTTCCTTTTTTTTTGAAAAAACTTTGCGTACGGCTTTTCATTGTACGCGCCTCTTCTCAAAAATTCATTTTTTAATCTCTCCCCCTTTTTTTAATACAACATAGCCCACTTGGGCTTTTCCAATAACAAGCCTCTTTTTTTTGTAGGGCTCTCGAAATAACCCTCAATCATTTTTTTCTAAAAACATCAGGTCCGTTCAGACCCCCTGGAAAAAAAACCCATGAGCTCTCATATTAGGGTTCCCTGGGATGGGAACCCTCGACTTAAAAGTAACGTAGCCGCCTTCAGTTGTGAGGGCTCATGATGGAGCCCCTAGGTCGCGTGCCGCCGTGGGGAGAGGGCTCCTGGGAGCGCCCGTTGCCGCGTGATCGGGGTAGTCTCCTGCATTCTTGCGCGCCTGGAGACAACACAAAGCTGCCTGGATATGTGTGACGCCTCGTGCCTTGGGGTTTAGGGGTGGAGGAGGGGTTGCGCGCCTGCGCAGCCTGGAGATCTCGAAAGGGGGTGGTAATGCACCGTCGCGATCCTAGAGAGGGAGCTCGCGGGAGCACGAGTGGTGGAGCTGCTCCTCTGTGCCCTGGAGATCTATGATCACGCGAAGCTCACGCGCAAGGACTGTGGTTTCGCGCGCAAGGACTACGGTCACGAGCGGTGCCGCCACCCGGGGTTTCGTGTGCCGCCTGTGCGATTGGGCTAGGGTTTCATGAGAGATGGAGAAGTCGCAAGAACTGGAGTGAGAACTGGAGTGTGCTGCCTGCAGGAGAAGGGCAGCGCCGTCTTGAATCTAATGCGCCATCGGCCTGGAAGAGAGGTCTTCGCGCGCGATGGAGAGCGCGACTGGCTTGGAATAGATGCGCGTAGAGGAGATGCGCATCTCCCTGTAACTGCGAGTAGGGTATGCTTGGAAGACGATGATGCTCTTGGACGATCTAGGGCTTCAAAAAAGCCCAAAAGCCTGGAGGACTGCTGCCTTAAGATTTTCGAATTCTCAAAAACTTGGACGATGATCAGAGATTAGGCTTTCAACAAAAACCCTAAAACTTGGATAGAACTTCAACAAAACTCTAATAATCATCTTCAACAACATAGAACTTCAAACACGAATCTTGAAAAATAAAAAACTTGAAATCCTCGAGAATCGACCCGCTTTGATACCATGTTAGAAAATGGGAAACGGAAGCGAAAACATGGGAAAAGAATAAACATCAAAGAAGAACAACGGGATTTAACGTGGAACCCTACTCCATGAGGAGCGGGATAAACCACGGGAGAAGGCCTCAAAGGGTCATGTTTGTCTATTGACTTTCTCATTACAGAAGGTCTCGGGCTCCTTATATAACCTCTCCAGAGCCTCCAAGTCCTACTACTGGACAATGTGGGACTAAACAACTAGATGGGGTAAATGGATCTTCTCCAGGATCCATTTACCCTACTACAACTCAATAGACGCACATAACAAATACTCTAACAGACCTAAATTTAGAAAAGTTTATTTTTGTAAACGTGTCTCATCTTTTCTTCTATTCAATCGAGACTAAATTAATACACATCAAAGCATGCATGAACAAAGATGGTCATAACATGCAATATTCCAAGTATTTTATCCTTCAATCCTTATTTTAAAGTAAAAAATGATTACTGATTCACTACTTACTCTCTTATCCTTCTCAATTCAATGACACAAATATCTCACTTAATTTTGAAAATAATGTATTACATCCAGTCCCTTTAGTTAAATTTTATCCAAAACTTTAAATTTTGCAGAGAGTTACTCATTATTGTGCTTGCATATCTATATTTACTTGACTCTTTACAGATTTAGAGTCCGAAAAATGAGAGTTATATAACAACTTGAATGCTTAAACCATGATGTTAACCTTGAAATGTCATGGAGTTATGTATTTACTCATAACTATTTAATTCCTAGAACTTGAAGATTGTAATTATGGTTAATTATTATGTTTTATGAAAAAAACTTTCACAAATGAGGTTACGCCTCGATACGCCTCACGCTTTTTAAAACCTTGTTTGTGAACCTATTTTTTTAAGGAAAAAGAGGGTATGATGTCGAGAAGATGCCTACCCAGTAACTTCTATACAAAAATTTACAGGGACCCAAAGGTCTTTAAACTCTTAGTATGCTCAATCATATCTTCCAAATACATCGCTCCCCTTGGAGATAGAACCATTCCGAGCAAGCCACATAGACCATGAGATAGAGGTCACCCACACTTTGGTTAGACTATTACCACAACCAAGAGCATCGAGGGACTCCCAGAACTCATTCCAAACCATTGTCACAGTCCTCTCCACATACATCACAGCTCATACCTCCTACCAACAAGGCATCGAAATAATAGATGCTAAGTATTCTCCTCTGTTGTTGTGCAACACCCATAGGAGTCGTCACACCAGGGAAAAACCACGCTCTTCTATTTCCCGCCATAAGGCGTCTCATCCACAACAACCAAATGAAAATCCGGATGCGTAATGGTATCTTCCAACTCCACAAGTTAGTGAACCGATCCGAGATTAGTGCCTGATTCAGAACCTCCACGTGATAGAAATTAGAAAGCATACATCTTCCTAATAGTAAATTGTCCATCAGTCCAAGACCAATGATCGATAGAGCCATCCAATCCCCTACCATCTAGCAATGTCTCAAGCAACAACAAGAAATCCATGAACCGTTGATCCGACAACTTAGAATAAATGAGAGGCATCCAGCTACCGCCCTTCCAATAATCTCTAACAGAAATCTTAGTTCAGCCACCGACGCAAAAAGATGCGAAAAAAGCCACCATAGAGGTCCGTGTCAATCCACTCATCTCTCCAAAATATGGACCTAAGTCCACCTAAAACATGCTTCATGAGCGACACCAAATGCGGAAGTACAAAGCAAATCCCACTCCAGAAATTTATGGGCAAAAGAAAACTGGAATCGGGAGATCAAGGAAAATCCCATAAAAAGAGTGCAAAGTCTTTCATAACAAATCCGAGCCTCCTTTACAAATTCAAGTTACCCACTTCGTCAGAAATGCATGATTCATTGCCTCCAGACAGCATATCCCTAGCCCACCATCCTCCTCTACCAACATGACCACTTTCCAACTAACCATCAGCTCTCTAGGAACTCCCAGAAGAGTCTTAGAAAAATCATCTCATAATCACCTCCAGCTAGGGTGGAGCATTGGGCCGGGCCAGCCCGAACCCGACCCCAACCCGACCCTCATAGCCCGGGCCCGCCCGAACCCGATGTAAATATGGGTCGGGCCCGGGCCCTCATTTCTCCTAATTTCAATTTTGGGCCGGGCCCAGCCCGAACCCGTGCGGACCCGGGTTAACCCGGCCCGACCCAATTGTTGCATGATATTAGACGTTCGAAATATATGATACGTTGGAAATATCATTTCATCATACCACTAGTTGCATGTTTATACATTATAATCCTAATATAGTCATAACCTATCTCATTCTTCTCCACTGCAGCAAGATGTACGTGAATACATGCCATCCACACACTCATCTTGAACAGAACCACAAGACCCATCACTTCATATATCCATCATGGTATTGCACTTCCCCTGCAACTCAATGTTCCCCATGCAAAGTATTGACAAGGAATGCCTCTCACTACTGCTACCTATTTGACTTAATTGGAAACAAACGAGACAATCTGCTCTTCTAACAAAAAAATATGGATTTGATTCTCCAGGAATTTTGCCAAACAAAAGTACAGATTAATCCCTCTGCAAAATATTCAGCTCCAGAATATAACCTTTGAACGGGTTCTTAAAGCAAATATAGCATAATTTGGAAATATGAATGATACGAAGTAAAACAAGTACATCATTCAAGTGCAAATCACTAACCTGCAATAATTATTTAATTTTCAAATGAAAACATAAAAAGTTGATATATGAATATTCTAAGGAACCATCCCTCGAGCAAGAATTAAAAATACTAACTGCAACGGTGAGATATCTCCACCGCATGAAGGCAAAAGTCTCACACGGTTACTATTGGCTATACTTGAGAGCGGGCTGAACCCAGCCCGAACCCGGGCCCGAATTTGCGGGCCTTGGGCCGGGTCCGGGTCGCCGATTTACCAAAAAACTCGGGCCTCGACCCGGCCCATGGCCCGAGGAAAAATGATGGGTCCGGGTCGGGCTTTCTCGGGTTGGGCCGGGTCGAGCCCAATGCTCCACCCTACCTCCAGCCTCCTAGCGAGCAAAAGGCACATAAAATGTATTAAGCCTTCTGCCACTATAAGTAGGGTCGGCTACATGGATTCTTGCTCAAATCCATCTTGAAAGATTCGACTATTTTTTATGATGGTCGTTGACTACCTAACGCAATCCCTGCAGCGAGCAAAAGGCACATACAAAAGAAAAATACCAAGATAGTCGAGACGACATCCTTCAACAGCACAAGGCAACAACCTCTCGATAGACACATACCCCGCCAACTTGTCAACTTCTTCTCCAACTTCTCAATAACAGAGTGCCCCTCAGATTGCCGCAACCTATTACCCACCAATGGTGATCTAAGATACGAGATATGGAGAGCCCCTCGTTGTATTCATAATGCATTCTCACAGCACGACACCTCCTCCATCTCAAAAGGTACAAAAGAGGACTTAGCATGATTAATCCTCAACCCCGAGATCAGCTCGGACAGCTCAAGAATGGTGGCCATTCCCTCTGCAGCCGTAGAACCATCATCTACAAAGAAAATAGTATCGTCTTCATATTGGAGGGTGGGAATCGAAACCCCACCAATGTGGAAACCATCAACAAAAGTACCCTCAACAATTTTCATCACCATCCTCGTCAAAGCATCTGCCACCACCAAAAAAATGTAAAGGCGCCAAAGGACATCCTTGCCTAATGCCCCACCGTGGCTGAAAGAAGCCACCCCCATGTCTACCATTTTACCATTCACCACATAGCATAGGATGCAACCATCACACACCTTTTCTTCCAAGCAATCCACTCACTTGGAAATCCCCTAAAATGCAAGGATAACCAAATAGGCTTACAAAAATGTAGGCCCCTTTTTCTAATCGAGCTTCTCTTCTCTCTTTTTAAACGGATGGCTTCTCCATTTTTTTATTCACACATTTTTTTAAAACTGTCAACTCACTTGGGCCCACTCCTATTTAGGGTTCCCCGTAGTAGGAATCCCTCTCACGTACGAGCCGCCCCTAATTGGGGTTGCTTCGTTGCTGTCACCATGCATATGAGAGGCTGATGCAGCGCGCAACGAATAAATAAGGTCTTATTTATTTAATTTCGTCCGATAATTAGAGCCTCGTTTTTTTTTAATTGAGTCGTCGTATTTTTTTAAATAAAGAGATCACGTGTGAACCCAATTTAATTGGTTAGAGTCAATTAGCGATTTGAATTTATTTCAAATCAATTAGTTAGTTGGTTAGAGTCAAATTAGGATAAGTAGTTTGAATTTGAATTAGAATTTCTATTTTTGTAATCTCATCCCTCCTATATAAAGGGATGACAAGCTATAGTTTTAGACATGTCAGAATATATGAAAAATTGAGATTTATCTCTCTCTCTCTTGTCTCTCTCCTCCCACGTGGTCTTCACGATTCTCTTCTCCAACATCCCCTCGTGTTCCGACGAGCTTCTCTTCTCAATCCCTCCAATTTCTTCTCCACCGAAAAAATCCACCGTAAAATATTATTTTCATCGTTGTGCAAATTCCGTTTGCATCAATTGGTATCAGAGCATGGATGTTGAATCATTCTCACGATTCGACGGTCTTGTCGCATATTGGAGGATGAAGCTCGATCGAGCAACCCTATCACATGGCTCACATGCGCATTCGCGTCAACAAAAATTCAAGAAGCGTCTCCGAACAAATATCAAGGTTCAACAATGGATCGACTCATGGTACAACGTTGATATCTTTATGGTATAAGTTGATGATGTAAATATATTGTCGTCGACCAAGATCTGTGCGCTGTCCAGATCGTTGTGGATGGAAAAAACGGCAACAACGACGATGTGCTCGTTGTCCGGACCGTGTCAGGCGAAAACAACAACGTCGAGGATGATTTGATCGTTGTCCCGGCTGTTTCAGAGGAGGAAAACGTCGACCTGCTTGCTGTCCAGGTATATTCAGATATGCAAACAGAGGAGAAATTGACCAGAACGCCATATACGACCCTCCCACAGGTTCCCGACAACGCCCGTGTACCTCCGGCCCATCCCATCTCCCTTGCATCCCTTGCAACGCACCCCCCAGCTCCAGATCTTCCTCCTACCACCCCCGTTGTCAACCCCGCACCTCCAGCCCCAAGCCCACTGCCGCTACCCACAGCCGTCCTCGCACCCCCAGAACCTCCTCACGCACCTCCTGCAATACTCGCCTCAGCCCCAACGCTGACACAGTCCCCTGCACCCGCACCCCCAGCGCCTTCTTCCGCCACAACCCTCACACCCTCGCCACTCCCTTCCGCCACAGCCCACACACCTCCCTTTGCCGCCCCCGTCCCCTCTCCCCACCACCCCCGTACCCCTTCTGTGATCCCAACAGCCCCTCCCACAACCCCAAAACCCCGTCACCACCGCCAACACCCCCTCATGCATCCCTTGCGCCCTCAGCGCCTCCTCCCACTGCATTTGCACCCCCAGTACCCCCTCCCGCAGTTCACACGCCACTAGCGACCCCTCCATCGCCAACCCCTCCAGTTGTCCCCGCAGTCCCAACAAACTCCCCTCCCAACGTCACCCTCGCACCCCCGACAACCCTCCCTGCCCCACCGTTGCCGCTGTTCCCTCCCACCCTCGCGCCTCTTGCGCCACCGCCTCCATCCCCTCCCGTCGCCCCTACCCACTATCACCCCCTCCCTGTCGGCCCCGCACCACCTCTAGAACCTCTTACCAATCTCCTCCATGCCGCTCACGCCATCAACCTTTCCCTCCCGATCCGTGATGCCGCCCTCACAACCCTTGCTGCCGCCTTCCCTGACCGGTACCACCAGCGTCGCCTTGGCACGATCTCGAGCTGTCGAAGCCGCAGGAACCCCAGACTTGGGGTTCGGCACCGCCCTCATCAGGGGGAATGAAGAACGAGTCCCTCGGACTCCTGGCTTGCTCCCCAAGAGACCATCCCGTGATATCTGGGATTTAGCAAGGATTTCAAAAAATTGCAAAAAGAATCCTCCTCCCAAAATTATTTATGAAAAGGACCAATTGAAGGATATATTATGCTATGGAATCATTTTAAGTGAAGGGGTAGAACATTTGCAGCCATGCCCCTCAATGGAGGAAAATTATAAACGTAAAAGTGAAAAGGATCTAATTGGGGGAGTTTGAGGCTACTATTTCAAGTCTGAGTTCTCCAACGACGTGCGAAGATCCAGCAATTCGTCGGGAGATGAATTTTTCAAGCGGGGGGGGGGGGGGGGGGGGGGGGGGGAACTGATGCAGCGCGCGCAACGAATAAATAGGGTCTTATTTATTTAATTTCGTCTGATAATTAGAATCTCATTTTTTAATTGAGTCATCGCATTTTTTAAATAAAGAGATCACGTGTGATCCCAATTTAACTGGTTAGAGCCAATTAGAGATTTGAATTTATTTCAAATCAGTTAGTTAGTTGGTTAGAGTCAAATTAGGATAAGTAGTTTGAATTTGAATTTGAATTAGAATTTCTAGTTTTGTAATCTCATCCCTCCTATACAAAGGGATAACATGCTATAGTTTTAGACATGTCAGAATATATGAAAAATTGAGATTTATCTCTCTCTCTCTTGTCTCTCCTCCCCACGTGGTCTTCACGATTCTCTTCTCCAACATCCCCTCGTGTTCCGATGAGCTTCTCTTCTCAATCCCTCCAATTTCTTCTCCACCGAAAAAATCCACCGTAAAATATTATTTTCATCGTCGTGCAAATCTCCATTTGCATCAGAGGCGGTGCGCGAGGGAGAGCGGTTACGCCTGGAGCTTGGAGCGGCTTCATGTGGGATTATTGAGCTGCCTTGGAACTGGAGACGGGGGCTCCTTCGCACGACGTTGTTGCAGCTTGCCTCTTGGAGCCCCTCGATGGGGCTCCTCTCGTATGCAGATGGCGATGCAAGGATATCAGAAGGCACGCTGAAGCCTCCGCCTGGAGATGAAGAGGAGCAATGATGGGGCTCCTTTGAAGTTACTACCGCCGATCAAGGGTTCCCTATCGGGGGAACCCATTGTTGATCTATGTCACCCCCACTCAAAAGGATATGACGAGGCTTGTGCGCACATCGCTAGTTGTTTTTTTAATTGCATCTAGGAGTCTTTGACAAGAAGGGGCATCTTCCCCCAATGAGTATGCATCATGCATACTGGATTGGTAATCTGCGAAGGGGCGCCACTTGTTATATGTCGTGGGAGGAGATATGGAATGAAGAGCTCCCTCCCCTCTGTCTCAACTTTCTTGGAAATGAACTTCCAATGAAACCCGAGCAACATCAGTGAGATCCAAATCTAAATCTGGAGAACCTGCAGTGGGAACCCATGTTGAAAAAAAAGAAGCCCATATGGGATCCAATGGAACCTGCAGGAATCTTATTGCAGCAACTATTTGGCAATTTTTTAGGGTTGTAGAAACCCTGGAAATTTTGGAACTGCTCTGATCGGCGTTGATTGCACCTTGAATTCAGGTTTCATCAGAAACCCTAGAATGCACATATCATGAAGATAACGATCTTAAAAAAACAAAACAAGAATCAAACTTTATCTGATATAAAAATCTTCACAATAAGACCCTCGAATCATCCTGCTCCGATACCATGTTAGAAAATGAGAATGCGGAAGCGTAATATCAGAGACAAAGAATAAACACGAAGGAACACTGTGATTTTTACGTAGAACCCTACTTCCTAAGGAGCGGGATGAAACTGCGGGAGAACGCTTCAAAGGGTTGATGGTTCTATTGAACTTTCTCTCATCTGTTACAGGTGGTGTGGGGCTTCTTATATGGCCCCCACTGATTCTCCAAGTCCCACAACTAGTAGATGTGGGAGTAAACATAAGAGGGTGTGGTAGTTGGACCCTGAAGGGATCCCATTACCCACCTACACATGACACATACTCCAACAAAGATACGTAAATAACCATATAAATTGGCTGCATACTTACCGTTGCTTGAGTAATTACTTTGTGTACTCGGTATACTAAAGCAAGATCGCTACTTTTTCTCTTTCTATGTGTGATTAGGTTGTCCACTAGGTATGTACAAAACCTTCTGTGGACTTCCGATCCACCACATATCCAATGTAATCAACATCGTAATATGTAGTAATGGCCATAGACGAACATGTAGTAAAGAAAGCTCCTTTCCAAGACTTACCTTGATGTATTTCATTACCATCATGGTTGTATACCAACTAGCAAGTGTTGGCATGCTCATGAACTAGATAAGCTTTCTCGTAGCAAGAGAAATATCAATGTTGGTGATAGTAAGGTGTAAAAGCTCTGTTACCATTCCGTTATACTTCTCTTCATAACACGCATCCTCCTCAGATAGCCGAGCATTGAGATTCATAGAGATCTAAGCCTATTTAGCTCCTAAAATGCTTCTTTCTTGTAGTAGATCCATTGAATAATATCTTCGAGACAAAACAAGACTTCTCATATTACAAGTTACCTCCAACTCGAGGAAGTACTTTCAATGACCCCTGATCTGCATCATAAAGTGATCAACTAGAAACTTCTGCCAATCCACTGCATATCATAAGTCAAAATAATATCATTGCCATCGACAAACATAGCAATTGTTCCTCTCTCAGTCCTCAAGTTAAATGATGGCAAGCTTAAAAACCCCCTTGCTTTCCAGCACCTCTAGGAGCTACTGAAACAAGGTTTTAAGACTATGCTTAAGGACATAGATGACATTCTTTAGCAAATAGACGTTCCGACATTCCACATAAACTCAAAACCTCAGAGGTTGCTACATATATATCACCAACTATATAGCTCTAATATAGGAATGCATTCATTACATCCAGCTGATATGACATAAAGACACGTCACTATGTGTGACCAAGGAAAGGAGAATCCAAAGAGCGACACATAAGCCACTACAAAGAAAACTTCAAAGAAGTTCACACTATATGTCTGGGTGAACCTTCAGGAAACCAATCTGGCATTATATCTAGCAACATATCCATCTAGATTATGCTTCATTGTGAAGATTTGCTTCGATCCAACAGCCTTGCATTCACAAGTAGAGCCACCAAAGTCCAAGTTCCCCTCAATGTAAGAGTTGGCATCTCCTCCACAGCCCCTTCCCACTAGGGCCAGAGAAGAGCATGATTGTGCGAATTAAGGATCTGTGTTGCTGATAGTCTCTCAATTTTACCTATAGTTAGAACTTAGGTGACATGAGGACATATCTTACAAATCGGGTGCATAGTGCATTATCAGATCTCATATTGGAAATAAAAAATATGAAATGTGGATTAAAAAACAAGAAATCATTAATCTACGTGGAACCCTGCTCCAAAGGAGAGGGATGAAACCAAGAGAAAAAGGCACCAAAATCTATGTATTGTATTATGTTTCCCAACGAGTATAGGAGGAATGGGGCTCTGTATATAGCCCCACCAACATAACTAAGCCCCTCATTAAGCAATATGGGACTAACAAAATCCCACACATACGCTTAATTTCTCAATTCTCTCAACACTCTCCCTTAAGCTGGACCACGAAATGCTCATCTTGGACAATGTGATACTCAATATACAAGCCATGCACAATCTCTCAAACATAATTCCCAAATAATAACTGCAAGACGGAAGCAAGGAACTATACAACCAGTACCCACAAGTGTATATGCAAAACTAGGCAGAGCCTATAATATCTTCTAATTCCAAGGTTAACGTAGTGGTGGATGCTGATGATTAGGCATGCCTTTGTCTAATAGGAAAAAGGCTAAGCATCTTCCTATGTTAGATTATGCCCCCCCCCCCATGGACCTCAATTTTCATGTCGTCAGAAGGTCTTCTTTCACCTTGGAAGGATGGTTATAAAGATCTTTCTCATGACTTGATGAGTTACCTGGACTTTTCTCTGGGTTGCTTGTATGTTGGATCCTTGCTCTTTCTTAATCGAGTTTGGGTTGGGATAGGGATCACCTTTGTCCTCGTATCACGTGGAATATATCTGACGCCGCTTATTTTCACGTTTGTGATCTAGGGAATCTGCATATATTAAGCTTTGAAACTGCTTTAGATATGGGACTAAAGTCGGCCTCTTCACTGGAGACATCTGTGAGTGCCGCTACCATATGAATATCTCAAAAATGTAATTTCTCATGAAACCTCTGAAGAGGGTTTTTTCTCACAGATATGGCCTCTCTCACATACCGATTCAGAGAATGAGATCTCTACTCAGGAGCCCCAAAGGATCTCTGTACTGAGCCTCTGCTATGGATTTTTAACATACGTGGTAAGTATTAAGACTCTGAGCCAAAAACATGAAGTTGAGGACCAATCAACAAAAGGCTTATTTGCGAGCCTCACACAAAATATGGAGAAACTCACCAACACTCCCCCTATTACACATATCTTTCCTCTTCATTTTAGACCATATTTTCCTTGCTTCTTTTTTCCTTTTGAAAGAAAAGGTGATGCATCAAGAAGTGAGATGCTTTCTCCAAAACTTTATATTCACCGGTTAACATTTAACAATTACAAAGACTAGGAATCCCATTAGATCTTAGTGTGCTTTGTAACATGCTTTACACAAAATCTTTAATTAGCTTGTTTCTGACTAGCTGCATCGCCCACAAAATGGTCACAAGCCGAATCTGGACGGACTCAACCCCGACACTCTACTGATCCATGGAATCCCAGAAGGAAGAAACGCAATGAGTAAAACCATGTCCATATTAACCCTCTTCCATAACTTCCTGGATGAATTGGAGTAAAAGGACATGTAATCAACATCCTCAAGTGCACATGAGAATCATTGACGGACCCATCCCCCATGTAAGAACCTAGACCTCCGAGCTCTTGTCGACACACGGTCTCTCCTAATCAACCATAAGAGCACCTTGGCCCATAACGAGATACTCCACTTCCAGAGGTGTTTGAACCATGGAAAGGAAATATCGCGATATATCGGCGAATCGATATGGGACAGATATGGGGCACCGATATGGCGATATATCCCGATTTCCAGGCATTTTCTTCACAAAGGCTCGTCGATATGGACGATATTTCAGTGATATATCGTCGATATATCGTTGAAATATCGTATTGATATGATATCGATATGGCCTTCCATGGTTTGAACTCCATGGAAACATTACCCAAATCAAATATTGTGACCACATACAAAGACTTGTACACCTTCCAAACTAAGAAGCAACCATCCAACCAAGTCCAATGGTCATACCCAACAGTAGGTCTTCCCACCTCAGATTGAACCTCCAACAACCAACCATCCTACCATTCGTCGTCAGAGCAAAGAAATGAGTTATAGGGCATGCCACACCCAGACCAATCATAAGCCAGAAATAGAAATCTCTCTCATCCCCTGGAACTAGCCAGAAGAACAATGAGGTCACAAGCAGCACCTATCAGATACCGCTCCAAAAATTCGACGGCTCACGCAATGTCCCTTCCTTCCAAGATAAATCCACACCTTATATTCCATGCAGCATATGTGCTAGTGAATCTGAACCCTCACTCCAGATGTGGGAGACTTACTTGGTCAGCAAGGTCATGTTTATCTCCTCTGAGCTCCCCATCCAAGTTCACCATCCTCCTTCGCCAACACCACAATCCTCTAGTTCAACAGTGGCGTCCCTGAGTCTTGTTGGTACTCATCCACAAAAATATATGCATCAAATCCTCTAGATGCCTCAAACTTTGATAGATCTTAATCGAGCTGACAAAAAAAGCACATGAACACCATATCAAGAGCATGAGACATCCCCCCTCAATAGCACGATGCTCGCCACCCTATAAGCTTATAGTCCATCTTCTCAATCACAAGCAACCAGTCACACTATCTAAGTTACCCGCTTATCAGGGGAAGGCCCAAGTAACTAATCAGAAGTGACCTCTCAGTGTCTCAAGAGGCACTATGCATGCCTCAATCTCCACCTCCTCCATCACAAAAGGGACAAACTCAGACTTGTCGCTATTGATCAGTAAGCCAGATACTGCAATGAAGAGATCTTAGAATGCACCCTTCGCCACTCTAGCATCACCTTCAACGGAGAAAATGGTATTATCTGCATACTGATGCGGTGGCACCGATATGTCCCCAACCCCGAAATCATTGAAAAATCCCCAGTACCTGCACAGAAAACCATCATAGAAATGCATTTGCTACAATAACAAAAAGAAGCGAAGCCCGTAGATATTTCATGCTAACCTGAAAGAGTCCTACCTTGACTTTAGTATGTTTCGAATGTAGGCAAAATTGTGGCATGCTCAACTGCCATCGAGGAAGTAGTAAAGCTGCATTTTCACTAGGCCTACTGAACTTAAAAATGTACCAAGCCTTCTCCCACAATAAGTAGGGTCGACTATATGGATCCTTGCTCGAGCCCATGTTGAAAGATTCGACTATTTTTTACGCTGGCCGTCGACTACCTAACGCAACCCCTGCAAGAGTGGGGATTTGAATCCTGATTCTTTGTGTGGTAGACACACTATACTACTACTAGACCATTAAGTGGGTATCTAGACCATCTGAACTTAAATAAAAAAAATCAAAACTAGACCTTAGCCCCATCTAATCCACTTTGCTACTATATATTTTGATTGTGTATATAGGAACTGTCCATTTGCTAGTCAAGGCGGAGGGCAGACATGATGGCCCCTACTAGAAGATAAGAGGAAAGGTCCTACATATTAGATTTAATATGAATATATTCTAAATAAAAGATAAGAGGTGAGTGATGGTCTACAAGCCCCCTTTATACCAGGTAAATAGTCGCATGTGGACTTATGGCTAGCTTAGCGAGTTGGGGTTCCAGGTGAGGAGTGAAGGTGATACCCAACTCGTGTAATCGTCGAATTTACTCTTGTCCATCTGAATTCTCAAGCTAAAGAGAAGTCAGGAGTGAGGTAGTTATGTAGTTAATAATAGAAGGCAGCATTCTCAAAGTGACAAACTAATAATAAAAAAATTTATGACTAGTACGAACTTTTTTTTGTTGTTGATAGGATCTTCGAAGGATAAGCTTTGAGTTTTGATAAAAGTCCTAGGGAAAAGCCAAAATGAAGTACGTGCACGTATGGTCTTCCTCTCTACTAGCCTAGCCTTGATGGCTTGATCACAAATTCTTTAGGTAATCAATTTCCTTCGTTGTCCAAGAGATCATCGTTAGGGTTTCCCATGATCAGGTTTCAAGTCGAGAGGTGAAGCAGGATATAGAGCTAAGGCAAATCTTTCCATTATACTCAGCCCTAGTAAGAGATCAACACTAGGGCTTACGGAAGAGAGAGAGAGAGAGAGAGAGAGCTAGGAGTGCTAGTGGGGGTCAAACTCTTATGAAGCAACTAAAAAGGGACTCTGCGCAATCAAGTTAGTGCATGTATCATTTAAACTTGAGTCAAGAACTAGAAAGTCTCGAAATCCCCAAGGGCTTATTGCACGAAAGGGTCACAATGTCTAGTTATGGTGTCTTTGGAGGAAAGATGAAGAATGCAATCGGATGATTTCAGTCATGAGTGTGAGGTTTCTTATAGTAAAACACTAGAGAACAATAGATAGCGATTACATAATAGTCCCAAAAGGTTACAAATAAAAATAGAAAACGAAGAAATAAACTACAAAAGGAAAAACTTGTCATGGTTATATATTAGCCAGTAACATCAACACTCCCCTCAAATTGAAGCATATATATCGACATGCTCAACTTGGAAGTCAACGGTGATGTGTTTCTTTAGAAGTGTCTTGGTGGAAATATCTACAAGGTGGAATTCAGTAGAGATATGTGGAGAAGGGATCTTTCCTCCTCATACTGCTTCTCGAATAAAATGGCAATCCACTTCAATATGTTGGTATGCTCATGGAGAACAAGATTAGTGGCAATGTATGTCATGAACTTATTGCCACAGTAGAGAGGAACAAGAGTTGTAGCACTGAGTCCAAGTTCCTTTAGAAAGGAGATGATCCAAGTAACCTTGTATGTAGCTGGAGTTATTGCTGTGTATTCTACTTTGCGATCAATCTTGAGACAACGATGTGTTTCTTGTGCGCCATGTAACAAGGTTTCAACCAACAAACGTGGAGCAACAATAAGTGGGCAGTCTATCCTCAGGACAACTAGCATAACCGACATCTGCATACGCGATGATGTCAATATGATCAGTGTTGCAAAAATCGATCAACTAACCCGATTTATCGACTCGATAGGGTAACCGAGTCAACTAGCCTAAAACGGGCGATAATCGATTGTACCCGATTAGTCAGGCGAGTAGTCGAGTTAATCAGTCAACTACTTGCCTGATTTCTTCATAGAGATTTCGGCTCCATTGAGGTCTTACTCAGATACCCAATTAGGGCTTAAACCCCACTACCGAAACAGAAACCCCATACGCACGTCTCTTCCTTCTGCTCGAGTCTGACCCCCTGTCGCATTCCCATCCGCCACCACGTTGTTGTTGGGAAAAGAGAATGAGATGATTTCTATTCCATAGCCCTAGGCTCTCTTATATAGGATAGTAGCCTATGGGTAAATTACATAAAGAGCATAACAAGAAAAGAAAATAACGAAGAGGTACAATAACTCAATATGCGTCAACACTCCCCCTCAAGATGGAGCATAGATATCAATCATGCTCAGCTTGGAAGCACACTTCTGAAATGGACCTCGTAACAATGCCTTTGTGAATATATCTGCAGTCTGGTTCTCTGAAGTAACATGAGATGTGGCAATAAATCATTTCTGAATCATGTCTCGTATGAAGTGACAATCCACCTCAATATGCTTGGTCCGTTCATGGAATGCAGGGTTGTTTGCAATAAATAAAGCAGCCTGATTATCACACTCCAAGTTCATAGGAAGTGGAACATCTAAGCACAAATCTGTCAGCACCGCTTTCACCCACATCATCTCTGTAGTAACCTGGGCCATTGCCCTATATTCGGATTCAGCACTAGATCTAGCTACCACAGTTTGTTTCTTGCTCCTCCATGAAACTAGGGCATCTCCAACATAGACAGCATACCCTGAGGTGGACTTCCTGTCCTTAGGACAGCCTGCATAGTCTGCATCTGCGCATGCTGAGATAGACATCCCCTTTCCTTTCCTTGAATAGCAGACCTTTACCTGGAGAAGATTTAAGATATCTAAGTATCATATGTATTGCATCCATATGCACTTGGCGTGGCTGCTCCATGAACTGGCTCACACGGCTCACTGCAAATAATATATCTGGCCTAGTGATCGTGACATATAACAGTTTGCCTACCAGTTCTCTATATCTTCTCCTGTCCACCTCCTCTGTGTCATCATCATACAGCTTCATGCTAGGGTCCATTGGTGTCGTAGCAGGTCGACACCCTAGCATACCTGTCTCACTCAGTAGATCTGTAACATACTTTCTCTGTGACATGACTAATCCATACGGATTTCTTGCAAATTCCAGCCCCAGAAAATATCTAAGGACTCCCAGGTCCTTGGTGACAAACTCGGTCCCCAGCCTTGCCTTTGCCTGCTCAATGCCCTAGTCATCATCACCTGTAATCAAGATATCGTCAACATAAACCATGATTACAATAATTCCTCTCACCGTCTTCTGTACAACAAGGAATGATCAGCATTGGAGCGTTTATATCCTTGTTTCTCAAAGAGGTCTGACAGCTTCTGGAACCATGCTCTGGGACTCTGCTTAAGGCCATAGATAGCCTTATGTAATCTGCAAACCTTGGAACACTCCCCCTCAACAGCAAAACCTGGTGGCTGTTGCATATAGACTTCCTCCTGCAAGTCTCCATACAGAAATGCATTCTTCACATCTAGTTGATAGAGTGGCCATTCTCGAGTGACTGCAACTGATAGCAGGATCCGCAGAGTAGAATGACGCGCCACAGGAGAGAACGTGTCAAGGTAATCTACCCCATATGTCTGTGTGAATCCCCGTGCAACTAGGCGTGCCTTGTACCTGTCAATGGAGCCATCTGCATTGTGTTTAATTGTAAACACCCATTTGCAACTCACCGGGTTGACATCTGGAGGTATAGTAACCAAACTCCATGTTCCTCTAGACTGAAGTGCCGCCATCTCTTCCTCCATTGCTAGCCGCCATCTAGAATCCTGCAAAGCCTCATGGTGGTTCCGTGGAATAGTTGTAGCTGAAAGTGCCAATGCAAACGTCTTGAAGTGTCCAGATAGCCGTTCAAAAGACACGGCTGCTGATATTGGGTATTTGGCACAGCTTCTCTTCGACTTGCGTAGAGCGATTGGAACATCCAAATCCTCTGTGCTATCAACAGGCTCCTGTAATGCATCCTGCTCAGAAATGTCGTCAGATCCATCAACATTAATATTTTCATTACATACCATAGGCGAGCTAGTTGACTGGTCAGGACCATGAGCTTGATTCGGCCTGCGGGTGTAATGGAATGGTAACGGGGATACGGTTGATGGCGGTGGTGGTGGTGGTGATGGTGGTGGTGGTGATGATGGTGACGGTGGTGACGGTGGTGAGATTGGTGGTGTCATGAAAACGGTATCAGGAGATATAGGTGGTGGTTGCATGTTCCCTTTTTCTGAAAAATACATAATGGATTCAAAAAATGTAACATCTGCACTGATCATATACCGCCGACGCACAGGGTCAAAACACTTGTACCCTTTTGAGTTCTGGAGTACCCCACAAAGACGCACTTGACAGCCCTAGGAGAGAGCTTGTCAGAACCAGGTGACAACTGATGGACAAAGGCGACAGACCCAAACACACGAGGGGTAAGAATGAACAGATCCTTGTCAGGATAAATAAGTGAAAAAGGAATCTGTTCATTCAAGACGGATGAAGGCATACGATTGATAAGATAGCATGCAGTAAGAACTGCATCACCCCAGTATGAGTACGGAACATGACTCTGAATAAGAAGTGACCTTGTGACATCTAGTAGGTGACGGTGTTTTCTTTCTGCAACCCCATTTTGCTGAGACGTATGAGCACAAGAAGTTTGATGTATGATTCCTTTCGAGGAGTAGTAGTTAGCTAGATTGTTGGTGCACAACTCCAAAGCATTGTCACTTCTCATAATTTTGACAGACGTGGAAAAAACATTCTGAATCTCATTTAGAAAGTGAATAATAATATTTCCTGATTCAGACTTATTTTTCATTAGAAATACCCATGACGCTCTAGAATAGTCATCCACAAATACAATATAAAACCTGTGTCCCTGATGATCGGGAACACGACTCGGACCCCAGACATCGACATGAAACAACTCAAACTTGGAGTTACTACTCCGACCTTGACTGCTGGGAAAGGACGACATGTGATGTTTTCCCAACTGACACGCCTCACACTGGATAGGTGTGTGAGAGAGACTATAGGGTAGGACAAGACGCAACTTCTGGAGCGGTAAATGAACCATAACGCAGATGCCACAGGAGAGGAGATACTTGTTCAGCAGGAGAGGATGTGGTTCCAGCAAACGCGGTCTGGTTCAGACGGTAAAGGCCTCCTTGCTCATAGCCATGACCAATCACGTTGCCCGTACGGATGTCCTGAAAAATCAAAGAAGATGGATCAAAAATAGCTCGACAGTGGAGATCCTTCGTAATCTGACTAATTGACAATAGATTCATAGAAAAATGTGGTGCATGTAGGACATTCTTCAGCTGCATAGAGGGTGTCAATCTAATCTCCCCCTGACCAGTGATAGGGGAATGCGTGCCATCAGCAATTACTACTGTCCGTCCTGGAGGAATCTGGGTGTATCCTGTAAGTAGGCTCTAGTCGCCACATAAATGATGTGTGGCGATCGAGTCCATGATCCATGGCAATATATGAGATCTACTACTGTGGAGTGCAAGTGTACTACCTGAAGTACTAGTAGATGCAGAAGTAGAGGCAGAGGCAGCAGTATCAGTATGACTCTCTGTAGTCGTTGCTGGGCCAGATGGTGGTATGATGCCCCTGAGGCGGGCAACTAGATCATCAAATCGTTGATCCAGGATAGCAGCAGATGGGGGCTCTATCTGCTCAGCGGCTCGTGCAGATGCAGGGAATCCATGCTTTGAATAGCATGTGTCCTCATTGTGCCCAACTCGGTGACAATATGTGCAGGTTGGCCTAGTACGGCCACCCCTTCCACGAGGAGTACGCCCACGGCCTTGGTGATGAAACCCGCGGCCTCTGTTGGCCGCCATAGCTGAGGAATTCTGACTAGCAGCAGGTGAAGGCACTGTGATCCTGCTCAATCTGTGAAAGGCTTCCTCCATGGGAGGAATAGTCGAGTCCGCTAAAATCTGAGAACGTGCTGCCTCATACTCTGGATCAAGTGCAGCGAGAAACACACCCACCATAGTAGCATTCCTGTATGTCTTCTGCTGCTCGGGCGTAGCTGTCAAGGGCATGAAGCTATATAGCCTCTCAAACATCCCTCTCAGTGATGTATAGAGAGAATGTAGTGGACGACCATTTTGCTTGATGGTGAAGATATCATGCTGGAGTTGCAGAATCTTTGTCTCGTTCTTGGCCTGAGAGTATGTGGCCGCCAGAATGTCCCACATATCCTTCGCTGTGGGTTGATGGAGAATATCATTGGCAATCTCAATTGCCAATGTTCCAGACTTTGGCATATGCATCGTCAGCCTCCCAGGAGGCATAGGTTCCAGTCTTCTCAGCAGGCTCTGATTCGGTAAGAATATGCTTCTTACCCGTAGACTTCATCATGCTCATGAACTGCATTGCCCACAGTTCATAGTTGGTACCATCCATCTTGACAATAGGCGCAGGACCACGGAATGCGCCAATAGATGGGATATCTGCCTTGCTCTCTGACATATTGCAAAATAAAGACTGGAACGACTGACAAATGATATGTTTTGTCTACAATACCATGGATGGGGGTAGTTGCATGTGTAGACTTCAAGCAACTATCCCCATAAAGAAGTTTGTGCTAAGACCTATACGCACAAAGAAATTGCGCACAGGCCGCACAAGGGAGGCACCGTTGACGCACGGCTGAGGCGCACAGGGGCTTGTGCTAGCGCACGGTTGATGCACGCAGGAACAGGGCACAGCGCGCAAGGATGCGCAGGGGGGCTGTGCACGCAGGTGCTGCGTGTGCGGCACGCTAGGGCTGCGCGTGCGGCACGCTAGGGCTGCGCGTGCGGCACGCTATGGCTGTGCACGGGCTGCACAGGGGCTGCGCTAGGGCAGCGCAGGGGCTGCACAGGGGCTGCGAGGGGCTGCAGGGGCAGCGCCGGGGCTGCGCAGGGGCTGCGTCCGGTAGAGGCGGCGGCGTTGAGGGCACGCCGATCGAGAGAGAGAGAGAGAAGAAGGCCGGCGGGTGGGGTGTTAGGGTTAGGGTTTCGAGAACTCCGGTCTAGGACCGTCGCTCTGATACCATGTTGGGAAAAGAGAATGAGATGATTTCTAAGAGAGTAGCCTATGGGTAAATTACATAAAGAGCATAACAAGAAAAGAAAATAACGAAGAGGTACAATAACTCAATATGCGTCAACAGTTGTCGATCAACCATCGCCTGATTCCAACTGAAGGAGTTTGCGTCTTGGCTCGCCGACCTCAAGGGAGGTTTGATTTGCAACCAAAGTTCTCCTTAGAGCTTCTACAACCCTCGAATATCGCCGCCCAAGTTGAGGTTTTTTTTGCTTTTTGCGTTTTTGAACTTTTATATATGTTTTGAACTTTGTTTATTGGTTTTTGTGTTTATAACCTCGCAATACATGAATCTTATTTGGATTTGTAGGTCATAGTCAAAGAAATATTTTATCTTTTGGCAGCATATGCAACACATATTAACTCTTGTAGGTCATATTCAACATATTCATGAAATAATGTCATATTCAACATATTCATGAATATTCATGGAATATTCAGTAGCATATTTAGCAACATATTCAAGACATATTCAACATGTATAATTTTTCAATCCCTTAAAAATATTAGAACTGCTAAATATATGAATATAAATGAGAGTATATATATTAAAATTTTATTTATATATTTGAAATAATTAAACTCAGCCATGGTCGGTCCTAAGCCCGGGTAAATGAAAAGGGTTGCGTTAGGTAGCTGACAGCCAGCGTAAAACAGTCCGAAACAACTTCTTAAATAATATTTTTTAAAAAAAAATATTATTTAGAAAGTTGCCTCATGACAGTCGGATCTTTTCAACATGGATTTAAGCAAACATACAGATTTCGTTGGGGTGTTCCCTACTTCGACGCGTTGCATCGCATGAATGCAATGAAAAATTGGCTAGGACCGCTACATCGCAGCTTGGATGTAGTTCAAAATTTGCAAGGGTTCTCGCATGATGAACGCATGCGGGTAATTAAGCTAGTTCCGCTGCATCATCGCCCGGATGCAGTCCAAAATTTACAAGGGTTCTCGCATAATGGACGCATGCGAGTAAAGAAGTTAGTCCAAAAGAGATTGCAACGGAAGTTGCGGATTGGTAGTTGGAATATTGGCACTTTAACTAGAAAATTGATGGAGATAGTGGATACGATGGAAAGAAGGAAGATTCATATACTATGTCTTCAAGAAACTAAATGGTTTGGAGAGAAAGCAAGGGAGATTGAAAAGACAGGCTTTAAACTTTAGTATTCAGGAAAAGACAAGGGTAGAAACGGTGTTGGAGTGGTTGTTCATAAGGATTTGAAGGATTGTGTGGTTGAGGTACAAAGATTCGGGAATCGGATTACTCTGCTAAAATTTGTGCTTGAAGAAGAAATTCTGAATATAATCTCAGTTAATGCACCACAAATTGGTTTAGATGAAAGGATTAAACAAACTTTTTGGGAGGATCTAGATAAGATTTTACAAGGAATCCTACAAAGAGAGATGATTTGCTTAGGTGGAGATCTTAATGGACATGTTGGAAAAGATGCTTCAGGGTATGCTAGTGTTCATTGAGGACATGGTTTTGGGGATAGAAATGAAGAGGGAAAAGTCATCCTAGATTTTGTAACATCATACGATCTTTTCATAGCAAACACTCTCTTCAAGAAGAGGAAGGAGCATTTACTTATAAGAGTGGGCCAACTAGAACACAGATATACTTTGCGTTGAGGAGAAGAGATCGGTTGTGTTGTAAAGACTGTAAAGTAATCCCAAGAGAGTGTTTGACAACCCAACATCGTTTGTTAGTCCCAGGTGTACAAATAAAAGGGTTGGTAAAGAAAAGGAGGGTTCTTAAGATCACTAGAACTAGATGGTGGAATCCTTCACTGAAGCAATCGAGCTTCAGGGAGAAGGTTTTAGAAGACTTGTCTTGGGATTGTAGCGAAAGTGCAAACGAGATGTGGGAGGCAGTAACATCTTGTATCCAAAAGGTAGCCAAAGAGATGTTAGGCGAGTCAAAGGAGGAGCTCCAAGTTAAAAGGAGGTTTGGTGGTGGAGTGAAGGGATGCAAGAGAGGCTAAAAATTAGAAGAGCATGCTTTAAGGTTGTGTCTAAGGATAAAACAGAGGAAACGATCACAAACTAAAAAATAGCGAAGAAAGAAGCAAAGAAGGCTGTAAGCGAAACCAAGTCAAAAGCTTATGAAGTTTTGTATAAAAATATCGACTCTAAGGAGGGCCAGAAGGATATATTCAGTTGGCCAAAGCAAGAGAAAGAAAGACCAAATACCTTTCTCAAGTGAGATGCATTAAGGACGAGGAAGGTCACATGCTTGTTACTCAGAAGGATATAGAGACTAGATGGGAGCAGTACATAAACTTTTCATTGGGGAAGGAAATAGAGAGATCATTGTGGGTGATCTGGCTAGTAGTGAAAGTTACTTGAATCGTGCAAACTATAGACGGATTCAAAGAAAGGAAGTAGAGGAGGCTTTGAAGGTTATGAGACCTGGGAAAGGTGTAGGACCGGTTGACATCCCTGTAGAAGTATGGAGAGTTTTAGGTGAGCGCGGTTTGACTTGGCATACGAATCTATTCAATGTTATTTGGCGAAGCAAGAAAATGCCTGAAGATTGGAGGAGGAGTATCACGGTGCCTCTTTATAAGAATAAAGGAGACATTCAAAATTGTTCTAATTACAGAGGTATCAAGCTGATGAGTCACACTATGAAAATTTGGGAACGTGTGATCGAAAGAAGGTTGAGGCAAGTTTCTAACGTAAAAGAAAACCAATTCGGATTCATGCCAGGTCGCTCAACTATTGAAGCCATCCATTTGCAGAGGAGAACAATGGAGATTTATAGAGTTAAAAGGAAGAACCTCCGTATGATCTTTATTGATTTGGAGAAGGCTTATGATTCTGTCTCACGAGACATATTGTGGAGAGTTTTGGAGAAGAGACAAGTACATGTCCTATACATTAACCTCATCAAGGACATGTATGATAGGGCTTTATCTTGTGTAAGGATCCCGTCTGGGAAGACTAGCTAATTTGACATCAAGACATGAGTTGAAGATTAAAGGATTTCGTATAAGTAGGGCTAAGACAGAATATATGGAGTGCTTCTTTGATGGAAGCAATGGTGAAGGAATCGAGGTGAAGATTGGTGATGATAACATTCGGAAGAGAGATTCTTTTAGATATCTGGGATCTATTTTGCAACATGATGGGGAAATTGATGGAGATGTTACTAATAGAATAAATGCAGGGTGGCTAAAGTGGAGAGGAGCCACTGTTGTTCTCTGTGATAAGAAAATTCCTTTAAAAATTAAAGAAAAGTTTTACAAAGCAGCTGTGAGACCTGCTATGCTCTATGGGTCTGAATGTTGGTCTGTAAACCATAAACATGTGCAGAGAATGGTTGTAGCAGAAATGAAAATGCTAAGGTGGATATGTGGACACACACGTAAAGATCGGATTCGGAATGATGCAATCAGAAAGAAAGTTGATGTAGCTCCGATCGAGGATAAGATGCGAGAAAACCGCTTAAGATGGTTTAGTCATTTGCAAAGAAGATCAGCTGATGCACCAGTTAGGAGATGCGAGTGTTGGGATGTTGAGCCGGTAAAGAGAGGGCGAGGACGGCCCGAGAAGTGTTGGAAAGAAACTATACGAAGAGATCTAGTTTTATGGATATAAGCCTGAGATTAACCCAAGATAGATCTGAATGGAGGCGAAGAATCCATGTAGCCGACCCTACTTAATTGTGGGAAAAGGCTTCGTTGTTGTTGTTTTTGTATTTGAAATAATTAAAAAAATCAAAACCGACTAATGTAAAATTAAATCCAATTAATCTCTCGACAACTGATTAATCCTTATTCAGTGACCCTACCGACCGAGTATCGACTATTGACTTCTGCAACCTTGAATACGATAATTAGTTCAGTAGAAGAGGCCTCTTATAAGAGAGTTATTCAAGTATCGAAGGATCAAAAGAATATCATGTCAATGATTGTAGTGAGACTTCTCCATGTACTAACTAAATTTTATTGTAGAATATAATATATGTTTTTTAAGTGAAAAAAGGGTGGTATCATGAGATAGGACCCACAACTAATAATATATATATAAATGAAAAACTTACAACGACCAGGATGAGCAAAGGGTCTTATAACATTCCATTACATGTTCAGTATAAAAAGATTGACCACGGGAAATAGTCGAATTTCTAGCATACCAAATAGCCCAAATGACTGCAAAAAGGAGTTGTCCGCCTAAGAGTTGTCGCAAAACATCCGAATTGAGGTCTAGAATGCGATATTGTTGTCCACTTTCAGCCAATGTACCCCCGCCAACCGCAAAGTCTGGGCAGAGGGGGCACATCCAAAAAACAAATGATCCACATTCTCAATTCAACTCCACATATGTCGTATAATTGGTTCACCATCATGGAACATCCTACTTCGACGTTCTTTCATCATGATGCACCCCTGTCTCAGAAAAAGCCATAAGAACACCTTGGCTCTTCGAGGGATTTTACTTTTCCAAATGATCCTTGTGCCGTGACACATATCCTCTCCCAATTCTCTCCACTCTATAGCAAAGAGGTGATATGTCTTCTTCATGGAGAAGTTACCCTCAGCCCATCTATAATGATCTCTACCATTAGCCAACCCAAGCAAATTTGCAAGCTCCCTTTGCAATCTCATAAACTCCTCTGCTCGTTGCTCCAAAAAAGTAGCCAAAAAGGAAGGTGACCAAGTGTCGTGTGACCATATCTGATGTACCAGCCCTTCTTTGTTCTCCGCGATGGCCAAAAGCCTAGGGAAACGATCCCCAAGGACGACATCCCCAGTCCAAACATCCATCCAAAAATGGAAGAGCTCCCCACTCCCAACCGTCGACTTCAACTTCTCCACCGAAGTAGGCATGATCATCTTAATATCCTGCTAAGGACAAGAAGACATACGAATGACACTCGCCGAAGTCAATCCCGTAATGCCATAAGTTCATTCAATCCATCCTCAGAACGCCCAGTCCACTCTTCTTTCTTGTCGTGTAATGGTAGACCAGACAGTAAGATGGACCCCCCTTCTCCTACTTACCATCTGACCAAAAGAACCTTCT
This sequence comes from Ottelia alismoides, assembly GCA_037367405.1. Lineage (NCBI taxonomy): Eukaryota > Viridiplantae > Streptophyta > Magnoliopsida > Alismatales > Hydrocharitaceae > Ottelia > Ottelia alismoides. Next base: position 103,859 of record JAZKJV010000977.1, read on the forward strand.
CATCAACTCCATTCTTTTACGCATGTTTGGCGGCGGCATCGCGTAGAGCAAAAGAAAATGGGAATGGTAGAAAGAACATGTTTAAGTCGGTTGATCTGTAATCCAAAATGTCCCCAAAGATCTCCACGATCATAGCAACCCTTCTCAATGCTTCGTTCCTCCCTCAATAAAGACCACTATGTCGCCCGCATATTGTAGAAGAGGGATAAGGATGTTTACATTATAGTACCCTGAGCACAACTCGCCCTCAGATGCCAGTCTCATCAAGATAGCCAATGCATCGACCACAATCACAAATAGCAAAGGGGCCAATGGACATCCCTGGCGTATGCCCCTCTGGGGCTGAAAATATCCCCCTCCGGATGCTCATTCACAAACACTACATATGAAATCATAGTAATGCATTTTTTCATCCATCTGATCCAAATATCTGGAAAAACTCTCTTATGTAGTGACGTCCACAGGAAACGCCAATCGACGCAGTCATAGGCTTTGGAAAAGTCCACCTTTCAGTGGAGTCCCTTCTCCATATTCTTTTTTCCTATCAAGAACCCCGACGCAACCACCGGGTCATCTGCCACTAGTCTACTGAGTACAAACGATGTTTGCTCGGGTGGTATAATATCATCCAGGATGCAACGAAGCATGTTAGCTAGGACCTTGGCCATAATGATTTAAATCGCATCAGAGAGCGCTATCGGCATGTAGTCGTCAATTCTGCTCGACAACTCCTGCTTCATCAACAAGAACAAGAGAGCTCTGCCGTTCAAATCCCATCTTATCGCTTCCAAATTCCTGCACCGTCTCCAAAACATCTGCTTTGATTACCTCCCAAATTTCCCAGTAGAAGAGGATCACGAGGCCATCGATCCTAGGGGACCCATCTGCATTGAGCCCAAAGATCACTCGCCTAACTTCTGCTTTCGTAAGGAGGACAATCAACACATCTGCATGCTCAGCCGAGACCCTCTTAGTTCCTTCCCCACGTAAACCCCACATGCCCAAGTCGTTCTCCTGCTAACCGCTAGAAAGTGGGAACGAAGCGCTCTCCCCGCATCCCGATCTCCATGAATCTGCACTTCTCCCACCTCAATCTATTGAATGTAGTTTCTCCTCCTCCTACTCGAGGCCATGGAATGAAAGAAGCGAGTGTTGGTGTCCCCCTCCTTAAGCCAACATTGTCTCGACCTTTGCTTCCATTCAATCTCGACCTTCTTATCCTCTAAAAGAATTTCCTGCAAGTATCTTGATCTCTCCTCAAACTCCTCTGCCTCCAGATCCCGCTCATCTTCCAATATGTCCAACCTTCTAACCTCTTCCTACGCCCACACTCTCTTACCACGATGTTGTTCTCGGGTGCCTCTACCGTAAGCTACGAGAAACTAGGGAAGCTCCACCAGTTTAATCGCCAATATAGTCGTTGCCAAACCACTAGGCTGGCATCCCCCCCAAATGATCTGATCATGTCACGAAATCCATCCTCTAGGAGCCACGTGCGTTCAAACCCCAAGAAAGATCTCGATCTAGCCTCCTCCACATGATCATAACAAAGGTGTGTGATCTGAGCCAGCCTGTGGCAGTGCCGAAGCTCTAACAAGTGGAAAGACAGTGACTACCTTCATTGAAGTTACGATCTATCAATCTGTGAGAGGGATCTAGAGTTTTGCCATGTGTAAAGACAACCTGACAAGTCCACAATAAACAGGGCTCTCAAGTGGCTACTCGAGGGAGGGTTCACTGATTCCGCTCCTACAATACACTGACGATACTCTATTCTTCATTGAGGGGGGTTGCAGAGGCTAGTGGTATGGCCTTGGCTTTGGAAATTTTCAGCGAATTGTCCGGGTTGTTCAAGAACGCCAATAAGTCGAAGGTTGTCCCTATTGGTCTCTCAGTGGTGGAGGCCGATGCCTGTGCTCAGACGTTGGGTTCGTGTTGGAGCTCCTTACCGTTGGATTATTTGGGGATGACATTGTCTACAGGCAGAACGAGGACGAAAGATTGGCTGGGGGTCGTCGAGAAGGTGGAAATGAGGTTGGCGGGATGGAAATCGGCGGTCTTGTCGAGGGGGGGGGGCTGTTGGTACTCCTGAAGGCGGTCCTCTCCTCTATTCTGATCTATTTCCTTTCCAACCGGCGTATCCCAAAGGGTATTAGGGCTCGATTGGAGAAGAGGATGCGTGGCTTCTTATGGGGAACTCATAGGGGGGCGAGGGGCATCCACCTTGTTGGGTGGGAGGATATTACGATCACGAAGAATCAGGGAGATTTGGGAGTAAAATGTCTCCAACAAATGAACGAGGCCTTGCTACTTAAGTGGGCGAGTAGGGTCTGGGGACCTGGAGAGGACCTTGTTTGTACTGTGCTGTGCAAGATTTACAATGTTACAGGGACGCCTCCGAGGTCGGATGCTCAAACGGAATATATGACTCCATTCTGGAAGGGTGTCGAGGAGGTCTTTTCTAAGAACTTATCTTTGTTCGGACCGATCCTTGGTGGGGGTGAATCCTTCGCTTTTTGGACTGACGATTGGACGAGGGGCTCCCGTGCACGCGATTTCCACGGTTATTCGCTCTCGCGGATGACAAATCGACGACAGTTGCAGCGTGTTGGTCGAATGGAAATTGGTGCCCGACTTTCTGCTCCCCTTTCTCCGACCAAAGATTGGAGGATTTTTTAGGCATCCTTGATGCGATCACGGAGGTGGGGCGTCCATCGGAGGGGAGAGACCATTGGGGTTTGCGTGAGGGTCAGTTTACGGTTAAAAGGGCCTTTGGTGCTATTTGTAGGCCACCACCGTCCCGCTCGGAGATCTTGATCCGTGATTGTGCGTTCCTCTGGTCGCTCAAGCTTCCTGAGCGTATTGGTTTCTTCTTATGGCTGCTTCGGAGACAAAGGCTGATGATGAGGGACCGGTGTACCAGGCTCCTTAGAGCCACTTCGAACAGGATTCTACTCTGCGAGGAGGCGGTTGAGTCCATCGAGCACATGTTCCTCAAGTACCCCAAGGTGTTTCCAATCTGGCAGGGGTCGGGGTTGGCCTGGTGTTGCGTTATGGATATCGAATCTTTATGCGGCTCGCTGATGACAAATAGAACTAGATCTAGAAGGGAGTTGATCCTTCCTCTGGCCGACCTTTGGGCCACTTGGCTGGGGAGGAATGCCTTGTTGTTCTCAGGGCAACGCTTTTATAAGGAAAATGTGGAGGTACATGCCAAGTGTTTGGTAGATGATTGGGTGTTGTAGTTGGTCGCTCCGACGACCGAACTTTCTGTATTTTTTTCCCTTTTGTGGCCTTGTTTTTTGAATAAAGGATGGGGCGAACACCGAGTGTCTCCCCCTATTTCAAGATTTCAAAAAAAAAATAAACAGTTCAAGGTCACAGATAAAAGAAGAGAGAACCTCGAAATGTGCATCGCCACCTCAACAAAACCTCAGTCTATCTTCTTGCCGTAAGGTCACATTGAAGTCCCCGCCAATAATCCACATCACCACAAGAAAGCTAGTCCAAACAAGGTTCAAGTCTTCAAAAGGGTTTGAGATACCCGTCCCATTGTGCGGACCATACACTTTCATAAGCACAAAACTCATGTTATTTGTTTTCCGCTTCAGTCTAAGTGAGACGGAATGTTGCCCCTGATTTCATTTTGTTCCAGCACGAATTTATCCCCATTCCAACATGTTGCAATGCAACGTATACAAATTCAGACACATGCATGCCTTAATACTTTTTCCAATCTACCTACATTCCCTGGGTACTTTGTTTCTTGTAGCATCAATATATCATCTCTAGCCTCTTTGAAGAGTTCCCAAACCCCTAACCTTTTTTCTGGCCTCCCTAGCCCTCTCACATTCCAAGAGATAATATTCATTGAGCACCTGATTTATCCCATGCGGAGGTACAGTGCCCAGGTACTCCGCTAAGTCCCTTTCTTCCTCCATCCATCTAGGGGCAACGGTCGTTGTCTCCAACTGCACCGATATCCCACGATCATGGGACCTGTAACCTCCTCTTCTCGTAGAGGATCACCTCTCAAAAACCCCTCCATAACCATGATGTTGTTACGACCATCCCCATTACCATGCTCCCTTCTCCAGATTGCTTCAGCAAATGCCGAATCTCCTAGCGTCTCCACCTTCGCCGCTCACGAGCCCCCAGTCGGTTGTAGCACTTCCCAAACATCCCCTAGAGGCGGATCGTACTCTCAAGCCACCTCTTCAAGACTCTCGCCCGGAGCTGCTTCCAATCCTAGCTTCATGCGCACCAACAGAGTGGGCGAGGAGGGCCCCTGCTTGTGCGAAGAATCCACGTTCGAATCCGAACCCTCGCCCCAAGCAGCCAAAGGAGCCTTCAGATTCAGGTTCGAGGCACATTGTTTTCGAGGGAAAATGCTTGAAGCCACCAGTGGGCCGAAGAAATTCCCTTGGAGGCCTGTTAGACCCGACTGTGTGTATCCAGGTCATCGTCCACAAGCAGAGTCACCCTACTTTGTCAGTCATCTGATGAAGATCCGATGGCCTGAGCTTTGGTTGAGAGCCGCTTTGCCTTCACGAATCCATATGAAGAAGACTCATCCATGCTATATCTGTTCACCAACAAGGATCCGACACCCTATATGGAGCCGAACCCAAAAGGCCTCTACATATTCATAGGGGGATCTGAAGAGGCACCTTTTATGAAGAACCCTGAAGGGTGCTCGATATTCGTTGCCCCTCCCCCGAAAAGCGACGACATTCACCTTCCACCTGTAACGCCCGTCAGCTTCTAGCTTTAGTCCATCCTCTCTGGCGGCCTGACCAACATCGTCGATCGCTCCTCTGACATCACAACATCTCCAACTTGCAACACGAGACAGGATCGTTGATCCATCTCCAATGCAGCCATATCGCAAACTCCAAAAGAAAGACATGTCCTTCCCTAAAAAAAATGTCCTTCCCTAAACACCCTTAAAATTCCAGGGACAGGAACTACGATCTCCCCAACTAAGACTGCCATGTATACTTGTTGTCCTCGGCCAAGTCCATTTGATATGAGCTCTGGTACTCTACCAATGGGGGGCAGCATCCCCCGGATCTTCCCAGGTGATATGAGCAGCAATAAGACTCCTCGCACTGGGAGCATCATGTACGGTCGGGAGTTCAAGGCCCCATCTCGCAACAACGGCTTACGCCAATGGGTCCTTCCTAACACGTTCCCATTTAGGGCCAAAAGTCTCAAAACCTCATCATCAGTCAGAACTCTGGCACTAAAAATCGGACCCTCTAGATGCGTAACATCCCCAGTAAAACTAGCCCCTGATGTCGTTCCGATGTCCATCATCGCATCTAAGAGACAGCTTTCCTCCATCCTTCCAACCCCAACCACCACACGAGTTCTGACCGAGCTTCCGCCAACAGCTTCCCCCCACGCGTGAGCGCCAAACCATTTTATTGGGCATCACTGACTCTGATGCCCAACTTTCCCGCAAGAGAAACACTTTATAGGGTCCCTATAATCTGTCTCTAAACGACGAAGTCCCCTATAACGAAAACATATTCCTGACATCTATTGCTTTACCGAAGTTTCGCTCTCAGCCGTCGGCATCCTCCTTCCTGCCTGACGGAAGAGAGCCTAGCTTTAATTCTTCTCAACGAGAGACTAACACCCCCTCCATCTGCCTCACAACTTGTCTCCCCATCACTCCCCCTCCCACACAACCTTATCTAACCCCCACAATATCGATATTTCTAAGGCACTTGGAAAGACACCTTTGAGCCGAAATAGAATATATATATATATATGATGGTTTGTATCCAAGTGAACAAGTGAGCCAGCTTTTGTAAGGATATCCAAATAGTACTTCCTCTTTAACAAGTATAATCCCTTGTAGTACGTATTACCTCAATACCTAGGAAGTATCAGAGTTGACCAAGATCGTTTTTGATAAATACGTTCTAGAGGAAGGTCTTGGTCTCAAGAGTGCCTACTCTATCATCACTAGTGATAATCACGTCATCAAAATAGACAACAAAGATCGTTACCTAAGGACCATCTTTTGACAAACATAGAATGGTCATATGTAGTCTTATGGAAACCCAGAGAGCTGATCTCAGAAGTAAGTCTATCGAATCATGCTTGTGGACTCTACTTTAGGTTGTAGATGGCTTTAGATACTTGACATGCATACCCCTCCTCTAGGTCATCATAGAGGAAGGCGTGAAGGGAGAAGCAAGAAAAGAAAGAAATTGAAACCCTTTTCATTTTTGGGTACTAAGAGTCGTCTCACTACCAACCACAAGACTATGGTTGGGTCTTGCCGGTATCAACAACGAGAATCAAGCCCAGTGTTATACCGCGGATCAAGCAATTATAAACTCATGTCAGGAGTTTGTTAGCTTATGCCTATGGTCGCTATTCCTTATCAACAGAAACATGCTTCCGGATCGAAAGCTACCTCATCAAGCTGAGAGAATGGTCAATTCTTGTTTTCTGCAATGAATAGAATAATACAAATAGATCTCATATTTCCTACAGGATAGAAGGTCTCAACGTAGTCAACACCATAGGTCTAAGTGAAGCCTTTAGTTACAAGCCTATCTTTCAATCTGTCAATGGAGTCATCTGGAGAGTGTTTGCTCATAAGGACCCATCTATAGGCAACAGGGGTCACACCTGACAAACATGTTATAAGATCCCATGTAGCCCGAGAAGTAAACGCATCCATCTCCTCATCCATGGCGTTTTTCCAACCATGGTCCTAAAGTGCAGTGTGATGACCACGAAGAACAGTGATTGCCATGCGAGCATCTGTAAAGCTCCTGTCACAACGGGATAGACTATCAGTAGAAGTAAATGTGACAAGAGGTATACATTATAATGGCTTTTGGATTTTCGCAGTGCGATAAGGAAATCTGTGGGAACATCTGAATTTGCAATGATAGGACCACTAGAAGGAGCATCATCTTGCAAGCATAGTTAGCCATATCGCAATATATCGGTATCAACATATGACTAATACATCACTAATATGGTCAATATTTGCCCTTCTAGGGCTATTTTCTTCTCAAAATCGGTCTGATATCGGCAATATAGCGTCGATATATCGATGACATATCGTATCGACACGATACCAATATCGATATTACCTATACTGCATGTAAGCAAGGAATAGGTAAAGGAACTAAATCTGATTGCATGGTGTGCTTCCTTTTGTAGATAATAAGAAGAGAAAGCTTCAAGGGAAGGAAATATTACTAACAAACTGAATAAAGTAACTAGTATGTTCGGAGAAGGTGATATTGGCTAATATGCGGTAGTGATGACTGACAAAATCTAACACATGTACCCCTTTTGGGTCACAAAGTACCCAAAGAAAACACGCTTGATGGTACAATGGAAGTTGTAAACAAATGCGATACAACCAAAATTACACAAATGTGTAGAGAATGATTCCATTGAGGATAGAGTGACTCCATTGAGGACGGACCCAATTGATAAGTTACAACATAGTAAGAATAGCATCATCCCAGTATGTTTTGGATATTATCATATGAGTAAGGAAGGTTCTGGCAATATCCAGAAGATGACAAAGTTTCCTTCCAGTCACCTCATCTTGTTGCAAGGTGTACGGACAGAAAGCATGTTGAAGAGTACCATGATTGGTAAAGAAAATGAGACGATCCTTTTAAACAAATTCAAGAGCATTGTCAATCCCGAAAGTTTTAACACATGCAGAGAAGAAGTTTTTATGAACTGAAAGGACATGATAATTTTATTTATTTATTATTATTCCTTTATAACTCAGCCATGGTCGGTCCCAAGTCCGGGTAAATGAGGGTTGCGTTAGGTAGCCGACAGTCAGCGTAAAACAGTCAGAGACAACTTCCTAAATAGTATTTTTAAAAAAAAAATACTATTTAGGAAGTTGTCCCATGACAGTCGAATCTTTTCAACATGGATTTAAGCAAACATACCGATTTCATTGGGGCGTTCCCTACTTGCGACACGTTGCAACGCCCGAATGCAATGAAAAATTGGCAAGGGCCGCTACATCGCAGCATAGATGTAGTTCAAAATTTGCAAGGGTTCTCGCGTGAGGAACGCATGTGGGTAATTAAGCTAGTTTTGTTGCATCACCGCTGGATGCAGTCCAAAATTTGCAAGGGTTCTCGCATAATGGATGCATGCGAGTAAAGAAGTTTGTTCAAAAGAGATTGCAACGAAAGTTGTAGATTGGTAGTTGGAATATTTGCACTTTAACTGGAAATTGATGGAGATAGTGGGTTCGATGGAAAGAATGAAGATTCATATACTATGTCTTCAAGAGACTAAATAGGTTGGAGAGAAAGCAATGGAGATCGAGAAGACATGCTTTAAACTTTGGTATTCATGTAAAGATAAGGGTAGAAACGGTGTTGGAGTGGTTGTTCATAAGGATTTGAATGATTGTGTGGTTGAGGTGCAAAGACTCATGGATCGGATTATTTTGCTAAAATTGGTGCTTGAAGAAGAAATTCTGAATATCATCTCAGTTTATGCACCGCAAATTGGTTTAGATGAATGACTAAACAAGCTTTTTGGGAGGATCTGGATAAGATTTTACAAGGAATCCCACAAAGAGAGATGATTTGCATAGGTGGAGATCTTAATGGACATGTGGGAAAAGATGCTTCAGGGTATACTAGTGTTCATGGAAGACATGGCTTTGGGAAAGAAATGAAGATGGAAAAGTCACTCTGAATTTTGTAATGGCATATGATCTTTTCATAGCAAACACTCTCTTCAAGAAGAGAGAGGAGCATTTAGTTACTTATAAGAGTGGGCCAACTAGAACATAGATAGATTACTTTGCGTTGAGGAGAAGAGATTGGTTGTGTTGTAAAGACTGTAAAGCAATCCCAAGAGAGAGTTTGACAACCCAACATCGCTTGTTAGTCTTGGATGTACAAATAAAAGGGTTGGTCAAGAAGAGGAGGGTTCCTGAGATCACTAGAACTAGATGGTGGAATCTTAGACTGAAGCAGTCGAGCTTCAAGGAGAAGGTTTTAGAAGACTTATCTTGGGATTGTAGCGGAAGTGCAGACGAGATGTGGGAGGTAGTGACATCTTGTATCCGAAAGGTAGCCAAAGAGATGTTAAGAGAGTAAAAAGGAGGAGCTCCAGGTCAAAAGGAGGCTTGGTGGTGGAATGAAGGGGTGCAAGAGAAGTTAAAACTTAAAAGAGCATGCTTTAAAGCTATGTCTAAGGATAGAACAGAGGAAACTGTCACAAAGTACAAAATAGTGAAGAAGGAAGCAAAAAAGACTATAAACAAAGCTAAGTCAAAAGCTTATGAAGTTTTGTATAAAAATCTCAACTCTAAGGAGGTCCAGAAGAATATATACAGGTTGGCCAAAGAAAGAGAAAGAAGACCAAAGACCTTTCTCAAGTGAGATACATCAAGGACAAGGAAAGTCACGTGCTTGTTACTAAGAAGGATATATAGATTAGATGGGAGCAATACTTCCATAAGCTTTTCAATGGGGAAGGAAATAGAGAGATCACTTTGGGCGATCTAGCTAGTAGCGAAAGTTACTTGAATCATGCAAGTTATAGACTGATACAAAGAAAGGAAGTAGAGGAGGTTTTGAAGGTTATGAGACCTGAGAAAGGTGTAGGACCGGATGACAACCCTGTAGAAGTACGGAGAGTTTTAGGTGAGTGTGGTTTCACTTGGCTTACGAATCTATTCAATGTTATTTCGCGAAGCAAGAAAATGCCTGAGGACTGGAGGAGGAGTATCGTGGTGCCTCTTTATAAGAATAAAGGAGACATTCAAAATTGTTCAAATTATAGAAGTATCAAGCTAATGAGTCACACTATGAAAATTTGGGAACATGTGATCGAATGAAGGTAAAAGAAAACCAATCGGATTCGTGCCAGTTCGCTCAAGTATTGAAGCCATCCATTTGTTGAGGAGAACATGGAGATTTATAGAGCCAGAAGGAAGAATCTCCGTATGATATTTATTGATTTGGAGAAGGCTTATGATTTTGTCCCACGAGAGATATTGTGGAGAGTTTGGAGAAGAGACAAGTACATGTCCCATACATCAACCTCATAAAGGACATGTATGATTGGGCTTTATCTTGTGTAAGGACCTCTTCTAGGAAGACTGGCTATTTTGACATCAACATTGATTTATATCAAGGTTCAGCTTTGAGTCCATTTCTTTTTACTTTAATTATGGACGAGTTGACAAGTCACATTCAGGATGAGTTACCTTGGTGTATGTTATTTGTTGATGATATTGTGTTGATTAACGAGGCTAGAGATGGAGTAATGAGAAGCTTGAGGTCTGGAGACATGAGTTGGAGACTAAAGAATTTTGTATAAGTAGGGCTAAGACGGGATATATGGAGTGCACCTTTGATGGAAGCAATGGTGAAGGAATCGAGGTGAAGATTGGTGACGATAACATTCGGAAAAGAGATTCTTTTAGATATCTGGGATCTATTTTGAAACATGATGGGGAAATTGATGGAGATATTACTAATAGAATAAATGCAGTATGACTAAAGTGAAAAGAAGCCTCTGCTATTCTCTGTGATAAGAAAAATCCTTTAAAAATTAAAGGAAAGTTTTACAAAGCAATCGTGAGACCTGTTATGCTCTATGGATCTGAATGTTGGCCTGCGAACCATAGACATGTCCAGAGAATGGTTGTAACATAAATGAAAATGCTAAGGTGGAAGTGTGGACACACATGTAAAGATCGGATTCGGAATGATGCAATCAAAAAAAAGTTGGTGTAGCTCCGATCGAGGATAAGATGCGAGAAAACCGCTTAAAATGATTTGGTCATTTGAAAAGAAGATCAACTGATGCACCAGCTGGCAGTTAGGAGATGCGAGTGTTGTGATGTTGAGCTGGCTAAAAGAGGGCGAGGACGGTCCAAGAAGTGTTGGAAAGAGACTATACGAATGGATCTTAGTTTGTGGATATAAGCCCGGGATTGATCCACGACAGATCTGAATGGAGGTGAAGAATCCATGTAGCTGACCCTACTTAATTGTCGAGAAAGGCTTTGTTGTTGTTGTTTATTGTATCCAAGAGGATGTGTTATAATCATCAACAAAAAAAACAAAGTACTTACATCCTCCCATAGTTTTATACGGACAAGGTCCTCAAATGTCATAATAGACTAAAAAAAGGCGAGGAACTACAAGGCTCAGTCCTCCTAGGAAAAAGGCCCGATGATGTTTGCCAAACCGGTAGGCTTCACACTCAAAAGTCTTCAATGAGGACAGTTTCGAAATATATGAGAGAATGACGAACAACCAAGATGCAAATACCAAATGAATGGGTCAGCAGAGACCAAGACATAACTAGAAAAAATGGAGTCAGAAGGGATATCAATATAGGACAAATCGTTCTTCTCATGGCCCCACCAAAAATATGCATCTCGTCAAAAATCACTTTATATTTCAGTTCGACACAATCTATGGGCCGCCATAAGGCTCACGAGAAAGTCAAGAGCGCAAAAACTTCAGAACCCGAGTTTAGAGAAAAATGCGGTAGATAGCCTTTGCTTAACTAGATTTTCGAGAAATCAAGATCTAATAGATAAATCAAAGAACATCATATATCTAGTTTGATGAGAATCTTCTCTTATCAGAGTCATTTTGATCTTGAAAATAACCGCAATGGTACTACTTATCTTAGTAGGAGTATGTTGGCAACCCCGGACAGGACTCCCCTCATGCCTGAAAGCGCTAGGCCGAGCATAGGCATAGGCCACTTGCTCTTCTTCTTGGATTGGCATGGCAACAATGGCCGCATTTGTCCAGCTTGACATTTACCTAAATCTAATGGTTGCCACCTCCCAGTATTAAGTATTTCCTACATCAAAGGGGAGATTCAATCGCCCGAAATCTTGCAAGAGCTCAGTGACAAGGGGGTCAGTGGATGAATGCTAGTTAGTATTGAACCAGTACTTCATTGTTTCTCAAAAAGCCAAGGCCCCACTTGGTCCAAGAATGGGGGCGGTGATGACAGAAACAACGGAGATAGACCTTAATAGAAGGCCTTAAATGTTGGTTTCAGTCACCATTTCAGTGACCGACCGAAACGGAATTTCAGTGGAATTTCGGTCGAAATTCGATCAAAATGTCGGTCATTTCGGTTATTTTTTGTACTAGGACCTTCATATTTTGGTCATTTTGATCGAACTTCGATTTCGACAGGATATCAATATTCGATAGAAATTCGACCGAATTTCGCTGAAATCTGAGGCCATTTAATACCCCTATAACTAGCCAAACGACCTCGGTTTGGCCAAGGGGGATCATTCCAAGGGTCATTCCGTGAATTCGTACTTGTTCTAGTACACTGAATAAAAGTCAATGGTCACAATGGTATTAACATATGAATGTGCATCGTTGCTTAAATGAACTGATTTCACAGTGGAAGAGAGTTTTGAGGAGGTCAACAGACTACCTTCTCCAGTCAAGTGAGAAGATGCATCAGAGTCACTAATCTATGTTGGCGTTGAGGCAGAAGTAGAGTTGGCCGCAATACCTAAGACTGTTGCCAAGTTTGCAATAGGAGGATTCTCACAAGTAGGATAATTTTGTAGCAGTTGCATGAGTTTGGAGCAAGGTTTGAAAAAATGAAAAGCGAAATGAGGCAGTTTTCCTCGAATCGAGGCATAAGCTTCAATTTATAAGGATAAATACATATAAAAACTACAATAAAATATACTAATGAAATTATATATTCCAACTAAGATATGAAATATATTACTGTAACATACGATGAAATTATAAAGATAGGAACATCGAAAGAAAAGATATATAACTTTGTATGCCTTTTTACTAAATTTCAATCCAATCGGAGAGGGAGTCTGTAGATATACCTTTGAATTCAAACCATCTGATCCGAGATAAAGAACCGCCATATGCACCCCCTCTTGTCGTACCATACCCCAACAAGCAAGCGTCGTAGCTCATTGTGTGACCACTCCTTAAGTTTACGAGTAATGTATTCTATGATATTTGTGTATTCATATGTTTAAAGATATAATGTTAAGAGTTTATTGACATAATTGGACATGTTTAATAGTAAATATGAACACGAAAGTGGCCAAATGTAAGCATTCATCCTTGTATAATTATATCCTAAACTATTAAACCTTTATAACATCTGAAATTGCCAATAGGACAAATGATTTACATAAAAAATGCTCAGAAGATCAATAACGCCTCGAGGAATGCATCGCCTTCGCCTCATGCCTCGATTACCTCGGATCGCCTCGAGCAGCTGAGGCCATCGACTCACAGTTCTCAGCTGAAGTGGCCTCCTTGGAGCGATTTAGGGCTGCCTCGCCTCGAGGTGTATACATCGTGCCCCTCGAAGCGCATTTTTTTAAACCATGATCTCAAGCATCAGCACCACCCCATGCCTCTCCATCGCCTTCCCCTTCTCCCTCTCGAAGCGCATTTTTTTAAACCATGCTCTCATCCATCAGCACCACCCCTTGCCTCTTCACCGCCTTCGCCTTCCCTTTCTCCCTCCCCCTCTCTTTCTCATCCTCGTCCTCTCCTTGCTCTTTCAGTAGGATCCTCAAACTTTGAAGTTGATAGGTAATTCGTCACTTTCGTCATGATTTCATCATTAGGGGTTCCCATCAACGGGGGACGGGTGGGAGAACATGACTTGGTAAAAAAACATGTCAGTTACCCATGATGAGGGAGGTGTTTTTTCTGAATTTCTTGGGCTTCTCCAGTACCCATCCTACCCTTATGATCAGCACGAACCAAACTTTAAAAAGAGGGTACTAAATTTATTAACCTTGAAATTATATCAAAATTTGAATAATATTATAGCCATATAAACAAATTATAAATTTGATTTCTTTTTTTAAGATAAAATAGGGAGATCTCCCGAGGCGGGAGTCACCACACCAATGTTTTCATTAATAAGAAAAGATGAGTACGTCAACGTGAAGCCCGAAAACTGAACAGAGCATTACAATGCGATACAATATTCTCTTAATAAAATCTCTGATGTTTGAAAATACGGTCATTCCTTCCATTCCAAAGAGTCCAAAGCACCATAAACGGTTTTGAGCAGTCATCTGAAGAGCCAAGGCCCACTGCACGAACCGACCTCCAAAAATCTTCCAAGTCGTTGGCCTGCACCCAAGAGATCTCAACCGACCTGCAGACCCGCGCCGAAATCCCGCAACCGAAGAAGAGGTGGACCGCATCCTCCACAGCACCCTCACACTTGTCACAACTCGTATCTTCCACGCCGAACAGTCTCCCCTTCCTCACTTTATCACACAAGCGATTTCTTCTCAAACACTAGAGGAAAATCTTCGCTCTACACAGGATCTGGCGGCCCAAATAATCTTCATGTCTGCGCACATCTCCTCGTCACACCCGACATGCAACCTTCTCATCGCATCGTAAGCTTTATTAACTGAGAATCTCTCTCCCTTCCATTCAAAATGATCAAGTTCATTGGACAACTCCCCCCAACGAAGGGGTCTCAGCCGACAACCGCGAGAAGTCCTCCATCCGTTGATCCGACAGGCCCGAAACAAACCGCGAAGCCCATGACCCCGAGTCCGCCACCTCAGCTAGAAGCGCAATCCTATCTACTGCCAGAGCCAGCAACCTAGGGAAACGCCGCTCAAGAGCACCCTCCCCGTCCAATCGCCGAGCCAAGATCTAACACCTAGTCGTTTCCCATCATCAGACGTAAGAAAGGAGCAATTTTCGGCAGGACGGCACGGATCCCCACCCAAAGCGGCGATTCAAATCTCCTTATGTCCGCCACCAACTCCCCTTTGACGCCATAAATGCTCCTCAGCAACCTGGCCGCCAACGATGTCGAAGATCCCCAAATTTGAATCACTCACTTGGCCAACAAAGCTTTGTTCATGAGCTCTACATCACGGATCCCAAGTCCACCATCAGAAATGCCTTTCGTAACATCCTCCCAACCAGCCAAATGCAATACAGACCTTTGTTATCTCCCATCCGACCAGAAGAAGGACCTCATCAAAGACTCAACCTTCCTTCTAACTCTAATCAGCATCAACCGAGTGGAATGGAAGAATATTGGAATGGCAGCGAGCACGTGCTTGAGGAGGGTCAATTTCCCTCCCATAGATAGAGCGACGGCCTTCCACCCAGCCAAAAAATTGTTTTTGAAGAACCGATGATCATCTCAAGTACAAAATGATCTATTGTGCATTATCCTTTCCCAAGGTGGATATGGTGTCTAGTCAGAGAGCATTGGTGTAGCGGATTTCAACGTATGTGGTTCGTCCCACTCTCGTCGGCACTGACCATGACAGCGGGTAGGGTTAGTATAATGCTTAAGAAATCATGATGTATTTCTAATTATTAAATTCAAAATAATACGTATTTGAGATAATACCATGATTCAAGTAACAATAAAGAATGTTTGTTGGATATTAATTGGATCATTAATTTAATGTGATTAGACTAATTGGAATCCAATTAAAATTAAAACACTCTATTATGAATAGAGATGTTATTTTCCTTGGAAGAATTAATCATAATGAATATGATTCATAATGATTAATTAGAATTTGAATATGATATGGAGGATCACATAAGTGACATCCATGGTCTCACGTCAAAGCGGAGGATTCCGTCACCAGGGATTGTATATAAGAGACGCATGTCCGAAGTAACAGCTCATGTATGCAAGCGCATCTGGATCGGACTCTTTTCTTTTCGAAAGAGTAAGGACGTATGCGTAGTGACCCCAATATCGGGTCCTCATATTATTGGGACGATATTGGATTGTGCATAGCGAGTTGTATTCCTGTTGACGCTTGGTTCAATTAATGACGGGTCAACATCGTCTTAGGGATGGTGGGCCTGGGTGTTAAAGACTGAATTGGGAAATGCAAGTTGGACTTGCAAGGCGGAATGTGTTCCCGCTTCTTTTTATTGGAGACACAGATTCTCATATTATTGGGATGTGACAAAGATAAGGAAGGAGATCCCAGATCTTGCTTAAGATATAATGGTAAGTATATCTCTTACATTGAAAGTGATTAAGGGAATGAACTTTCAGTGTTGACAAGGCAAGATAACTTTGACATAAAAATTCCTAAATCAAAGTAAAATATGTATATATATAAATATATACACTTATGCAAATTTCTTATTTCAGATAATCCTTCATTAAACGCACTATACTCAATGATAACCAGTAAAATATCATGGATTGGACTCATGATCCAGATATTGTACTTGCAGTTGGACACATAATGTATGTGGTTGCAATATGCAAGTCTCCTCATACTAATGAGGAATGACAATTAAATAGATAATAGGACTACAATCCTAGGGTTTGTGCGTCTCTATAGTCTTGATCTCTCATTGAATGTACTTTGGAAGTAACATGCTGATGATAATCACAATTGTCAAATAATCCTTATAAAAACTTAAGAGTGTCATCGTTCTACTATCTATACTCTAATCATTCATGAAGCTTCGTAATATTCATATTGTATGAATTTAATGAAGCATGTATAAATGTTGAAATGCTCTTACATTGAATTCTTTTTGAATTTAACATAAGAGATCATTTGTCTTAAGTAATGATTGTTTATAGATAAAGGGAGCGCAGTGGAAGCATGGATCAAACCCAAGATGAGAAAGAAAGTCAAAGAGTTGACCGTACTTCTATGACTTCCATATGACATCCAAAGAGTTGGATGAATGCCAATACTGCAATAAATTGATGTGTTAATAGTTTGACTATGACTATCAAGTCTGTCTAGAATCCTTAGAGGACTCGGATAGGGCATCAAAATAATTTACATAAATCATTGAAATTGACTTTTTTATTTGATAGGATAAAGTCCAATAATTGTATCTCAATCTTCTATTGACACTTGCAATTGGTTGCATATATATTAGAAGATTAGAAATTTGATCTTAAGGTTTAACGGTCATCCATGTTGGAATTGATGCAATTGTTGCAATAATTTCCATTGGATCAATAGACTTCATAATTTCAGTGGGAGAGCCCTTGGTCTTAGAGAATGTCTCTATGACCTAGACATTAGAATACACTCAATGGTTGTTTCTAAATGTTGGAAATAAACATGAATTCTGGAATGGACCTATCATAAAGAGTTATGATGGATATATTTCAGAAAGTAATCTAACAATCAGAGGACTCTGCTGAATTTGAAAATTAATGAATGGTTCATTAACATTTCTAATAATGAAATTAAACCTTTAAAGATCAATAGGAGGATAAAGATCATTTGACAACGATCTGGCATCAAGTTTTGGACATATGTTTGTTGATGAGATCACTAGTAAGATATGAAACTTTAGAATGTCTAAAATTACAAATCTTACATACTTGCGAATATTGTATTCAAAAGTAAAATATGTCCAATACACCCTTCCTTGGGAAAGGTGTAAGATGTCAAGGTATTCAGAATCTCATACATAATGATGTATGCGGATCATCTATATCATAGTTAACATTATAGATATGTGATATCTATTGATGATTATGTATGATATGAGATTTCTTCTCTTCACCTAAGAAACCTTTGAAATGTTCAAAGATTTCGTAATTTTGGTTTAAAACCAAAGTTTGAAGGAAGATAAAATGAATTTGATCTAATCTGGGTAGCAAGTACATATTTGATAAATTCAAAGAATACCTTACGGAGATATGAATATCATTTCTATCTCAATCCTCCTAGCACACCTTAACTCAATAGAGTTATAGGGAGATACAATTGGATCATGTGTGACGTGATCTTATGAATGATGAGTTTTAGCATAATTATCCCTTAGTTTCCAGGTATATATGTGTAGTAGAGACTACAATGTATATCATTAATATGGTTCTATGCATATAAGCTGGAATCTACCACTAGAGAGTGCTACTTCATTAGGAAAATAAAGGACGGTATTGGATACCTACTTTATGACCTTGATATTCTTAAAAGATCTCATCTCTGAGGATATGATTCTTAGAGGATGACTCTGTTGAGAATCAAGAAGAAAATGAAGTGTAGGAACTCATTTAATCTTGAGAAGATAATAAGGCTCCTAAAATCGGAAACTAAAAGGACATTTAAAGATGAAACACTAATGCCTCTTCAAATGAGTTTGAGGATGTATTCCATGTGTCACTTAAGTCTGACAATGATCGAATTTCATGTGATGAAACTCCTGAGGATCATAACATGGAAAGATGGATTTTAGCAATGAAAGTCTAAAGTAGACTTCATATACAAGTGTTGTATATGGACCCTCGAGGATCCACCTTATATGGGTAAGACCCATAAAGGTGTAATGGATCTTCAAGAGATGTAAATCAAGATTGCATTCCTCTATGAATACCTCTCTGAGGATATTCACATGAAGTAGCCCAAGGGCTTCATGGTTGAGGAAAGCAAGGTGTGCAAGCTAAGGAATCCATCTATGGACTCAAATAAACTTCTTGAAGTTGGACCATAAGATTTGATGAAATTATAAATGTTATGATTTCAGATAGAATCTTGATGAGCCATGTGAAGCTTAGTGGGAGTGTCTTTGTGTTCATCGTGTTAAATGTAGATGATATCCTAATCATTTAAAATGATATAAGGATAATAATAAGTGTTTTATTATTTGGTTGTTCCATAATTTGAGATATGATCTCAAGGATACCTCTTGGATCTTAGTTCTGAAGGTGTTCAGAAGCAAAGAGAAGAGGGTATTGGGACTGTCACAATAGTAGTGCACCTTGAATATATTCCATTTTCTGGAAAATTCCAAGAAAGGCTTCCATCCCTTAAGATATGGTACTGACCTATCTAAAGGGATAGCACCTCAAAGAGTTGAGGAAGTGAATGCTAGAACTACTTGCACTTGTGCATTAGTTACGAGAAGCTGAGTGTATGCTACATGTGTACAAAAAGCCAGATATCTGCCATGGAGAAGGAGTAGTAAAGTGTTGATAATCCTACTATGGAGAAAAAAACACTTGATTGCAGTAATAAAAAAAATCTTCATTAATGACAAGATTTTTTGAGATAGTGATCTCAAAGTCTTATCTTCAAAAACTTAAGACTTTATGGATAGAGATCTAAAAGGTCTTAACCGTGGATACCTTAAGAGATAGTGATCTTCAGGAATAAGGGTATTCTGATAAAGATTATAGAAGTACTGGTTATGATAATTATTAAGCTATAGTGTCAAGGACACTGTAACTAACAAGATTGAGTATTGGTTGCATAAGATGTGTTAGAGTATTTGGTTGTGCGCCCTTTATGTTGTAGCAGGGTAAATGGATCCTGGAGAAGATCCATTTACCCCATCCAGTGTTTAGTCCCACACCGCCTGTGGGTGGGACTTGGAGGCTCTGGGAAGGCTATATAAGGAGCCCCAGACCTCCTGTACTCATTGAGAAAGTGAATAGAAAAACACGCCCCGTTAAGGGCTTCTCCCGTGGTTTCATCCCGCTCCTCACGGAGTAGGGTTCCACGTAAAACCATGGTGTTCCATGTTGATGTTTCTTGTTCTTTTGCTCTGTTTATCATTCGCTTCCGCATTCTTCATATTTTATAACATGGTATCAGAGCGGGTTCGTTTCTCGGGGTTTTCATGATTTATTGTTTTTATTCGAGATGCGATTGTGCAAGTTCTCGAAGATCTGAGTTTGAAGATTATTCCTGTTGTTTGATCAAGTTCTTGTTCTAGGGTTTAGATGAAACCCTAGAAATTATTCTGCATGCATCTCCTCGGCTGCGCTAAATTTCGGTTCTGGATCTGTTCGTGTCTTGCATCTAGGATCTCTCGACTCTCAAGTGGTGTTGCAGGCGGTGCTTCTTCATCAAGCCTTTCCCTGGTATCAAGACTCTCTGCAGATTCTCCATGAAAGCACCGCACATTGCGGTTTTGGATCAAGACTCCATGAAAGCACCGCAGATGGAGGCGTACCCCATCCAGTCTCTACGCGCTTCCCACGCTAAGCCACAGGCGGTGGCATCTGTCCACTAGCCCTAGCCGCATATCTAGGCGGCGGTATCAATATCTTGCCAACAGTCCTGTCAGCGACATCCCCACTCGGCAGCGCGTCTCCATCAGCGGGCGGGAGCGCAGTCGAAGGCGATCCCACAAAGGCGCTCCTGCGATCCAGGCTCCTGCGCAGCGCACCCCCTCCATGCGCGCGACCTCCTCCTGGCGAGACTCCTGCGGCCTCCAGGCGGAGCCGCACAGGCACGGGACTCCCTCTCCATCGCCCGATTCCATTGGCGGCACCCTTCAGCACCTCCTACAGAGGTCCATCTTCTCCAAGTTCTCAGGCACCCAACCCCTATGCGCCTCAGGCGCCTTGCTGTGCCAGTGTGACTCCACGCGCTCCAGTACCTACGGCGGCGCCCCCAGGCGCGCGAAGCCCAGGCGCGCGAAACTCAGATTCCAGGGCGCGCTCCAGGCAGAGATCAGAGAGCCCCTTTGGGGCGGCGGCGGCGTCCGTGTTTTTTTTTCCAAGAGAAAGGGTTCCCACATTGGGGAACCCTAAAGGGGTAGCGGGTCCGTAAAAATGTGAGGGGTTATTTATGTAAGACTCAGCCGTGTCCTTAAAAAAAAGAAAAAAAGAGAGGGGGAATGAGTACGGGCCCAAGTGGCCGTCATTTAAAAAAAATAGAGAGAAAGGAGGGGGAGGGCGTGATTAAAGAAACAGTGACAGAGGGAGATTGGTCCAGTCCCATATTTTAAAAAAAAGGAGAGAGAGTGTGGTGTAAAAAAAAAAGAAGGTGAGATATTTTTTAGGACCAAATGGGTCAAGGATTTTTTGTGTTTAAAAAAAAGGCGCGTACATCTAGAAAAAGCCGTACGCAAATTTAAAAAAAACAGTAAAAAGAGGCGCGTACAAAGAAAAGCCGTACGCAGTTTCCAAAAAAAATTGTGGCTATTAAAAAAAATTGGGAATAGCCGAAAAAAAAGAGAGAGGGAAAAGCCGTAAAAAAAATGGTTGAAACGGCTTTAAAAAAAATCAAAAAAATGTGACGGCTTAAAAAAAACCGCAAGTTTCATGTTTACACCCCTATTTATCATTGTCTTCTCCCAACTTGGTTGATGATTGTCATCTATGTTTTCTGACCAGTATGGGAGAAAGGGGGAGTATATGTAGAGTCACAGGTCTATTCTCCATATCCAGATATTTCAGATCCTCCAGATTCAGGTTATCCAGTCTCCAGACCAGTTCAGTTGATCAGACTCTACAGTTTGGTTTCAGACTCGACGATTGTCTTCCGAGTCCAGTTTCAGACACGCACAAGTGTGCGGTCATTGTCAGATGAGCATATGTTGCCATCACTTGTTCGAGGTCCCCATCATTCTTGTTGTTGTCAGGCCAGAGTTTTCATGTGAGCCATAGGGACTCCAGAGCAGAGGACCATCCCCTTGAGGGCAAGGGTTTTCATGTGGTATCATAGGTACACCAGAGCAGTGCACCATTCTCTGAGCCAGATGGGAGAGACCCAGTTCTCCGACGAGGAGACTTCAGGCGCAGTTTCAGACTCGATGGTCAGATTCCGAGTCTTCAGTCGACTCACACTCCAGCCCGTTCGTCCTCCTCACCTGCACGGCATGAGAAGCAACGTCCTCGACTGCAGCATGTGCGCGTTGGGTTGATATTGTCCGTAGTGTCCTGTAGAGTTGAGTTGAGTTTATTTCTGTCTGTCCAAGCTGAGCATTGCATGCTCCAGCTTGAGGGGGAGTGTTAGAGTATTTGGTTGTGCGCCCTTTATGTTGTAGCAAGGTAAATGGATCCTGTAGAAGATCCATTTACCCCATCCAGTGTTTAGTCCCACACCGCCTGTGGGTGGGACTTGGAGGCTCTGGGAAGGCTATATAAGGAGCCCCAGACCTCCTGTACTCATTGAGAAAGTGAATAGAAAAACACGCCCCGTTAAGGGCTTCTCCCGTGGTTTCATCCCGCTCCTCACGGAGTAGGGTTCCACGTAAAATCATGGTGTTCCATGTTGATGTTTCTTGTTCTTTTGCTCTGTTTATCATTCGCTTCCGCATTCTTCATATTTTATAACAAGATGCAACATTCGTATTAGATGTGAGCACTGTTACTGGGGATATGCAAGTGTCGTAAAAGGACTTGGCATAGTCTCGCGAGAACAGAGTGACTAATCAGCTTACCTGGCTATTTTCTAAATAGCCTATGACTGTCACATGAGTATGGGTTTAAATGATTAGCCCATTAATGGCTCTTTGGGCTAGTGGGAGATTGTTGGACATGCGAGCCCACGGCGAGCCATTATGCAATAAATGTTATTGCGAATATCATTCCCCGATCTGAAATGAAGAATAGATAATTTGCATAATAGGTCCCTTAGTACAATTAGGGTTATCTACCATGGCCATCTTAATGATCATACAGCTGTTGATTCAATAATTGAATCATAGAGGCTGGTGCTTGGATGAATATCTAAAGAGTTAGATTGAGGACTCATCAAGCACCTTCAAATGATTGTTAAGAGATGATCTCCAGTCTGAGTAGGAGATGGCAATCCTTTCTCAATTAGGCTGATATCTGACAGACCTCTTGATGCAGGTCCTCTGCATAGGAATAGAGATTTGGAGGTGTCAGATTAGTTAGGTCAAAGAGTTGACTTAACGAGATCGAGATAACCAAAGTCCTATATCGTATGTTGTCACGATACAGGCACGCATCCTCTGACCAGAGACAGATGTGTTACTATATGTCTGAGTATGTATATTTGGCAGACCAATAGGTTGATGACCTAACCAAGGTCTATACACCGGTGTGCTGGTATGCATATAAGGGCATATGAGTAATACGATCTCTCAAATGGATCATACAGGTTCATTTACTGAACCGGAAGGCATGAGCTCACTCATGAGATATTGGGAAGAATCAAATTCCGTGCGCGGTCGTCTCGCTTTGGAAGCTTGACTGAATTTGTAGGTTTGATATATAATTTTGGAAATTATATGATCAAGACCTATGTATGATATATGCTTTTCGAAAGTATATGATCGATACCAACTCCCAATGATCGAATGAGAAACTTACTGATAAAACCCTGAAGTAGACAGTGTAAAGTTGATCTAATACTTTGGGTTTAATCTGAGTCTTCCAGTATGCAGGATGTATAGGTATTGGGAATACCTGAGGGTGATGTGATCATAAACGATTGTATAACCATGACGCTTCCATTCCTAGGGAGTGATGAAACGGGTCCGGATTTTAGTAACTCCTCTCAGTAGAGACGTAATCTTATCTTGGTACAATTGTTGGACATTGATCTGAATGTGATTCAGATGCAATGAGAAGATTGGATTTGCGGTCTTGATTTAATCAAGCATCTATGGGAGGCCCGCGATCTGGATTTGAGATACGATCTCAATATCCAAGTCACTATACGTGGAACAATACAATCGCCATGTCCTTATCTCCAAGTATTCGCGGAGAAAGTGCATTATCCTTGAAAGAGTTCAGGATAATTTCATTGTTGATATAAGTATCCGAGCATTAAGAAAATAGATAATGTGATTTAATTATCATGAATAATATAAATTCGATTCATATTATAAAGAGAGTTATCTTAGATAATTAAATTAGATTTGATTATCAAAGATGTGAATAATGTGAATGCGGTTCATATTATTTGGGCACACGGTAATAGAGATCCAAGATGATTAAATGTTATTTAATTATCATGGATATGAATAATGTGGATAGCAATATCCATATTAGTCATATATATTATAAATGTGATTTATAATATATTAGAGAGAGCTATTTGTAATTTACATTTGTTAATTAAACGTTGATGTGAATTGGATTCACATTGGACAATTAATTGAAAATGTAATTCACATTTTATTTTGGGTTGTGAATATGATTCACAATTTTCCAATGGCAAGATTGCAATATTCACAAAATAATTATCAATTATTTTTGTAGAATAATTTACAACAAGTGTTGTAAATCTTGGAGATTTACATGAAATAATGTAATCTCATGAGATTGCAACCAAATCCAATATTATGGAAGGAGGCAATCTTCATTCCATAATCTCCTAATTATACTAAGGGACCTATTATGATGGCCATGGTACATAACCCTAATTGTACTAAGGGACCTATTATGCAAATTATCTATTCTTCATTTCAGATCGGGGAATGATATTCGCAATAACATTTATTGCATAATGGCTTGCCGTGGGCTCGCATGTCCAACAGAAGAACCTCGTATTGGCATCACCCTCCTTCAAACACTTCTGCCTCGACCTCTGTCGCTACTCAACCTCTTATTTTCTGTCTTCCAGCATCAGTTCCTCCAACAAGCCTATCCTCTCCGCGAACTCTTCCTGGTTCAAGCCCCTCTCATCATCGAGGCCATCCAACCTCAACACCCCTGCCCCTGCTTCACCTCGTCCTACCCTCCGTCAGGCCCTAACTACCCTGTCATACTCCATTAGCAAAGATCTTAGTGACTTCAATTTATCTGCGAACCGCGAGACCGCCGAGCCCACTGTAGCGCAACCTCTCCAATGCTCAACCACCATCTCCCTGAAACCATCTTCCAGCAACCAACTCCTCTCAAAACGGAACAAAAGCATATACCATTGCTTCTCACCAGAGGACCAAAGGATGGGAGTATGATCAGAGTATGTCCGCGGCAAGACCCACGCCCAGGTTAGAGGAAACGCCTCCCTCGCCTCCGTGGACAACAAAAAGCGATCGAGTCTGGAGCGCGATCTCGCATTCCTCCAGGTGTACGCGCAGCCGGTAGCGCTAGCGTCGACAACAGACAAGCCCAACGAGTGGACCACACCACTGAAGGCCTTCGAACCCGGATCCCTCCCACTGACCATGCGCAATCTGTCCTCCGGGAGCAACATAACATTCATGTCTCCACCAATGATCCAGATCCCAGCCGCGAGGTATGCGCCTATAGGTTCAATATCCGTCGCCAGAGAACCACCATCATGTCCAGTCGGGCCATAGATATTCGTGACCAAAAAGGAAATACCATCAGCTTTCCTTCTCAAGTTCACCGTCAAGCAGAACGACGACGTTGAGACCCCCAACAACTGAAACCCATCGGACAACTAACCAGTAAGGATACCACCCGAGGCCCCCTGTGCCTCCAACTCAGCCAGCTTAAAACGATCCTCACCTCCCAAGTTTGCCTGATCTTGTCATCGCATTTAGGCAGCTTCGTCTCCTAAATCAAGAAGATGTCCGCACCAGTCTCTTTCAGCAAGCTCCTCACCCCCAGTTGTTTGTCAGGGACGGCCCACCCCCCTGACATTCCAAGATAGAATCTTCATTAAGGTAAACCTTGCCTAAACTTCTTTGGAGGAATAACTCTTAGACCCTGTTTGGTTCCCAGGTTACCTGCGGGTTAGGGGAGTTTACCCCCCTTAACCCACATCCCCCTCTCTCCCCGTGGGCCCCACTTTATTCCTTTTTTAAAAAAAATTAAATAAATCAATTTTACATCATCAATCCTATCAAAAAATAATATATTATACCATCATATCATATAAAAATTATAAAGTACTCCACTTCTACTTACTTTTCCAAACTTCAATACAATCACATCACAATAACTACTCACTTTTTCAAACTTCAATACAATCATATCACCCCAAACCCCCTTCTAACCCACCTCCAGTTTAACCCTCTATCCAAACACCAAAACACAAAAACGGGTTACCCTCTACCAGTTTAACCCGCCTTAACCTGCCAACCAAACGCACCCTTAGACTCCGAGCGATGCTACGATCGAGCACACTTGCCTTTCCGATCTAAGAGACCCACCCCGCACGTAAGCAGAGTCGAACCTGGGGATCGCCCTCCCCTCGTCCACCACGAGCGTTCCCCCCACAACAGCCCTGCAGGCTGCCCTCGCCTCCATGACCATGCCACTCGCCGATACATCGAGGGCAGTCGCTTCCCCCTTCGAGGGCGAGCTTGGCGCTGCTCCCATCGACAAGGGAGCGACCGACACCACGGTGGACCCAGGCACACCACGGAGAGGCCCTGCATCGCCTCATAAAACCCACCGGATGCAATCTCAAGACCTACCTTCGAGCTCGTAAGGCTCGCCCGCGAACCCGGATCAACACTTGGCTCCAGTTGACGAACCGACTCCAGATCTGCACTCGACAACCGCGCAATCAATCGGGTCGGGTCTTGGCGTCCACCGACCCATCTTGAGTCAGAGCCATCACGATTCACGACCCCTCATGCCCCCCAAGAGAAGGATCGACGCAAGTCTCGAAAAACCGCCGCGGATATCATACCGAACTGAAGCTCCTCCCTAGGGCGAAGTGCAGCCTTTGGACTTCGAGCCAAATCAGACTTCAAGTGCAGGATTGGCACACCAGCCCCAGCCGCACCCTCCGCTGCCTTCGCCTCCAATCGTCGACGACCATCGCCGCGGCCCATGACCTCACAGCCAAGCCCCGCATCAGCCAACTCCACAAGCACGGAGCTCCCCTTGAAGAACACCTCCCACCAACCCAGCTTCTCCAGCCCAAGCCGATGAACCCAGAGGATCACGTCCATCGATTGACCAGGCTGACACCCATCACGCTCAACTGCAATTACAACTGCTATTCCTCGTAGCACCTCCGAACAGGAATGTAGGTTCTGCGCGTTGAAAGGCACCCCCTCACCCTGACCCTCGCCAGAGGTGCAGGCTTCAGCACCCCGTCATCCGACCTCAAACTGTGCTACCGCAGCAGCATCGAGCCGTCCCTCGACCCACGAAGCAGGGTTGTCGCCTCAGAGGCATTAAGGCCCTGTGCCAGCACGCGTCAAGGGATCACCAGAGCAATGTCCCCTGCGAATCGGGCCTCCGAGGCCAACCCCATGTCAGAGGAGGCCAAGAAGAGCGCCTCCGACGCACCACCCTCGCCAACCAGCATTGAACTTTCTTTCTCTCTACAAGGACAATGCATGCTCGTATGTGCGAAACGCCTACAGCGGAAGCACCGAAGAGGTTCGCAACACTGGTGCGCCTAATGGTCAAGGCCACCGCAACGATAGCATCCCCGACCGAAGGGATTAACCGATGGCCTCGGACCTCTGAGCTCAGGTGGCCTCACACGATGCCTCCACCACCGAGGACGCGCCAACTTCCACTCGCCTCCCATATCGCCTTCCTCCATCCCCATGTGGGGCTAATCTTGCTCTTTCATAAATTTGATTTCTATATAAAGATGTTTTTAATCATATTATAGTTGTTTGCAGGTTTGAGTTTGAAATAAAGCTAGAAAGCACTGTTTGGAGCCCTCACTCATCCCACACGTTACCCAGAACTCTTCCTCCGAATAAGTCGAATCAACGTAATGAATGCACCTCAGACTACCGTAATTATATATCAAGGGGGGAATTAATGCTTTGTCCCCTTCGTATGTGGTGCTCTGAGACTATCTAAGGATGGGGCTCACCCTGTAAATGGGCCTTCCTGTGTGTGCTTAGTTAAATACGAGAAAAGGTCGCTACAAGGTCAAGCAAGAGGCCAGAGATTAGGGTACGAAAGCTAGCTACCTCCTTCGGCTTCGCGAGGCTCAATCATCAAAATCTTCCCAAGATGGTCAGTGCACTTGGTGGTCTTGTTGAGATTGAGGAAGGGAGAGATGGTTATTTCACTGAGTTGTAGCTCCGCAACATCACACATGAATTATTTAAAGAGGGAAAGTCATCCCCGGTTATTCTCTTCTTCCTTTTCCCACCTTTCCAGTAGTATGAGCTAGAAAGTGCACATCTTCTTATCCAAATTGAAAAGGGATGAAATAAGGCATTTATTCAGAGAGGGTGTATTAGCCTAGTTTGTGAAGCAAGAGCTCCTAGGCGAATCAGGTCTCATGCGATTCCCCAAGCTTCATATTCTCTAGGAGATAGAACTTGATTAGATCTAAAGCAATCACCCTCTCTTCTTTTTCTTCAACCATTGTCCTCTACTACCATACTCTTTTTTCATAGCCCTTGAATTTTCCATATTTGAGTTGCTTCTTTAATTCACCATTATTTTTCTTGTATTTCAACCAAATCATGTGGCCTGCAACCGAACAAAAAGTAAAAATAAAAATAGAAGGGATATAATAGTCTGAAGACCAATAAGGGGCATCACCCCGATTCCTCTGTATACGGGATTATGGGGTGAAGGGAACCAATGCCCTCGCTGCCTTTAGGGTTTTTAAGGAGGAAGTTCTATCGCTACCACCATCCTCGTGTGCCTCCTCATGATCTATCCATTATATCGCACTTCTTCATTGCCAATGTTATGCAACCCATCATCTCACTATGTTCTTATTCGACCACCATCTCCATGTATAGTCCGATGATGCACGTCTTATCGTAGTTATCACCTTCAAGCCTCATCGAGTTATTTTATCGTCTTCAAGCCTCCTCGAGCTCATTTGTTGCTCCTTGTAGGCAACACAAGCACGCGATCAATGTCGCATCTTCTTCTTCTCTTCTCCACGTGCAACTGAAAATTTTCACAAAAGAAACCCATTGTCGGCGTTGCTCTCCTTCAGGTTCATGATGAACACATCATCTATTATCAAGGTCGTCTGTGTTTTTCTCCTTAAGGTTTAAGATAAACCCATCATCTATTATCTATTGAGTAGTATCCTTGATCTTAGAGTTTTTCTTACATATTTTAGTTGTCTATATCCAAAATAAGAACTATGTAATAAGTTCTTTAAAATTAATTTATTATTTAATGCATCATAAGAGCCTCTATTGTTCTATGTAATAAGAAAATTCCTTCGAAAATCAAAGACAAGTATTACAAAACAGTTAGGCACCCTGCTATGCTCTATGGATCTGAATGTTGGCATGTTAATCATATACATATGCAGAGAATGACAATAGCAAAAATGAAATTGCTAAGGTGGATGTGTAGCATACACAAAAAGATTGGATTCATAATGATGTGATCAGAGGAAAGTTTGTCTAGCAATGATAGATGATAAGATGAGAGAAAACCGCTTAAGATAGTTTGGTCATTTACAAAGGAAGTCGGTTGATGCACCAGTTGAAAGATGAAAGATTTGGGATGTAGAGCCAACTGAGAGAGGGTGAGGAGGTCCAAGAAATGTTGGAACAAGACTATACGAAGGGATCTTAGTTATTTGGATATAAGCCCACGAATTCCCAAGATAAATCTGAATGGAGGCAAAGAATCAATGTCGTTGACCCTACTTAATGTGGGAAAAGACTTTGTTGTTGTTGTTGTTTAATACATCATATAAGTGTCAAAGCATCAATTAACATTTCCAATGAGGAATCGAATGGATCGAATATGAATATTGGAAAGACAAAAATAAATCAAAATTAAATTCAAATTGGCAAATTTGTTTAAATTCAATTCGAGTTCATACTAAAAAGAAATATTTGAGTGTCAAAAAAAATGATTACCATCCCAACCTTCAATAGAACAAGATCAAGTCCCTCTTAGTCTATGTTTCAATGATGGATACTATCTCCTTATCCCAAGATAAACTCTACTAGTATAAAGTAGCCACATCATGATTACATAATTCATTATGCCACTGTTTACAGTTTTCATCCCTTCATTATCGATCAAACCACTTAAATAAGAATGAGGTATAAACCTCACTAACCATATATCACTCCTTATTCCTTATCACGTACCCGAAAGGACTAGTCAAATTAGATCCAATTCAGTAAAGGGATAGGGAACCAAAGAAGGCCCTCATCCCTCAAATCCCTATAAGATAGCTTTGGGACCCACCCAGTTGATTCTCCACTACAACATATTGATAACCAATGCCAAGCCCAATCTAAAAAAAATAAAATGAAGCCTTGCACAATTTTGTACCAAAAAATATTGCACATTTTTTTTGTCAAAGCATGTGACACCGCTTCTGGTACACACCGTTAGCTACCTTCATGGGAGGAAGAATGATCCTGGACAGTCCAAGAATAAAATAAATGCAGCTGAGTCATCCATGATCCCATCACAGCCAGACGGTTGATTTGTGTTTAAGCAATTTGTCTCGTTAACCCAAAAACCAGTGTTTGTCAAACCATTTACCCATCTTTGTGGAAATTTGTTTGGCTTGGGTTTAATTTTCTGCAATTATTTAAGAATGAAAGAAATTTTAATAGTAAAAAATGTTGATGCAAAATTGTGATTTAATAGTCATATTGTTATAGGAAATAAGTATAAAGAACCAAGTGCAGGTAAAAATAGAAAATAATGAGAAAGGTTTGAAAAAGAACTATAATCACGTACGTTAAAACAAATTAAATCTCAAAGACAAAAAAATTCATAAAAATTCACAAACAATCGCAAAATTTTATTGGCTTCTTCAAGACTAATGATCTTTGGGGTCAATTATTATTTTTGAAGACAAGAAAGGAACACACCCAATACAGTGTGCAGGAAAATCTTTGAGGTCAATTATGTTGGCACATAATGAGCCTTCTTATCACTAAAGTTCGGAAAAGATAACACGAAAAGAATATAATACAATCAGACATGACCATAAAGCAATTTGGTTGGACGCAATAGTCACCTTCGTATCCAAGTGAAGAATTTCAAAGATGTGTCTAAAAATGAGCTGGTACCTGAACTAAGATGATATTTGCACCCTTCCTGTGAGCTTCTCTGATCAGCCTGAGAAAAATCCATAGTCAACCATTTTATCAGGAGGGAGACGAAAAAATCTCAGATAATAAAACAGGGACCACCATTTTTGTAAAACAACAGGCACCTCCAAATGAATCATTCAAAGGTTAACATTA
This sequence comes from Ottelia alismoides, assembly GCA_037367405.1. Lineage (NCBI taxonomy): Eukaryota > Viridiplantae > Streptophyta > Magnoliopsida > Alismatales > Hydrocharitaceae > Ottelia > Ottelia alismoides. The sequence continues at coordinate 134,662 of JAZKJV010000977.1, forward strand.
ACTAGAACCCAACATTTTGAAGAGAACTTGCGACCCCATCATATGGTATAATGGTAGTGGTATGATTAATAAATGCTTCTTTTCAAAATGGGAAAAGGGGAGAAACTTGACTAATAAATGCTTCTTTTCTCGTCAAAAATTCCAATTTCAAAATGCTGATTAATTCAACAATTAATCTTTCTTTTCATCTTCTTCTCTTCTCGAACTGTCTTGTAATGGTGTGCATATTGCAGTTCACGTATTAGATCATGTGTTTCGTATGTGCATGAGAATGAGAGCATCATTAATTTGCTTGGACTCTGTATAGATCTGGCTTACGGAGAAACAAATCCATGCAGCTGACTCAACTTTAACTTGGAAGAACTTGGTTTTTAAGAAGCAATACTTTATACGGCATTCGCATATAACTAAAGAAAGATAAAATTGATGCTATGAAAAAAGTCCATGATTTTTTACCCTAAAAATTGATAAAATTGATGCTATGAAAAAAGATGTTATCTGTGCTCTCTGGACAATTGTTTTTCCTGTTGGCACTTGGTGGTTGCATTCCTCTTAGCATCAGATCACTTACTGTGCGCCATTAACATGAACTGGTCGAGCCCCAACTCCATCTACCCATCGCCGCTCATTCACTACTCTTTTTTGTTACTACCCCGTCATTACAATTCTCAAACTATCCATCCATCTAGAACATCACGAGAGTTAAGCTTCTTGACAAACTCTTTTACTTCTCACAGCTGAAGACCTTCGTTTGATTCCTCATCGGGGATCTATGAGTGAGTTCAATTTCCCACTCGATTTCAGGTTAAATTACTTTATGAGAATTCCAATTTCCAAAAACCACTTCTATTAACCCGACAAGTGAATCATATTTTCCAAAAGTTCATTTTGAAGAACCAAGATACCGGTAGTTACAATACTAACAACCAACTTAATTATCCATAAGAAGCATTCACGTCAGAAATTCCTCAGAATCGATAGTTTGTCCTTGAAACTGGCATTCTTTTCTCAAACCGAACATCGCATGCCATTCTCACTGCATTCGTTAGCCAACGAGCAGTAATCGACCTCGGAAAACCTTTGGCTGCGGGCCTTGCGGCAGAAAGGAGAAAAGGGGGAAAGATGGCACCTTTCGGCGGTTTCCAGGTTCTCGGAGGCAGAGTCGGAGCAAGCGAACTGGAGAGCGGACACCACGACCTTCCTTTCGCCTCCTTCTGCCATCGCCAGGGTCTCGTTCGCACTCTCTCCCGCGCTCTCTGCGCACGGCGCACACGATCACTCATCCCCCTCTCTCCCCTCCCGTTTCTAAAATAGGATACCATTTCGCTTTCCCAATTTCTCGTAACAAATTATATTACGTGGTTTAACACGTGTGCATTTGTGACGTTTTTAACTTATGCACTATCAGATAAATATTTTTTTCAATATCAGTTTTACACCTAACTTCTTATGAATTCTCAATTTTGCTCTATCGTGAAGCAGAGGCACAACTGATATTATAAAATCACAGAATTATAAATTTTGTAAGATGTCAATGGCACAACTATATTACTAAAAGAGGAGGCACCACTAATATTGTCGAAGTTAAGAAGGGTGCAAGTGATGAAAACCTTTAAATTTAACATTGCGATTTTTCGAATTCAGGACTCTTTCTTACGCCATAATGGAAGTACTTGGCCAATAACGGAACTCGTATATTAATTCATATTTCAAAGTTTTATCGAATCATTATTCCTAGAACTAATCAAAAGATAAGAAATGTTATCATTAATATGCGGTACTTTTATATTGATAATGCATTATTATAATATTGGTACTTAAAAGGTAACAAATGCTACCAGTAAATTTTATTCAATTTTATTGAATCCAAGTTTATTGTGATGATGTTATGCAAACGGATATTGATATATACATATCCCATCCGTTATTATGTCAAGTTTATGCTACCACTTTTTAATCTATCTCAGTTGTTGTAGTATGCGATGATCAAAACCACAGATTGAATAATATCAATTAAGTGTGTAGTGTGTATTTTTTACTTGTGAAGTCCAAGGTCAAACTTGAGCAGACAACGTTGTTTTATGTCGAATTAAGTATTTCTTAACTAATTATAAAATAAATTCAAATATGTGGTGCAATATATGTTATGCAACTAAGTGTTACGTGTAGTTTTTTAAAGCGACGAATATGATGAATGCAAAATAAAAATGCAAGTGATGTTTGTGTTTTTATTTTTTTAAATTTTTTTATTTTTATATTTTTTATTTTGAAACTTTTATATTTTAACTTACGCAAATTTTAATGAGATTTTAAGTCTTGGAAAGGAAAAAAATCTTGTGATACTTATATACTTAAGTGACAAAATGGTGGTTTAAATTACATATAATAGTGATAAAAATATACTAAAAAGGGAGTGTATTTTTTTATTTTTCTAAATTTTTTGGTGTTTTTAAAAATATAAACTAGAATTAAAAATAAAACAAATTAAGATAAAGTTTTCAAATTATTTTAAAGGTAATGTGGGATGATTTCAAGGTGGATTTCTTTGTGATTTTTGGCTCCGGAATTTCTAAACACATTTTTATTTTGTTAATATAATAGGGAATTAAATATGCATGATGTAATATTTTTTATGTATTTACCATTTTTAATTTATAAATATGGTATGTGGTAAACAATGAAATGAATCAAATGTAATTTTCATATCAATTTGGATAAATTAAAAATGAAACAATAAAATTATTTGATTTTGAGTATTTTAATTTTATATCAAGGATAGCACTACAATAAAATCCCAAAAAATCATACAACCTAGAGCAAGTTAAGGTCAATCTTTATACCCTAGAAAATTCATACAAGGAACCCACAAAATAATTTATCTAGACTACAATACTTAATGGATTTCAACGAACAATATGTCAAAAGTTTCCTTGTTGAAATGCCTACACAATAAATATTTTTCCACTAATATCTAAGATGATCTTGAATTAATATGAATCAATACGTTCATTTCTATGTCACATTCAAAAACTCATATTTAATTCAGTTATCATCTAACAAAAATCCAGTATGTGCCAATTAAAAGAGCATGAATTAATATTTAAATGGGTATCAAAATTAAAATTTTATGAACTAAGGTTTAGAAAATATTTAAAGTTCAAATGATGGACTAAAATGCAAACTAGAAAAAAATGAAACTATAACTTAGTCCCATGAGGACTTATCTGAGATTTTTAAAAGGTGGGGGGAGATACTTGACATGGTAAATTACAAAAGCACTTCAACTATGAGTTAAGTCCCAATTAGAGGCGTCATCTTTCAAATGTAACAAAAGGGCTTGAACCATTAAATTCAGGGCTTAATGTCGACATAAATGGGTTCTGGAAGCTTGCATAGACTTGTAATTGAGACAAACAAATAAGATCAGAACTCTTTTGTTACATTTGAAAGATGATGCCCCTAACTGGAAATCGATGTATAATTAAGGCCCTTTTTGTAGTTTACCCTACTTGAAATATCACCAAAGCATGGGTATTTTGGAGATTAGCTTGAATGAGAGGAGTCTCCTTGCAATTTTACAATGGAATCATGGGAATCAACAAAGTGGTTGGGGTGGCAAAATGAAGAGGGAAATGGACCAATGGAACCACGATATAGTGGCATTGACTTTGACTAATGAGAGGAAACAACAAAATAGAATGAAAAGAAACAAGGGGAAGCATCAAATGAAAAAGCGGTATTCAAAAGATTTATAGATCTTAAGAATATTTACAGGTTTCATTAAGATCTCAAAAACAAACTAAATCAATATATAAGATAATAATTATTGAAGGTATTTTAATGAATTAAAACATCAATTTTAATGTTTTTATTTTTCTATTTTATTATTAATATAAAACTATATGTAAAAGAAAATGTAGTAAAATACTAAAAAATAAAATACTGATATATTTTTTTATTTTTAATATTAAAGAAAAAGAGAAATAAAAATAAAGAAGGAAACATTATGTACAATATATAAAAGGTCACAACACCATTTTCTTTTTATTTTTCATATTTTTGGATTTTGATTTTCATGTATTTTACTAAAGCATAAAACAAATAAAATAAATGATAAAGAAATAAGTTAAGAAAAGTTATGAAATCAGTAATCAAAGTTAGTGAATATTTACAAAGTACAATTAGGTCCCAAAACTGAGATTTTGCAAACATGTTCCAATTTTAATGAAACCATTTTCATTAAATAGATAACTTTATAGCTTAAATTTAAAACTAAGCTTGGTGAAATTGGATTTCATATGGAGCGGCAAAATCAATCGGGAACTTGGACTTTACTGCTTTTTTGGTTCAAGATCTGAGAGTATTTATTCAAGATTAATTTATTTTATATTTTTATATACAAGTTAGAAGAATAATTAAAAGGAGTTAGTATGAATTTATTAAAAATCGATGAAGATTGGATTATTTACAAGTAAATATATACAAACATTTTCATCTCTTTATTAATTCAAATATGCATGCTATTTTATGTTAATTATATGCATACATGAGTGCTAATTATGCATTATAATCTCCTAAATGTAAATAATTACTATGAAATAGAGCTCTATTTTCATTTATTAGAGTAATGAATCACATATTCATCAATTGTCAAGCCCCTCTATACTTATGCTTTGGTCAACCTAAGTATTGGGAGTTGAGAGTCACATTGAGGTCTAGAAGAATGTATAAAAATAGAACAAAAAAGAAGAAGAGGATGAGCACTCCGATCATACACCCCATATCCTTAATATCTAGTCATCATATCTACAGTCAAAAAACAAAACAAGACATGATTAAGTTCTGTGACAGGAAAAACATGAGATAGAATATACAAAAATGAAAACATTTACACAGTGTATGGAGAGTGTGCAAATTCAAGAACATTTACGATACATCTTCTTGCTGGACTGGGGATGGATGGAATTAGGGTTGGGTAGTGGGTTGGGCCGGCCCGACTCGGCCCAAAACCTGACCTGCATAACTCGACCAGAACCCGAACCTAAAATTTAGTGGACTAGTTGTGGGCCTCAAAATGAGATCGTGTTGATTATCAAGTTGGATTCGGACCTGAGAAGGCCCGACCCGCAAGCCCTATAGCCCGACCAATACGATATAATTATTTTCAGTATATTCATCTTTGCTTCAAATACCATGTTGTAACTTTCATATCGTTATTTCGAGTTTAGAATAAATACCTAGACCCATTAATAATCGTATCCATTAGCGTGGATTGAGGACATTATGCATTAATATGCAAGATTCTTACAATAATATGCAAGAATGGGATATTTGTCCTCAAGTGTTAGCGCTTGTACAACTGTAAGCAACCAATCTCTATTGGGTCATAGTGCATGCATCTACAATAGAATATGTAATAGCGAATTGAATGGTGGTTTAAGTCGTCATATTTTTTACCACATTTATATTTCTAACATACAACTAATGTAAGAAACACGAATTTAGTCGGTGTACTTAAAGTATTAAACATGCATACATGCATAAGAAAAAACCAGATAAATGCAAGAAGAATGGAACACAAGATATTGGTGTACAAAGGTATTAAATTGTGTTGGCCTGACCCAAACCCGACCCATTTTATTTGGGTCGGGTTTGGGCTTGGGCCTAGAATTTGAAAATAAAATGGGCCTAGACCCGACCCAATAGCCCATATACTTAAATGGACTTGGACCGGACCAACTCAAACCCGACCCGACCTGACCAGATGCCCAACCGTAGATGGAATGTACAAGGTGTGTGCAGGCATCGAGATCATCCATTGAAGAATAAGAGTCTAAATCAAAGGACTCCCGGCGAAAATCAGATCAATTTTTCGAAAGAAATGGTAATGTGCATGAAAGAGGCACTTCAATAAGTGAACATTTAGTCGCTTTCTCAAGTAATGTTTTAAGACAACTGAACTGAGATCACTTATATAACTTAACTCGCCCCGTCTCGATGAGGAGTCCGATTGTTCATCTAGGACATCCTTTTATAGTTTGTATGTGACTCGGGTTTATGATAGATTTTGAATAGGTGTCTGATGAAGGTCAAATTCGCCTCTATAATAGTGTGGAATTATGTTGTAGTACAGGAGGCAAATTTTGTTCAGCAAAAACCACAGACTTTGAATGTTGTGGAATATTTATACTTGGCAAGTGTACCAAGGTCGAACACAGAGACACGGCAACCTAATCTGAGTATTGAATTTTGATTCATAAAGCACAAAGTGATTTACTTTCCAGTTCTAGGTCCATATGATGCATTATGTTATTTACAAAGTGATGCTAGGATGTATGCATTTTTTATTTTGTTTTTATGCAAGTTATAAAGTGATGCATGGATGAATATGCAAGAGAAATTATTTACAGATTAAAGACTACAATTATACCCTAATATTATGAGCATCAAAATATAGAATGAAATTAGGGTCAATCTGAACACATCATTAAAAATCGGTCATCAAATCAAGCAAGACAAGTAGAGCATGGTTCCATTCTTCACATAAAAAATCACTTAAATTAAAACAGTGTCAAATGAAACAAGTAAGCATGCTAGAATGTATAGGATGAAACAAGGATCAAAACGACACTAAAATCATGCAATTTGGACCTATGATGCTCAAGTTATGCTAAAAACAGTGCAAGGGCATAATGGTAATAAAAATGCAGTAAAATAAAGGGATAAATATTGCATTTAGGTCCCTGGAGGGACCTAAATGCAAATAAAGAAAACCGCCTGGGCCCTTCTACAATTTTCCATTTGCGCGCAGGGGCCTTTTTATAATTTTGAAAACCTTCGAGGTCCTCCCTGTAAATTACCCAGGCACGCACGTGAGGCACGTGCCTGGGGACAAAAATGCAATTTCTTGAAATGTCAGGGTCTTCAATGCAATTTACCCAGCACCTCACGTGCGCTGCACGCGAGGGGCCAGGCTCGGGTCAGCACCTTGGCTCGGGCCACGTGGTAATAACTGGCGGTTCGGTTTAGGCTTGGAGGGCCCGAGCCTATAGGTATGGAAGGAGGCTCGGGTCCACCACGTGGCATCGTCTTGACCGTCCGATCCTGATGATCGGACGGTACCTATAACTCCCTCTTCCTCCGCAGGCGGTCGGAGGAGGCGGGGATCCGGCGAGGAAGACAGAGCTCCTCCACACACCAGTGGCCCTCCTGATGATCGGAGAGGGTCACTGGAATGCGGGCGAAGGCGGTGGAACTCCGGCGAGGCTCCAGGCATGGTCAGAACTTGAAGTCGATGAGGCTTCGCCGGAGGCCATGAGCTCGAAGATGCTCCGATGATAGGTCCGGCTATTGAAGATACCTGCAGGGGGTTAGTGATAGCCGAAGCGTGCGAGTGAGTGAGTGAGAGTGGAGTGAGGTGATGAGCCGTCGGAGATGGAGAAGGCGGTGGCTCAGTTGGGTTCCTCCGCCGTGAAGGCGGAGAAGTTGGGTCGGGGTGCGAGGGGATTCTGGAGGAAGTAGATGGGTGCACGAGGGTGCTGGAGGTTTGGCGAAGCTGATGGTGCGATCAGATGAAGGTGGCGGTGAATGTAGACGGTGGAGTAAATCGAAGAAAACCAAGTAAAAATAAAGATAAAAATCTCCTCGCCGGAGCGAGGAGCTGGCGGTTGAATCGGCTTGGGCTGAGCACCTTGGAGGCGCTCCGGTCGTCGCCCAGCTGGTCAGCCTTCTCCAACGAGCTCGGAGGTGCGCATAGACACCGGGACACGGCGGAGCGCCGCCGTGGGTCAACACTAGGTTGGAATCGTCCTCGCCTCGACATTCCGCCCCTCCGCTGTCACCGGAGGGGCAGAGGATGCTAGGTTCAACCCAATAACGGTGGACCCCGATCTCAGGTGGCGGGGGAGGGTCTTTTATAGGGAGAGATGGTCGGAGGTTATCAGATGGAGGGACGGTTTTGATGGGAGGTTTTAATGGCGTGGGAGTGAAGGCATGGAATGATGGTGGTGGCGCGAGGGAGACGAAGGAATGGGCTATGTGGAGAAGCGTTTTGATGGGGAAGAGGTGGCCGGAGCGACCTTCCAAAATAGGAAGGGGGTAGCGAGTTGAGAGGTGAAACGGCCGGGGCGAGGGGGGTTACGGAGGTTGACGACGGGTTCTGGACCATTGGATCGTTCGATCCAATGGTCAGGAGGGTATGTTGATGGAGAGATGGGATCAGATCAAGGATCTGATCCTACGGCGGAGGCTTAGGCGCTAACGAATGGCCTAGATGAAGAGTTGAGCATGATCGGATGGTTGGGAAAGTTTGGGTAACGTGGATGAAGGTGGACCCTAGGATGAAAGTTCGATCGGGCGGCTGAAGTGAAGGGGAGACGTGGTGATGGCCGAGGGATGGGAGTGGATCTGAGGGCTAGCGTTGCGGCGTCAAAGTGTGGCTCAGATTTGATCTGGGGGTTAGATCGTACGGTTGAGGCAAGGGCACTAAAGAGCGGTCCCGATGGAATGATGTGGAGATCGGGTGGCTGACGTGAAGATGCGACGTGGCGCACGGAGAGGCGTAGGATGAGAGATCGATCGAGCGGCTAAGGAACAGGCGCTAGTGAGCGGCTATGATCTGATCTGGGAGTCAGATCAACGACTGAGGATTGGACTGGAGTGAACGGCGAGGATGGAGGCGGAGATGGTGTAATCTAACGGCCCAGGAGAGGGCCGGATGGCGGGAGATGAACAATCAAAGTAATTTAAAAAAATAAAAACAAATAAAATTAGAAAAGAAATAGTTATAGGTCGAATTTGAAAAAAGTCAAAACATGAAAGTTGCTCGTCTCGACGAGATCTACAACTTTCATGTTGGTCAAAAATCCAAAAGAGGTCATCTATACAAAAGCTATTTTTGGGGGGTATTTTTAAGGGGATAAAAACACCAAGTTTGGGGTTTTGAGATTTTTTGTATTTTTTATCTTTTTAAGGGTCAGTAATTTATAGACAAGTTATCTACCTAATTTTTAGGGGTTTTTGAGTGATAAAATATATACAGAAAAATAAGGGCAATTAAATACAAATAATTTAATTATACACAATATAGTACATGATAAAATCAAAGAATTAAAGGTGATTTTATTGGATTAATTAAGACAGGGGTTTTAATAGAGAGTTTTTAGCATGATGAATACGAGATTCATCAGTGTCTTTGGTCAGTTTTTCCAAGAATTTGAAGCATGAATAGGAAGAGAATAGTGACACACCTTGAGGTGCTCAGGGGAACTCCTCATGAAATCAGTATTGCTCTTCTTTTTACAAGAAAACCATCTTTGAGAAATAGCTTTCTCCTTCATGCTAGTTTTGGGTGGCGGTCCACACTTAGGCTCAATCAGATTGGGATGTGCAAGCTTCGAGATTGGATCATAGTAATGTTCAAGGAAATTAGAAATGGTTGTGCTTGGTTCAAGTGAAGTATATGTGTGAGTCGGAAGCTTTCACCATGGTGGTACCGCTAGAGACTAGTGATACACATCCATACTAAGTTGGGAACTCCTTAGAGTAGGTTGATTTCTATTGGATTGATGATCATGACTACAGGTATCCTCTCTCGAGTCTCGTTCTTTGCACAAATGAATGGTTCCTTCAAATAGGTCAGATAGAGTAAGAGAGAGAGAGAGGGATAGGGATAGGGATCGGCTTCCTCTCGACGGTCAGTGCTCTCTTATCTAAGTGTGATGTCTTGGGGTCGAGGGTGGCATCAAAGGTTTGACAATGCTAGTGTGTACATAACACTAGAAAATTGATAACCTCAATATCATAATCAATAGACGCCTTAGCAGCGGCTAAGAATGTCTCCCCAAGAATGATGGGAGACTGAGCAAACTCTCCTCGATGATCAATGTCCATGTTAACAAAGTCCACTCTGCATGTTGCACATAGTAAAGTCATGATGAGGGAGATGATTTCTCGCGACCTATTTATCAATCGATCAGGCAGTTGGACGATCATTCTTAACATCCTCATAGGCTCGAGTTTGAGTTTATCAAAAATAGAGGCTGAGAGGATATTTAAAGTAGAGACATTGTTTATCAAAGCATGTGTAAATATATTGTGTTTGATGTTACTCTCTACCCTATGCAACCGCTTGACTCTATGACTTTGGTCTTTCTACCAAGCAACAAAGAGCTGGCCATAGTACTAGATGTACTTTTGTTTGGGTCCTATTCTTACCCTTCCTCTTTAATATGAAAATTGTTCAAGTATTTCTTGAGGTCGAGAAGGTGTTCTATAGCCATAGATAATGGTAGCAAATAAATGATATGTTTCATTAATTGTTGCTTTTTTGCTACTTTAATGATATTTTTTATTTTTTAAAAATTTTCCGGTGTTTCCTTTTTTCCTTTCATATTTTTTGGTATTTTGGGAGATGTATGGATAAAGGAACAATGGGGTGTTTCATCTCGTACTAGGGTGGCAGGAAAAGATTTGGTTGGTGTTGGTTCTTTTATGTTTATTCTTGCATACGTTCAAACTTGGATTTGCAAGTTCTACTCTCCTTTTTCATTCGACAAACGACATACAATTCCCATTGTTGTAGTACTTCTCCTATCTTAACTTCAAGTGCATCAATTTTTATGGATAGTTTAGTTAAGTCTTATCCAATAATGATTTTATGACAAGCCATGGGAAGTGTATACTCTGTCATAGGTGTCAGTTGAGAGAATGGGTGATCGTACTCATCATATCGTGACTCTGACATGTAATCATGTGTTGAGTAATGGTTGTCCCATGGGGTGTCAATGGTTAGAGCCTATTGAGTCGATGGCATATGACAAAGTGACAATAAAATGTCAACATGAGTCAAGTATCATATGTATTGTGTTTCAGTTTCTTGGACAATGATCGGTTCTTACTCAAAGGAGAAATGGTCGTACTCGGGAAGAGAGACATCCCAAGTAGTAGATGGTTCAAAATAGGGTTTTCATGCATAACTAGTGATCACGTTTCTCTCCTCATTTTTAATTCAGCTACCTTCCTTTCCATCTCAAAATTTAGCTCGCTAATGAATCCCTACTGAATCATCATTATTCTCTCTTTTTATCCTCGAAAAATAAGAACTTAATGGGAAATCTTCATTAATTCCACATCTTTGTCAATAAAACATTCACCTTTAATTAACACTAACCCTAATTATTGTATTTAATTATTAACATTTTCTTTGTTTTCTATTTTATTAAAAATCCCTAAAAATTAGATTAATTATTGTATATATTTGTTTTCACTTTAAAAAGAATTAAAAAAAATAGAAAGAAAATATAAACCCTTAAAATAAGTGTTTTTAAGCTTGCAAAAATCCTCCTTTGTATAAATGGCCTCCTTTAGCTTTTTTTCTCAACGTGAAACTTGTAGATCTCATCGAGATCTACTATTTTCATGCTTTGACTTTTTGTTGATTCATCCTTGTACCATTTCTTTCTTAATTTTCTTAATTTTCCTTATTTTTTTATTTTTCTGAAGCATCAATATGCGCCCTCTGGGCCGCCCACATGGTGGCACCTCTCTCTGCCACTCGACCTTGCTCTCCTCCCTTGGATCACCTTCTCCCCACCTCATTCATAGCAGCACATCTCCCTTCTCCTCCCAACCACCAAACATGTCCTTTTAATTGATCACAGCCACTCTAGTCCGCCCTCATCTTAACCTTAGGATCACCATAGACCCATTGACCCTCATACCTCCACATTGCCCCTTCATCCTTGACCACCAGATCACCACCCTGATTCGCATCTCCACCGTTCATCTCTGCACTCCCTGCAACCACTCGATCAAATCCATCGATCTGATCTAAGCCCCTCATCCCCGCCTTAACCTTATCAATTAGATCCCCCTGATCAAACGGTTAGGAACCCGTCACCTACCTCCCGAAATCCCCACTCCAGTCATTTCACCTCACCGCCCCTTTCCTTTTTTAGAACCTACGATCGACCACTTCTCCATCTGTTCTCACCACCTCCACGTCATCCTCAGGTCCACCACCATCGCATGACCATCAAACCCTTCTCCATCACTCCATGCCATCAATACATATGTTCAAAAGCCACCACTCACTCGCCTGTAACCGCCCTCCTCCACCTATAAATCCCTCCACTCCGCCATCTTCTCACCCCGTCCACCAATTCTGACTCTATCCCTAGCCTTCCTACACCTCCCTGTGACAGATGGAGGTCAGAGGAGGATCATAATGGCACCCCCTGCTCCAGTGTAGACCCACGGTATCCACCACCATGTTACAACCGACTCCGCAACCGTTGAGCCCCCTGGATATGCTGCACAAGTCGAGCGATGACTCCAAGGTCCGATGAGGACCTTAACCCAAGTATCTGTGTCGCCTTCTTCCTCTTCAATCACCCTGCTTCTCCAATCAGTGTTGGACCTCCACCTCACCTCCTGCTTCTCTGCCAGCCCTCTAGCGAACTATTACGACCTTTGGAGGAGCAGCAGAAGCACGATCGAGGGATCTTGGGTTCACTAGAGCCAAATCCCCTCACCACCACCCACGATAGAAGAAGAAGGAGCAGATGCCCTTGGATCATGATCCACGGGTATTTATATTAGAGGGATGTCAGTTACTAATCAGACCTTGCAGTGTAGTCAACCATCCATCCACGACACGTATCCTAGCCATTGGATCATCTTGATCTGATGGCTTAGATCAATGCTCGAACCTCCATCCATACCTCTAGGCTCGGGACTACGAGTCATTCCCCGAGCCACTATCAGCTGCCGCGTGGCCACCGAACCTCCATCCGAGCCTGCAGCATCCACCGAGCCTTACCCCACGTGACCGAAGCGCGTGCCTCATGTGTGTGCTTGTGGTATTTTACATGAAGACCTAGCTAGTTGTCGAAATTGCAAATTTACCCCTGTGCACAAGAAGAAATTACAAAGGAGCCCCTCCAGCTTTTGCATATTGTAAATAGGTCCCTCTAGGGGCCTATATGTAATAATTATCATTTAATTTATGCATTTTTATTAGATTTATGCCCCTTACATTTTTTGATCATATTTTGAGCATTTTAATTCCAAATTAAGCGATTTTAGTTTCATTTTGAAGCTTATTTGATTCTCTACCTAATGACATATTTTATTTCTTGAGTTGACACTTAGTTAAATGGGTTAATTTTGATGATCTTTATTCCCTACTACTCTATGCTTTAAGTTCCATTATTTATCATATTGCTCAAATTGCCTCTAAAATTGATCCTTAATTTGTTGCTCAATGAGTTGAAAATTTTAGGGCATATTTCTTTGCATATTCATTTGTTGCATATCATACACATTGCATGTCAATTTAATTGCATTTGAAACCAAATAAAAACTCATGCATCAAATTATTCTGTCTTTACATACCACTTAATCTTTGCATCATTTTATTTGCATTAGATATCTGCACATCATGGTGTGTTATGCATTGCAACAACATATGCAACAAAGGCCTAAACTGGTGAAAATAATCGCTCATTATATATTCAAGAATTTTCGATAAATAAACGAGGAGGCTTGTGTCCCTGTGTTCAACCTTGGTATCATGTCAAGTAAAAAATTATTCCACAACATTCATAGATTGTGATTTTTGATCGAATTGAAAATCATCTTTTATTCTACAATATCATCAATGATTAAAGAGATGATTTTCACGCTCATCACTCTCTCTATTATGTCCATAAAGTTTTTGACCGATCAAGTGTTTAGAAGCTTATTGATTCTCTTTATCACGACTGAAGGAGTGGAGGACAATGCCATGGGGAAGGTAAATTCGGTGTGTAGGGTGAAGAAGTGAACTATGAAAATGAAGAAGTTGTCTGGAAGAGAAGGTTGTGAAGGATATGGTTAGATCCTCAAGCGCATCACGGAAGCGTGATCGTCGTATCGAATACGACGAAGAACGACTAGTCGCACTAGTTGTTCTATGCAGCGGAAATTAAAAAATTTTCATGTGACGAAACCACATGATCCAAGAACACTTCTCGGATCGTTTCGTCTAAACCACAACAAAGTATTAGGTTTACCTCTTGAAGCGTGGTTGTGATCAAGTCTCTAAACGAAGAGACCTCCTGTCTCAAGTCCGATCCGTCGAGGAGACGCTTGCGAGCGCGGGGATGAACCGCGTGCTTCTCGCAATCCATGTTGATGATCCAAGCGGTGGATCTCCTGATCTCAACACACGAGATCCGACGTCTTCTTCACGAGCAAGGCATGTCGAAGTAGACGGAGTTCCATAAGCAAAACATCGGGCAGCATAACAACGGTGCCGCGACGATGGAGAGCCTCTCTAGGGCATCCATGGTTGACGGTCATGAGAGAGAGAGAAAGAGAAAAGAAAGAGAGAGAGAGAGAGACTTGTTGTCTCACTTATGTGCCCAGAAGAGCAATGGGGTGCCTCTCCTTTTATAGGGTTTTGGGATCAATGGATCTCAATCCATGTGTCAACACAAATTCAATGGTCCACATTAATTTGTGTTTCTTTCAATGGTCATGATTTGTTGCTAAAAACACAACAACAATAAATTTAATAAAAATCAAATATATATTAAATATAATTTGATTTATATCAAATCAATCTCCATTGGAGAGATAGGAAAGGAGGCAAGCCTCCTTCCATAAGGAGGGTGGACGGCCACCACATTCCTTATGGAATTGTGGCCGTCCCCTCTCCTCATTAGGAAGGGAGCTTCCTTTTTCCTATTACGTGAGATTACATTATCTCATGATTCTCTCCAATATTTGCAACAACATTTGTTGCAAATTATTTCACAAAAATAAATCCAATTTATTTTGTGAACATTGCAATCATGCCATTGGAAATTTGTGAATCACATTCACAACCCAAAATAAAATGTAAATTACATTTTCAATTTAATGTTCAATGTGAATCCAATTCACATTAACATTTAATTAATAAATGTAAATTACAAACATCTCTCTCTTATATATTATAAATCACATTTATAATATATATGACTAATATGGATATTGCTATCCACATTATTCATATCCATGATAATTAAATCACACTTAATCATCTTGAATCTCTATTCTCTTGTGTTCAAATAATATGAATCATATTCACATTATTTACATCTTTGATAATCAAATCACATTTAATTATCTAAGATAGCTCTCTTTATAATATGAATCAAATTCATATTAATCATGATAATTAAATCGCATTTAATTATCTATTTTCTGAATGCTCGAATACATAAATCAACAATAGAATTATCCATGAACTCCTTCAAGGATAATGCGCTTTCTCCGCAAATACTTGGAGATAAAGACAGGGCGATTGTATTGTTCCACGTATAGTGACATGGATATTGAGATCATATCTCAAATCCAGATCGCGGGCCTCCCATAGATGCTTGATTAAATCAAGACCGTAAATCTAATCTTCTTATTGCATCTGAATCACATTCAGATCAATGTCCAACACTTGGACCAAGATCAGATTACTTCTCTACTGAGAGGAGTCACTAAAATCCAGACCCGTTTCATCACTCCCTAGGAATGGAAGCGTCATGGTTATACAATCGTTTATGATCACATCACCCTCAGGTATTCCCAATACCTGTACATCCTGCATACTGGAAGACTCAGACTAAACCCGAAGTATTGGATCAACTTTATATTGTCTACTTCATGGTTTTATCAGTAAGTTTCTCATTCGATCATTGGGAGTTGGTATCAATCATACACTTTCCAAAAGCATATATCATACCTAGGTCTTGATTATATACTTTCCAAAAGTATATATCAAACCTACAAATTCAGTCAAGCTTCCAAAGCGAGACGATCGTGCGCACGGAATTTGATTCTTCCCAATATCTCATGAGTGAGCTCATGTCTTCTGGTTCAGTAACTGAACCTGTATGATCCCTTTGAGAGATCGTATTACTCATATGCCCTTATATGCACACCAGCGCGCCGGTGTGTAGACCTTGATTAGGTCATCAACCTATTGGTCTGCCAAATGTACATACTTAGACATATAGCAACGCATCTGTCTCCGGTCAGAGGATGCATGCCTATATCATGACAGCATATGATATAGGATTTTGGTTATCTCGATCTCGTTAAGTCAACTCTTTGACCTAACTAATCTGACACCTCCGAATCTCTATTCCTATGCAGAGGACCTGCATCAAGAGGTCGGTCAGATATCAGCCTTCGGAGATAAGGATTGCCATCTCCTACTCAGGCTGGAGATCATCTCTTAACAATCATCTGACGGTGCTTGATGAGTCCTCAATCTAACTCTTTAGATATTCATCCAAGCACCAGCCTCTATGATTCAATAGTTGAATCAACAGCTGTATGATCATCAAGATGGCCATGGTACATAACCCTAATTGTACTAAGGGACCTATTATGCAAATTATGTATTCTTCATTTCAGATTAAGGAGTGAATTGCAATAACATTTATTGCATAATGGCTCGCCGTGGGCTCGCATTTCCAACAATCTCCCACTAGCCCAAAGAGCCATTAATGGGCTAATCATTTAAATCCGCACTCATGTGACAATCATAGGCTATTAAGAAAATAGCTAGGTAAGCTGATCAGTCACTCTGTTCCCGCGAGACTACGCCAAGTCCTTTTACGGCACTTGCATATCCCCAGTAACAGTGCTCGCATCTAATGCGAATGTTGCATCTCATGCAACCAATACTCAATCTAGTTGGTTACAGTGTCCCTGACATCATAACCAGTATCCCCATAATCCTTATTAGAATACCTTCATTCCCGGAGATCTCTATCTCCTAAGGTATCTAAAGTTTAGACCTTTATAGATCACTATCTACATGATCTTAAACTTTTGAAGATAAGACTTTGAGATCACTATCTCAAAAATCTCCTCATCTATGAAGATTTTGTTATTACTGTAATCAAGTGTTTTATCTCTACAGTAGGATTAGTAACAATTTACTACTCCCACTGCATGACAGACATCTGGTATTTGTACACTCTAGCATACACTCAGCTTCTCGTAACTAATGTACAAGTGCAAGTAGTTGTAGCATTTACTTCCTCAACTCTTTGAGGTGCTATCCCTTAAGATAGGTCAGTACCATATCTTAAGGGTTAGAAGCCTTTCTTGGAATTTCTATGAATAGAATATGTCCAAGGTATACTACACATGTGACAGTCCAATTATCCTCTTCTCTTGGCTTCTGAACAACTTCAGAACTAAGATTTAAGAGGTATCTTTGAGATCATATCTCAAGTTATGGAACAACCAGATAATAAAAAACTTATTATTATCCTTATATCATTTTAAATGATCAGGATATCATCTACATTCAGCAAGATGAACACAAAGGCACTCTCACTAAGCTTCACATGGCTCATCAAGATTCTATCTGAAATCATAACAATTATAATTCCATCAAATCTTATGGTCCAACTTCAAGAAGCTTATTTGAGTCCATAGATGGATTCCTTAGTTTGCACACCTTGCTTTCCTCAATCATGAAGCCCTGGGGCTACTTCATGTGAATATCCTCAAAGAGGTATTCGTAGAGGAATGCAATATTGACTTACATCTAGAAGATGCAATAGTCAAGTTGTGTAGCTAAGGTTAGCAATATTCTGATGGTTTTAAGCATGGTCACCGAAGAGCAAGTCTTATTGCAAGCAATGTCTTCTCTTCCAGTGTGTAGCTCATGGCTACAAACCGTGCTTTGAAGGTCTCTACCTTCTCATCAGGTTCCCTTTCTCTTGAAGATCCATTTACACCTTTACAGGTTTTACCCATATAGGTGGATCCACGAGGGTCCATATACAATACTTGCATATGAAGTCTACATTAGACTTTTATTGCTAACATCCATCTATCCATGCTATGATCTTCAGAAGCTTCATCACATGAAGTTCAATCATTGTCAGATTTCTCTGACACATGGAATCCATCCTCAAACTCATTTGAAGAGGTATTAGTGTTTCATTTTTAATTGTCCTCTTAGTTTCCAATTTCAGGAGCCTCATTATCTTCTCAAGATTAAATAAGTTCCTACACTTCATTTTTATCTTGATTCTCAAGAGTCTCAACATCTAAGAATCACATTCTCAGAGATGAGATATTTTAAGAATCTCAAGGTCATAAAGTAGGTATCCAATACCATCCTTTATTTTTCTAATGAAGTAGCACTCTCAAATGCTAGATTCCAGCTTGTATGCATGGAATCATATTAAGCATATATATTGTAGTCTCTTCTACACATATATACCTGGAAACTAAGGGATAATTATGCTAAAATTCATCATTGATAAGATCATGTCACACATGCTCCAATTGTATCTACCTATAACTCTATTGAGTTAAGGTGTGTTAGGAGGATTGAGATAGAAGTGATATTCATATCTCTATAAGGTATTCTTTGAATTTATCTAGTAGGTACTTGCTACCTAGATTAGATCAAATTCATTTTATCTTCCTTCAAACTTTGGTTCTAAACCAAAAATAATGAAATCTTTGAACATTTCAAAGGTTTCTTAGGTGAAGAGAAGAAATCTCATATCATACATAATCATGAACGGATATCACATATCCATAATGTTTACTATGATATAGATGATCTACATACATCAATATCCATGAGATCCTGAATACCTTGGCATCTTATACCTTTCTCTAAGAAGGGTGTATTGGACATTTTTCTTTGAATACAATATTCATAAGTATGTAAGTTTTGAAATTTTAGACATTCTAAAGTTTCATCTCTTACTAGTCTATTGATCAAATCAATAGACAAATGTCCAAGGCTTGATGCTAGATCATTGTCAAATGATCTTCATCCTCCTATTGATCTTAAGGTTTAATTTCAGTATTTAGAAATGTTAATGAACCATTCATTAATTTTCTAATTTAGTGAAGTCCACTAGATTATTAGATTACTATCTGAAATATATGCATCATAACTCTTTATGATAGTTCTATCTCATATTCATGTTCATTTCTAACATTTAGAAACAAACAATGAGTGTATTCTTATATCTAGGTCATAGAGACATTCTCTAAGACTAAGGACTCTCCCACTGAAATTAACAAGTCTATCAATCCAACAGAGATTGTTGCAACAATTGCATCAATATCCATGTGGATAACTATAAACCTTTAAGATCAAATTTTCCAGTCTTCTAAAACATATGCAGCCTATTGCAAATGTCATCAGAAGATTGAGATACAATTATTTGACTTTATCTTATCAATGATTTATGTAGATTAATCTGATTCTCCATCCGAGTCCTTCTCTAAGGATTCTAGATAGACTTGATAGTCATACTATCAACACATCAACTTATTGCAGTATTGGTATTCATCCAACTCTTCGGATGACATATGGAAGTCATAGATGTATAGTCAACTCTTTGACCATACTTCTTACTCAGGTCCAACCCATGCTTCCATTGCGCTCCCTTTATCTATAAGCAACCATTGCTTAAGACTAAGGATCTCTTATGTAAGAGCATTTCAACATTTATACATGCTTCATTAAATTCATACAATATGAATATTATGAAGCTTCATGAATGACCAGAGTATAGATAGTAGAATGATGACACTCATCATCTACATCCATCTAAACTCTTAAAACATAGGTTCAGGTAGGTACTCAAACAATTTGAATACATCATCTCTCATAGAGCCACCATTCTGCATGATGCAGTGAACCATCTCATTCATGTTAAATGTCAAGAGCACATATGTATGCCAGAATATCTTCATTAATTTTATAAGGATTATTTGACAATTGCGATCATCATCGACATGTCACTTCCAAAGTACATCCGATGAGAGATCAAGACTATAGAGACATACAAACCCTAGGGTTGTTGTCCTATTATCTATTTAATTGTCATTCCTCAATATTATGAGGAAACTTGCACATTGCCACATACATTATGTGTCCAATTGCAAGTACTGGATCATGAGTCCAATCCATGATATTTTACTGGTTATTATTGAGTATATCATTGAGTGGGTTTTAATGAAGGATTATCTGAAATAAGAAATTTGCATAAATATATAAATATATATATATATTTTACTTTGATTTAGGATTTTTATATCAAAGTTGTCTTGTCTTGTCAACACTGAAAGTTCATTCCCTTAATCACTTTCAATGTAAGAGATATACTTACCATTATATCTCAACAAGATCTGGGATCTCCTTCCTTATCTTTGTTGCATCCCAATAATATGAGAACCTACAACACGGATAAAAAGAAGCGGGAACACATTCCACCTTGCAAGTCCAACTTGCATCTCCCAATTCGGTCTTTAACACCCGGGCCCACCACCCCTAAGGCAATGTTGACCCGTCATTAATTGAACCAACCGTCAACAGGAATACAACTCGCTATGCGCAATCCATTATCGCCCCAATAATATGAGGACCCGATATTGGGGTCACTACGCATACGTCCTTACTCTTTCGAGAAGCGAAGAGCCCGATCCAAATGGATCGTATGCAGGAGCTGTCACTTCGGACAGGCGTCTCCTACATATAATATCTGGCGACGGAACCCTTCGCCTTGACGGGAGACCATGGATGTCACTTATGTGATCCTCCATATCATATTCAAATACTAATTAATCATTATGAATCATATTCATTATGATTAATTCTTCCAAGGGAAATAACAAATCTATTTATAATAGAGTGTCTTAATTTTAATTGGATTCCAATTAATCTAATCATATTAAATTAATGATCCAATTAATATCCAACAAACAATTTTTAATTGTTACTTGAATTATGGTATTATCTCAAATACGTATTATTTCGAATTTTAATAATTAGAAATACATCATGATTTCTTAAGCATTATACTAACCCTACCCGCTGTCATGGCCAGTACCGACGAGAGTGGGACGGACCACATACGTTGCAACCCGCAACCCCAATGCTCTCCGACTAGACACCATATCCACCTCGGGAAAGGATAATGCAAAATAGATCATTTTGTACTTGAGATGATCATCGGTTCTTCAACCGAAATTATACCATATAGTAATAATCAAAAAAATTTTGATTAACATTATAATGAGATTTGCTAAACAAATCCCAAGTCCTATTCAAGCAACATGTTTGTTGGAATGTTGATCATGTAGATCATGTAACCAATCTTGATCTAGATCACATCTAATCATTTGTTGGTCAGGGAAAAGTCATTTAAGGACATAATTATCATTAAATATTTCACAAATATTTATGCATAATTATTCCAGGAAATTAAACAATTTAATTTCACTAATTAATTAAATGACAATCACTAGGTTCTTGATTAGGAAAGTATTTTCAGCAGTGACCCTCACTTACTAAAAATACCATATCTCAATCAATTTAAATCCAAATTAAGCAAACTAAATTTCTAAAGTTTGCTAACTTGATTTAAAATAGAACCCAAGTGATTTGCACGCATTTCAAGGCATTTCAAATCCGCAATAAACATCTTAATTACGTCATGATCCGCAGTCCCCGAAACAGTGGATACATGTTCACTAAAATGAGCATATCTAGAGCAAACGGAAACGAAATCACGCAAACTCAGATCCTACGGTTTCCTTATTTAATGGGAAATAAAATCCAAATATTATTTTCGTGTTTAAACAATTTAAACAGTGCCTAAAATAATATCAAAACAGAGATGCGAAAATAAAATGCAAGAAAACTTTCGCAAACCCTAATGAACCCAAGTCATCCTTGGTTTATGGATCGTATCCAAAACCACCGACCTAAGGCTCTGATACCACTTGAAGGATATGGTTAGATCCTCAAGCGCATCACGGAAGCGTGATCGTCGTATCGAATACGATGAAGAACGACTAGTCGCACTAGTTGTTCTATGCAGCGGAAATTAAAAAATTTTCATGTGACGAAACCACATGATCCAAGAACACTTCTCGGATCGTTTCGTCTAAACCACAACCAAGTATTAGGTTTACCTCTTGAAGCGTGGTTGCGATCAAGTCTCTAAACGAAGAGACCTCCTGTCTCAAGTCCGATCCGTCGAGGAGACGCTTGCGAGCGCGGGGATGAACCGCGTGCTTCTCACAATCCATGTTGATGATCCAAGCGGTGGATCTCCTGATCTCGACACATGAGATCCGACGTCTTCTTCACGAGCAAGGCATGCCGAAGTAGACGGAGTTCCACAAGCAAAACATCGGGCAACATAACGACGGTGCCGCGGCGATGGAGAGCCTCTCTAGGGCATCCATGGTTGACGGCCACGAGAGGGAGAGAAAGAGAAAAGAAAGAGAGAGAGAGACTTGTTGTCTCACTTATGTGCCCAGAAGAGCAATGGGGTGCCTCTCCTTTTATAAGGTTTTGGGATCCATGGATCTCAATCCATGTGTCAACACAAATTCAATGGTCCACATTAATTTGTGTTTCTTTCAATGGTCATGATTTGTTGCTAAAAACACAACAACAATTAATTTAATAAAAATCAAATATATATTAAATATAATTTGATTTATATCAAATCAATCTCCATTGGAGAGATAGGAAAGGAGGCAAGCCTCCTTCCATAAGGAGGGTGGACGGCCACCACATTCCTTATGGAATTGTGGTGGTCCCCTCTCCTCATTAGGAAGGGAGCTTCCTTTTTCCTATTACATGAGATTACATTATCTCATGATTCTCTCCAATATCTGCAACAACATTTGTTGCAAATTATTTCACAAAAATAAATCCAATTTATTTTGTGAACATTGCAATCATGCCATTGGAAATTTGTGAATCACATTCACAACCCAAAATAAAATGTAAATTACATTTTCAATTTAATGTTCAATGTGAATCCGATTCACATTAACATTTAATTAATAAATGTAAATTACAAACATCTCTCTCTTATATATTATAAATCACATTTATAATATATATGACTAATATGGATATTGCTATCCACATTATTCATATCCACGATAATTAAATCACACTTAATCATCTTGGATCTCTATTCTCTTGTGTTCAAATAACAAAAATCATATTCACATTATTTACATCTTTGATAATCAAATCAAATTTAATTATCTAAGATAGCTCTCTTTATAATATGAATCAAATTCATATTAATCATGATAATTAAATTGCATTTAATTATCCATTTTCTCAATGCTCGGATACATAAATCAACAATAGAATTATCCATGAACTCCTTCAAGGATAATGCGCTTTCTCCGCAGATACTTGGAGATAAAGACAGGGCGATTGTATTGTTCCACGTATAGTGACATGGATATTGAGATCATATCTCAAATCCAGATCGCGGGCCTCCCATAGATGCTTGATTAAATCAAGACCGTAAATCTAATCTTCTTATTGCATCTGAATCACATTCAGATCAATGTCCAACACTTGGACCAAGATCAGATTACTTCTCTACTGAGAGGAGTCACTAAAATCCAGACCCGTTTCATCACTCCCTAGGAATGGAAGCGTCATGGTTATACAA
Source organism: Ottelia alismoides (assembly GCA_037367405.1). Classification (NCBI taxonomy): domain Eukaryota; kingdom Viridiplantae; phylum Streptophyta; class Magnoliopsida; order Alismatales; family Hydrocharitaceae; genus Ottelia; species Ottelia alismoides. The sequence continues at coordinate 158,172 of JAZKJV010000977.1, forward strand.
TCGTTTATGATCACATCACCCTCAGGTATTCCCAATACCTGTACATCCTGCATACTGGAAGACTCAGACTAAACCCGAAGTATTGGATCAACTTTATACTGTCTACTTCATGGTTTTATCAGTAAGTTTCTCATTCGATCATTGGGACTGGGTATCAATCATACACTTTCCAAAAGCGTATATCATACCTAGGTCTTGATCATATACTTTCCAAAAGTATATATCAAACCTACAAATTCAGTCAAGCTTCCAAAGCGAGACGATCGTGCGCACGGAATTTGATTCTTCCCAATATCTCATGAGTGATCCCATGTCTTCCGGTTCAGTAACTGAACCTGTATGATCCCTTTGAGAGATCGTATTACTCATATGCCCTTATATGCACACCAGCGCGCCGGTGTGTAGACCTTGATTAGGTCATCAACCTATTGGTCTACCAAATGTACATACTTAGACATATAGCAACGCATCTGTCTCCGGTCAGAGGATGTGTGCCTATATCATGACAGCATACGATATAGGACTTTGGTTATCTCGATCTCGTTAAGTCAACTCTTTGACCTAACTAATTTGACACCTCCGAATCTCTATTCCTATGCAGAGGACCTGCATCAAGAGGTCGGTCAGATATCAGCCTTCAGAGATAAGGATTGCCATCTCCTACTCAGGCTGGAGATCATCTCTTAACAATCACCTGACGGTGCTTGATGAGTCCTCAATCTAACTCTTTAGATATTCATCCAAGCACCAGCCTCTATGATTCAATAGTTGAATCAACAGCTGTATGATCATCAAGATGACCATGGTACATAACCCTAATTGTACTAAGGGACCTATTATGAAAATTATGTATTCTTCATTTCAGATTAAGGAGTGAATTGCAATAACATTTATTGCATAATGGCTCGCCGTGGGCTCGCATTTCCAAGTGGTTGCTCCACAATGTAAATGTGAAAGATGATAGGATGGTTAGGATATGTCGGGTGCACAAAATCTGAGTACGAATACCAATATTCCAAAATTTTTGAAGAGGATAATGGAAACCAAAGAGAATCAAGGCTGAATGTGTAAAGTTCATCGATGTAAACATGCTAAAGATAATACACAAAGCAATACCCCGATTCATCAACTCAATACGGTGAAGGCCACAAAGCTTTAGCTGGTTATCTTTTTCAAATTTATTTGGTGAATTTTTCAAATAGTTATTTTATACAGGAACACATGATGAGGCACCTAGGATGTTTAGTGGTCGTGTCACCTACCAATTAGAGGACTATCTATCTAGGCTATTGGGTTTCATCCCACTTAATGGGATATCAAGTCCTATGGAGGTTTCATGGACTTGCACACCAAGCAACGTTGTATAGTCGGAGGCAAGTTCTTACAGCTTCAAGGACCATAGGGTCAAGGTCTAAGCGCTCAGGACACAAGTCCAAGGATTTGGACTCTAAATCTTTTTCTAGGTTCTCACTCTATCTGGATGGTACCTACAAGCAATGACAAGTTTTCTCTCCAAAAAATAAAGATTTTCAATTTTTTATTATGTTTTAATTTGGTCGCCTTATTTAGCAGTCCCCTCGTTTTAATTTGATTGTCACTTTCTTTGAGTAATTTCCGAAGATTATCTACATGGGAATTTCAATTTCCTTTATATCTTAATTGAGAGAAAATAGTGGGAGAATCAGAAAAGCCGTGAAGCAGGAAACACGATGATGTATGCTGAGTCAGAAATACTTCCAATGCTTCCCCACAATCTCCATGGGGATGCAAAATAGAATATAAAGTTTCCCCAAATAAATGTTTTTTATGCATGCTCTAGAAACGACACCTAGAATTTGAATTTCTATCAGCTCGTGATAGGATAATTTAATTTGGTTAAGTTGCAATTGATCTAGTGTGTCTTTTAATGTGAATTGTCATCCTAGTCCTATGAGCACAAACAATAAAACTTAGTAGATCTAATAGCCACAATGCAATTTAGGACTATGTTAACCATGAAAATAGAGCTCAAACCATCTAGATGGGATTGAAATAGATCAAGTGACCAAGTCTAAGTACATACATAAGATCCTAAATGGGAATCATTGTAAAGACTATTATTATAATTTTTTAGAAAAATAAATGTGTAGAAAAAAAAATAAAAACTTAGACCTATGACATGCCCTCTCATGATACAAACATGAAAAATTTTCTCGGGTTCTCCTCGATGGGATCGGTCCTCAGAATCTCCTACCTTTATTGCTCCCTAGTTACGTCAGCCCATGAAATTGTAGGTCGAGTACATTGGTTCCCACACACAAGAAAAAAGAGATTGGTCGGAGAGACTTGACAAAATATATACATAAATATATAAAAAATAAATGCTAGAAAAGATATAAAAAAGAAAATTTAAGGATCAGACTATCCGGAGGGTGGAAAACTTATTCACTAAGTTGTCTAGAATGATCTTAAATAAAATGCCTTGTGGTAACGTTGCTAGTTGAAATTAAAAATGGTAAACAAGTTGTTGCACATGAGCTTAATTAAAATAATGGCAAATCTGAAAAACGTATCAAATCCCTGACAACGATGCCATTCTAAAGGCATGCTTCTTACCCTATTTAGTAGTGTCGTGTTGTTGTAGTACATATATAAAGTGATAAATCAAAATTTCACATAACTAAGTAATTAATAATATATGCGGTAATTGATTTATTTTACTTGGGCAAGTACGATGAATCTGCATTTCATCATCTTTATTCATTTATTTTAGCTTAAAATCCCTTATATATTTTATAAGGGATTTAAGCTAAAATAAATGAATAAAGATGATGAAATGCAAATTCATCATCCCCCTATGCTTTACATTTGCTAGTCCCTTAGCAAACACTTCTTTAAAAGAATAAGTGAATAAAAGAAAAATAAAGGAAAATAAAGAAATTAGGACAATATTGAGTATTAAACTTATCTTCGTAAATTTGTAGTTTGGAGCTCTGTCAGACCTTTGGATTATTAGTGTGGCGGAACCTTATTGGGAAATGGATTTAAAACCTAACAACCTTCAAGTTCCACAAGACTCCTATTCGGATCGCCTCAACAGTCAGGTCAGAACAATTCTCATATACAAATTTTTATGAGTATGAATCTTTACTTGTACGGTGTAAGTGAAATGTAGCTGCCCATCTCAAAAGTAGCAAAGAAACATCCTCTCTCAACAAGGCAACTCTAATCCTTCGGTTTAGCAACTTTTTCCTCGAGGAGCGGGGATATTCCCTTCTAAGTTCAAGTACAACTAGCTCAAGAAGAGGAGATGGAGAAAAGAATGGACAATAACAAGTGTAGATACCTATCCTTGGATGCATGACCAGTGTAGCCAAGTCATCCGCTGTAAGCTTAAAAAATGACTTTGAAGCTCTTATTTATTTATTTTCACTTGTATATACACTCCGACTGGCATTTTACTTTTCAATCAGGCTTGTCCACTTTTAAAGATTCTGAATTTTTTTCTTTTTCCTTTTTTTAAAATATATACAAGGTGTAACATTTACATAAGGAGTTTTTCCTCTCGAGCTAGTAGACTATCCCTCTTTTGAAGCATTATTGTAACCCCACAGCATCTTGTCGTTAAACCTCTTCACGACTAGACCAGGTTGAGACGCACTTCCCTCATTAGAGGAGGACGAGAGTTTCCTCCTAGATGTACTACCCTCGTATGCTACTCCAAGCTAAAAGATTCTACCTCCTCACTACCTCCTCCATGAAGAGCTACGTATAGAGTGCTTGTCCAAGATAAGCCATGGTCTAGAAGAATCATGCATGTGTTGTTAAATATTCTACTTAGGCTACTAAAGATGACATGTGGGCATAGTCTTGTGGACTCAAAGAATTAAGTCACTAGAACCTGAAAAATCTTAATTCCAATTCTTATAAGGTTCCTCTGAAATTAAGTGGATTAGGGTCCAACTAGGCTCCATTCTTCAATTTTATTCAAGACTTAGTTTATATGTCAATATTATCCAGAAAAATACACATGCCAATGCAGGAAAATATGTATAATGCAAAGAAAAGCAAGCAAAATCTTTTTGTGAAATAATTTTCTAATTTGATCTTTTTGTGGAAAAAATGATGCACATGTAACAAGATTTTTTTTGAAATTTTAATTATGCAAATTTTTATAGACATTTGGTTTTGTAGTTTTTAAGGATTTTTAAGGGAAAAAGGGTTAGTAATATATATACAAGTATATAAGGATTTTTTGTTTTTGTTTTATTTGTTTTTTAATAAAAGGTGACCAAAGTATACACACACGTGGATTTTATGAATTTATATACATATCCCCAAAATAATCATATTTAAAAGTAGGAGTTATGTCTAAAGTATATATACAATATATACGATAACCCCCCATACTTAGCCAGAGCTATGTCCCCATAGTGATCAGAGAGCGGTAAAGGAAGACATAACTCGTGTTAAGTATAGAAAAGTGAAAGATAGAAGTCGGTGATCCCACCTATACTTAGGATCAAGTAATCCTAAGTATAGAAGACTGTCCAAAAGGGGAAAACCTATGAAGAGAATCTACAGACTCAACGGCTCGACTTGCCCCATATACTTAGGGTAGAATAACCCTAAATATAGAATATCAACAAGTTGGGGGACAAGCGAGGGATCATAAGAATAAAAATACAAAAAGATGATATGAACAACATCGCTCCCCCTATACTTAGGGTAGAGTATCCCTAAGTATAAGCAACAACAAGAGTGACGAACAGGACGAATATGAACAGTATAACACACATATACAAACAAGAGGTAAACGATAATGGAAGAATGAAGGAGCAAATCAAGATGAAACACATATATACAAAGTAGACATTATTGAGGTACCTCTCAACAAGAGCTAGAGTTTACACCCCTAGCTGGGCACAAATGCTAGGACAATGAAGTATCAAGGTTCAGGGAAACATCTGTAATGCGAATACCGTACTGTTGCTATTGTCTCGGTGTGAGAACAACAACATGGTTAAAAATGTGAATGAGGGCACCTAGATGGGAAATCAGGCAAGTGTCTGCTACCGGTAAATAGATGTGTAGATAAAATTGGGCACCGATAGCACAAAAGAATTCTTCGGCTCATGGTCAGAGTGGAATGAATGGTTGGAGCTGAAAAATGAAACGTGGAGAAGGAAGGATCTGTCATGGAATCCTCCACGTCAACCACCGTCTCAAAAATGTACGAAAGGTCAAGATCGGGAGACTCAATAAGGAAGCAGATATCCAATGCATGTAATAGAGAGAAATCAGGTATAACATCGAATAAGTCAAGGGTTGGCTCATCCTTACGAGGGTCTTCATGGAGATAAGAAAGATCAAGCACAAAAAGATCAGAAGTATCAGATGAATTAGAACACCCAGAATAATCAAAAGACTCGGTCTCATGATTCAACAGATCAAATGCACAACCAGGGAGTGAAACCGAGTATAGAGGATACACCGCCCGCAGATAACCCTCGGGGAGATGTGAGGAATCGGGATAATTCGAAGGAAAGAACGAATGGTTATATTCAAATAACAAATTCTCTTTTAAGTAAAAGAAAAACCATCCAATGGATCATGTGTTGGACATGTGAGCCCACGGCGAGCCATTTTGCAATAAATGTTATTGTACATATCATTCCCTGATCTGAAATGAAGAATAAATAATTTGCATAATAGGTCCCTCTGTACAATTAGGGTTATGTATCATGGCTGTCTTAATGATCATACAGCTGTTGATTCAATTATTGAATCATAGAGGCTGGTGCTTGGATGAACATCTAAAGGGTTAGATTGAGGACTCATCAAGCACCGTCAAATGATTGTTAAGATGTGATCTCCAGCCTGAGTAGGAGATGGCAATCCTTTCTCACATAGGCTGATATCTGATCGACCTCTTGATGCAGGTCCTCTGCATAGGAATAGAGATTCAGAGGTGTCAGATTAGTTAGGTCAAAGAGTTGACTTAACGAGATCGAGATAACCAAAGTCCTATGTTGAATGCTGTCACAGCATAGGCACGCATCCTCTGACCGGAGACAGATGTATTGCTATATGTCTGAGTATGTACATTTGGCAGACCAATAGGTTGATGACCTAACCAAGGTCTATACACCGGCGCGCTGGTGTGCATATAAGGGCATATGAGTAATACGATCTCTCAAAGGGATCATACAGGTTCACTACTGAACCGGAAGACATGAGCTCACTCATGAGATATTGGGAGGAATCAAATTCCGTGCACGGTCGTCTTGCTTTGGAAGCTTGACTGAATTTGTAGGTTTGATATATACTTTTGGAAAGTATATGATCAAGACCTAGGTATGATATATGCTTTTGGAAAGCATATGATCGATACCAAATCCCAATGATTAAATGAAAAACTTAGTGATCAAACCCTGAAGAAGACAGTGTAAAATTGATCTTGATCTTCGGGTTGACCATGGGTCTTCCAGTATGCAGGATGTACAGGTATTGGGAATACCTGAAGGGTGATGTGATCATAAACGATTGTATATCCATGACGCTTCCATTCCGAGGGAGTGATGAAACAGGTCTGGATTTTAGTGACTCCTTTCAGTAGAGAAGCAATCCGATCTTAGTCCAAGTATTGGACATTGGTCTGAATGAGATTCAGATCCAATGAGAAGATTGGATTTGCGGTCTTGATTTAATCAAGCATCTGTGGGAGGTCCGTAAGATCTGGATTTGAGATGAGATCTCAACATCCAAGTCACTATACGTGGAATAATACAATCGCCCTGTCCTTATCTCCAAGTATCTGCGGAGAAAGCACATTATTCTTGAAAGGGTTCAAGAATAATTCTTTTGATGAAATATCCAAGCAAGGACTTGATGATTAAATGTGATTTAATTATCAAGCTTAAATATGAATATGATTCATATTGTGAAAATGATTATCTAAGATAATTAAATGAGATTTAATTATCAAGGATTAAGAGAATATGGATAACCATATCCATGATATATGCATGTTATAAATATGATTTATAATGTGCATATATAAGAGAGAGGATTTATGTAAATAGCATTTGTTAATTAATAATGTGAATTGGATTCACATTTGTTAATTAATTGGAAATGCAATTTACTAACTAGTTTGGGTTGTGAATATGATTCACACAATATTCAATGGCAAGATTGAAATATTCACAAAATTAATTTGGAATTAATTTGGTGAATATTTATTGGGATTAATTAAAGAATAATATGATAAATAAAATGGAGATATCAACCACCATCATGGGTGGCGTCACCCATGAATTGTTCATGGGTGACGCCCCCCCCTTTTTAGGAGGGTGGTTGACTCCATCTCATTCATCATGTTATCTCTTGATTAATTAATTTTAAATTGTTGTTATTGAACAACAAATCCTAGCCATTGATTTATCATGGACCAAGCATATCCCTTGGATCCATGTGTCCCATGGATTGAGATCCATTGGATCCTAAACTAGTATAAAAGGAGGGCTAGGGTAGCCTCTCCAGGGTACATCATTAAGAGTTGTACAAGGTGACAACTCTCTCTCTCTCTCTTTCTCATTCTCGCCCTCTCTCTCTTTCTCTTCTCCATTAAGTGGCCGTCCACTTTGTGTTGAGAAAGGAGAGACTCTCGGCTTCTTCTTCGACGATTCGTGGATCTCCATCTTCTTTGGAGTTTCTTACTCTAAAGGAAGACGACGGATTTTGTTTGACGAAATCGGGGGAGCCATCGCTTGGATCTTCATCGAGGATTGCGGGAAGGAACGTAACTCATCATCGCGCCCCCAAGTGCGTTCTTCGTGGATCGGACTTAAGATAGGAGGATCTCTACTTTGGGATCTCGCGATCACAACCACGCTTCAAGAGGTATTCCTTGTACTTTGTGGTTTGATGAAACGATCCGAGAAGTGTTCTCGTGATCATGTGGTTTCATCTTTAAAGTTAAAATTTTAATTTCCGCTGCATCTAGCATCTAGTACGACTAGTTGCTCCGATTGCATACGATGCGATCGACACGCTTCCGTGATGCGCTTAAGGATACTCAATATCCTTCAAGTGGTATCAGAGCCATAGGTCGAATAAGGTTTTGGATATGATCCATACACCTTAGACGATTTGGTTCTTGAAAGGGTTGCGAAATTTTTACTGCATTTCAATTTTTTCGCACATCTGTAAAATTGAATTTTTCGGCTCTGTTTAAAATGTTTAAACACGAAATTTTCAATTGGATTTTGTTCCCCATTAAACAAGGAAACCATAAGACTTGAGTTTACTAAATTTGGACTTCATTTGCTCAAGATATGGTCTTTTGAATATGTCTATATTCACTGTTGCGGGAACTGCGGATTTGAACGTAATTAATGAGATGATTACGGTTTTAATCCGCCTTGAAATGCGTGAATTATCACTTGGGTTCTTTAATAAATCAAATAGGCAATCTTTGGAAACTGAGTTTGCATTTTTTGGATTTAAATTGATCAAGATAAGTTAATTTTGGTGATTGGGGGTCACTGCTGGAAATTAACATTTTTGATCTTGAACCTTGTGATATGTCATTCAATTATCATGATGAAAATTAATTGTTAATTTTCTGGAATAATTAGTGATAAATATTTGTGAAATATTTAAAGAGATAATTATTTCATTGAATGACACTTGCCTAAACCACAATGATGAGATATTAGATCTTGATCATTGGTTCATCAACAAACATTGCTTTCATGAAAACCATAGTTTATCCTACAATTGTTGTAGGACAACTTTTACATGAAAAACCCTTTTGCTTGAATAGGATTGGGGATTTGTCTAGCAAATCTCCTTATAATCAAAAATGTTTTGATTTATATTATATGGTATAATTTCGGTTGAAAAACCGATGAACATCTCAAAGTACATGATGGTCTATCTGGTATTATCCTTTCCCGAGGCGGATGTGGTGCCTAGTCGGAGAGCATTGGGGTCGCGGGTTGCAACGTATGTGGTCCGTCCCACTCTCGTCGGTACTGGCCATGACAGCGGGTAGGGACTGTGTAATACTGGAGACAGACAATGTGTATTTTTCTAATTATTAAAATTCGAATAATACGTATTTTGAGATAATACCTACTATTCAAGTAAAAGACATGTTTGTTGATTGATGATTGGATTGATGATTAATTTAATGTGATTAAATTAATTATATCCAATAAACACTCTATTATGAATAGATGTGTATTTCCCTTGGAAGAATTAATTATGTGAATATGATTCACGATAATTAATTACAATTTGAATATGAGGTGGAGGATCACATAAGTGACATCCATGGTCTCCCGTCAAGGCGAAGGGTTCCGTCGCCAGGGATTGTATGTAGGAGACGCCTGTCCGAAGTGACAGATCCTATATGCAAGCGCATCTGGATCGGGCTCTTTGCTTCTCGAAAGAGTAAGGCCGTATGCGTAGTGACCCCAATATCGAGTCCTCATATTATTGGGGCGATATTGGATTGCGCATAGCGAGTTCTAATCCTGTTGACGGTTGGTTCAATTAGCAATGGGTCAACATCATCTTAGGGGTGGTGGGCCCGGGTGTTAAAGACCGAATTGGGAGATGCAAGTTGGACTTGCAAGGCGGAATGAGTTCCCGCTTCTTTTTATTGGAGTCGTAAGTTCTCATATTATTGGGATGCGACAAAGATAGGAAAGGAGATCCCAGATCTTTCTTGAGATATATTGGTAAGAATATCTCTTACATTGAAAGTGATTAAGGGAATGAACTTTCAATGTTGACAAGGCAAGACAACTTTGATATAAAAATTCCTAAATCAAAGTAAAACATGTATATAATATATATATACCCTTATGCAAATTTCTTATTTCAGATAATCCTTCATTAAACCCACTCAATGTTATACTCAATAATAACCAGTAAAAATATCTTGGATTGGACTCATGATCCAGATATTGTACTTGCAATTGGACACATAATGTATGTGGTTGCAGTGTGCAAGTCCCCTCAACATAATGAGGAAGGGCAATTAAATAAGACAATAAGACATCACCTTAGGGTTTGTATGTCTCTATAATCTTGATCTTTCATCGAGTGTACTTTGGAAGTGACATGTCGATGGTGATCGTAATTGTCGGATAATCCTTATAAAATAAAAGAAGATATTTTGGCATACAAATGTGCTCTAGACATTTAATCATGAATGACATGGTTCTATGCATTATGCAGAATGGTGGCTCGAAAGAGATGATGTATTCAAAATGTTTGAATACCTACCTGAACCTAAGTCTAAGAGTTAAGATGTATGTAGATATGATGAGTGTCATTATTCTACTGTCTATACTCTGGTCATTCGTGAAGCTTCATAATATTCATATTGTATGAATTTAATGAAGCATGTATAAATGTTGAAATGCTCTTACATTGAATTCTTTTTGAATTTAACATAAGAGATCCTTAGTCTTAAGCAATGGTTGTTTATAGATTAAGAGAGTGCAGTGGAAGCATGGGTCGGACCCGAGTAAGAAGGAAAGTCAAAGAGTTGACCTACTTCTGTGACTTCCATATGACATCCAAAGAGTTGGATGAATGCCAATACTGCAATAAGTTGATGTGTTGATAGTATGACTATCAAATCTATCTAAAATCCTTAGTGAAGGACTCAGATAGAGCATCGGAATAATCTACATAAATCATTGATTCTGACTTTCTTATTTCATAAGATAAAGTCTGACAATTGTATCCCAATCTTCTAATGACAATTGCAATTGGTTGCATATATATTAGAAGATTAGAAATTTGATCTTAAGTTTTAGTAGTCATCTACATGGATATTGCTGTAATTGTTACAGCAGTCTCTGTTGGATAGATGGACTTCATATTCTCAGTGGGAGAGCCCTTAGTCTTGGAGAATGTCTCTATGACCTAGATATTAGAATACCCTCATTGTTTGTTTCTAAGTGTTGGAAATAAACATGAATTCTGAGATAGAACTATCATAAAGAGTTATGATGGAAATATTTCAGATAGTAATCTAGCATCTAGTGGACTCCACAAAATTAGAAAATTAATGAATGGTTCATTAAGATTTCTAATACTAAGAATCAAACCTTATAAGATCAATAGGAGGTTGAAGATCATTTGACAATGATCTGGCATCAAGCCTTGGACATTTGTCTATTGATTTGATCAATAGACTAGTAAGATATGAAACTTTAGAATGTCTAAAATTTCAAATCTTACATACTTGTGAATATTGTATTCAAAGTAAAATGTCCAATACACCCTTCTCTGGGAATGGTGTTAGATGTCAAGGTATTCAGGATCTCATACATATTGATGTATGTGGATCATCTATATCATAGTGAACATTATGGATATGTGATATCTATTGATGATTACGTATGATATGAGATTTCTTCTCTTCACCTGAGAAACCTTTGAAATGTTCAAAGATTTCACAATTTTGATTTAGAACCAAAGTTTGGAGAAAGATGAAATGAATTTGATCTAACCTAGGTAGCTTGTACCTATTAGATAAAATTCAAAGAATACCTTATGGAGATATGAATATCATTTCTATCTCACTCCTCCTAATACACCTAAACTCAATGGAGTTGTAGGGAGATACAATTGGATCATGTGTGACATGATTTGATCAATGATGAATTTTAGCATAATTATCCTCTTAGTTTCCTGGTATATATGTGTGGTAGAGACTACAATATATATCCTTAATAAGGTTCCATGGATGTAAGCTGGAATCTAGCACTTGAGAGTGCTACTTCATTAGGAAAATAAAGTATGGTATTGGATACCTACTTTATGACCTTGAGATTCTTAAAAGATCTCATCTCTGAGAATGTGATTCTTGGAGGATTGAGAATCTTGAGAATCAAGATGAAAATGAAGTAAAGGAACTCATTTAATCTTGAGAAGATAATGAGGCTCCTGAAATCGGAAACTAAAAGGACAATTAAAGATGAAACATTAATACCTCTTCAAATGAATTTGAGGATGTATTCCATGTGTCAGCCAAGTCTGACAATGATCGGACTTCATGTGATGAAGCTCCTAAGGATCATGACATGGAATGATGGATATTAGCAATAAAGTCTAAAGTAGACTTCATATACAAGTGTTGTATATGGACCCTCGAGGATCCACCTATAAGGGTTAGACCCATTAAGGTGTAAATGGATCTTCAAGAGAAGAGGAACCTGATGAGAAGGTAAAGACCTTCAAAGCTTGGTTTGTAGCCATAAGCTACACACCGGAAGAGAAGACATTGCTTGCAATGAGACTTGCTCTTCGGTGACCATGCTTAAACTCATCAGAATATTGCTAACCTTAGCTACACAACTTGACTATTGCATCTTCAAGATGTAATTCAAGATTGCATTCCTCTAAAGAATACCTCTCTGAGGATATTCACATGAAGTAGCCCCAGGGCTTCATGTTTGGAGAAAGTAAGGTGTGAAAGCTAAAGAAAATCCATCTGTGGACTCAAATAAGCTTCTTAAAGATGGAACATAAGATTTGATGAAATTATAAATGTTATGATTTCAAATAGAATCTTGATGTACCATGTGAAAGCTTAGTGGGAGTGCCATTGTGTTCATCATGCTAAATGTAGATAATATCCTAATCATTTGGAATGATATAAGGATGATAATAAGTGTTTTATAGACTGGCTATCCCATACATTGAGATATGATCTCAAGAATACCTCTTAGATCTTAATTCTGAAGTTGTTCAGAAGCAAAGAAAAGAGGATATTGGGACTGTCACATTTGCAGTACACCTTGGACATATTCCATTCCTGGAAATTCCAAGAAAGGCTTCCTTCCCTTGAGATTTGGTACTGACCTATCAAAAGGGATAGCACCTCAAAAAGTTGAGGAAGTGAATGCTAAAACTGTTGCACTTGTGCATCAGTTACGAGAAGCTAAGTGTATGCTTGATGTGTACAAAAGCCAGATATCTGCCATGCAGTGGGAGTAGCAAAGTGTTGCTAATCCTACTATGGAGAAAGAACACTTGATTGCAGTAATAATGATATCTTCAAATATGACAAGGCTTTAGAGATGGTGATCTCTAAGTCTTATCTTCAAGAGCTTAAGACTTTATAGATAGAGATCTAAAAGGTCTTAACTGTGGATACCTTGAGAGATAGTGATCTCCCGGAATAAGGTTATTCTAACAAGGATTATGGAAATACTGGTTATAATAGTTATTGAAGCAATAGTGTCAAGGACACTATAACCGCTTTGACTAGATTGAGTATTGGTTGCATTAGATGCAACATTCGCATTGGATGCGAGCACTGTTACCTAGGGATATGGCAAGTGCCGTAAAAGGACTTGGCATAGTCTTTTGGGAACAGAGTGACTGATCAGCTTACCTAGCTATTTCTAAATAGCCTATGATTGTCACATGAGTGTGGGTTAAATGATTAGCCCATTAATGGCTCTCTGGGCCTAGTGGGAGATTGTTGGACATGTGTGCCCACGGCGAGCCATTTTGCAATAAATGTTATTGTACATATCATTCCCTGATCTGAAATGAAGAATAAATAATTTGCATAATAGGTCCCTCTGTACAATTAGGGTTATGTATCATGGCTGTCTTAATGATCATACAGCTGTTGATTCAATTATTGAATCATAGAGGCTGGTGCTTGGATGAACATCTAAAGGGTTAGATTGAGGACTCATCAAGCACCGTCAAATGATTGTTAAGATGTGATCTCCAGCCTGAGTAGGAGATGGCAATCCTTTCTCACATAGGCTGATATCTGACCGACCTCTTGATGCAGGTCCTCTGCATAGGAATAGAGATTCGGAGGTGTCAGATTAGTTAGGTCAAAGAGTTGACTTAACGAGATCGAGATAACCAAAGTCCTATGTTGAATGCTGTCACAGCATAGGCACGCATCCTCTGACCGGAGACAGATGTATTGCTATATGTCTGAGTATGTACATTTGGCAGACCAATAGGTTGATGACCTAACCAAGGTCTATACACCGGCGCGCTGGTGTGCATATAAGGGCATATGAGTAATACAATCTCTCAAAGGGATCATACAGGTTCACTACTGAACCGGAAGACATGAGCTCACTCATGAGATATTGGGAGGAATCAAATTCCGTGCACGGTCGTCTTGCTTTGGAAGCTTGACTGAATTTGTAGGTTTGATATATACTTTTGGAAAGTATATGATCAAGACCTAGGTATGATATATGCTTTTGGAAAGCATATGATCGATACCAAATCCCAATGATCAAATGAAAAACTTAGTGATCAAACCCTGAAGAAGACAGTGTAAAATTGATCTTGATCTTCGGGTTGACCATGGGTCTTCCAGTATGCAGGATGTACAGGTATTGGGAATACCTGAAGGGTGATGTGATCATAAACGATTGTATATCCATGACGCTTCCATTCTGAGGGAGTGATGAAACAGGTCTGGATTTTAGTGACTCCTTTCAGTAGAGAAGCAATCCGATCTTAGTCCAAGTATTGGACATTGGTTTGAATGAGATTCAGATCCAATGAGAAGATTGGATTTGCGGTCTTGATTTAATCAAGCATCTGTGGGAGGTCCGTAAGATCTGGATTTGAGATGAGATCTCAACATCCAAGTCACTATACGTGGAATAATACAATCGCCCTGTCCTTATCTCCAAGTATCTGCGGAGAAAGCACATTATTCTTGAAAGGGTTCAAGAATAATTCTTTTGATGAAATATCCAAGCAAGGACTTGATGATTAAATGTGATTTAATTATCAAGCTTAAATATGAATATGATTCATATTGTGAAAATGATTATCTAAGATAATTAAATGAGATTTAATTATCAAGGATTAAGAGAATATGGATAACCATATCCATGATATATGCATGTTATAAATATGATTTATAATGTGCATATATAAGAGAGAGGATTTATGTAAATAGCATTTGTTAATTAATAATGTGAATTGGATTCACATTTGTTAATTAATTGGAAATGCAATTTACTAACTAGTTTGGGTTGTGAATATGATTCACACAATATTCAATGGCAAGATTGAAATATTCACAAAATTAATTTGGAATTAATTTGGTGAATATTTATTGGGATTAATTAAAGAATAATATGATAAATAAAATGGAGATATCAACCACCATCATGGGTGGCGTCACCCATGAATTGTTCATGGGTGACGCCCCCCCCCTTTTTAGGAGGGTGGTTGACTCCATCTCATTCATCATGTTATCTCTTGATTAATTAATTTTAAATTGTTGTTATTGAACAACAAATCCTAGCCATTGATTTATCATGGACCAAGCATATCCCTTGGATCCATGTGTCCCATGGATTGAGATCCATTGGATCCTAAACTAGTATAAAAGGAGGGCTAGGGTAGCCTCTCCAGGGTACATCATTAAGAGTTGTACAAGGTGACAACTCTCTCTCTCTCTCTCTTTCTCATTCTCGCCCTCTCTCTCTTTCTCTTCTCCATTAAGTGGCCGTCCACTTTGTGTTGAGAAAGGAGAGACTCTCGGCTTCTTCTTCGACGACTCGTGGATCTCCATCTTCTTTGGAGTTTCTTACTCTAAAGGAAGACGACGGATTTTGTTTGACGAAATCGGGGGAGCCATCGCTTGGATCTTCATCGAGGATTGCGGGAAGGAACGTGACTCATCATCGCGCCCCCAAGTGCGTTCTTCGTGGATCGGACTTAAGATAGGAGGATCTCTACTATGGGATCTCGCGATCACAACCACGCTTCAAGAGGTATTCCTTGTACTTTGTGGTTTGATGAAACGATCCGAGAAGTGTTCTCGTGATCATGTGGTTTCATCTTTAAAGTTAAAATTTTAATTTCCGCTGCATCTAGCATCTAGTACGACTAGTTGCTCCGATTGCATACGATGCGATCGACACGCTTCCGTGATGCGCTTAAGGATACTCAATATCCTTCATCATGAATATCAGGCTCAAAGAAATCTTGATCAAGATCAAAGAGATCGTTGGACCTGTCAGTGTGAAGGTATCTGAGCTTGGGAAATATTGGACAACATTTGACCCCCAGCGTTAAGGGTGGATGGGAGGGAAAACATGAGTGATGATGATTTTTGATTTTTTTTGTGATTGCTAATGATCTTAAATGTAGCCAACTCAACACCATGGACATATAAACACAATGCAAACCACCGATTCACCTACTCAATGCAATGTGAAGACCGTAAAGGTTCGATCAATTATCTGGTCAATTTTAGAGTTGGTGATCAAACACAAGTTGAACAAATAGTTAGGTTGGCTTGTGGTCGGAGCACTAACCTTAGTGTGTACGTGAGCAAGTAAATGTGAATACAATGAGGGGTTTCTCTCCCAAAATAATGATGTGATCAATTACGTTTTAATTATAAGGGTCCAGTGATATTAGCTGTCCTAATTTTAAATTTTCCAATTTTCACTTTTTGGTATTTTTGAACAAACACGACTAACGGATTTTTTGATTTTCTTTTATTCCTATATCTAGAAAACAGAGGGGGGAAATTAAAAAGCTGATGCACGAGAAAATATGAAATGCAAATACTAGAGATAGAGGTGTATACCTGACTCCAGCACTCGACATGCAATATGATCCGCAAATAAAAATAAAACTAAACTATATGCAAATGCAAGCGAGAACAATCCAAAATAGTAACTTCTATTCGGGAAGAACCAAGCTATTATTTGTCTAAGTCCAAACGATCTACAGGAACAGATATTCTTTTAGAGCTTTGGACCTAATAACACTTGGCACAACCAAATAAAACCTAAGTCTAGTACTTACAAAAAAACAAAATAAAATAAAGTCAGAAAACACAAATCCGTGAAAAACAAATAAAAAAACAAAAAAAACAACGAGAAAACATCGGTGAGGTCCCCCACATGCACCGGCACTTGGCGAAACAAACCCCGAATAAGGTATATAATGTCCTTTTACAAAAGTTTGAATGAATAAATGCTAAAATAAATAAAAAACCTATCTATGCTCCAAATGATGGTCTCTCTCAAAATCTTCTTCTCCTCCTCCTGCGCTCTCCTGCGGCTTCGAGATGAATCAAGCCGCCTCCACTTCGCTTGGGTGCTTTCGTTCTCCTAGGATCGCCTCCTTCGCTCCACGAGCCCTCGCAAGAAAAAGAAAGAAAGAATGTGTAAGAAACACAATTACAAAATATGAGCAGGAAAAATAAAATAAATGCAGTGAATATGAATGATGGAATAAATGTGAAAGAATATAAACAAATATGTACAATCAAGAATAGAAGGACAAAAGAGAAACCTAACTACCCTTAATGTGCCTCCCCGGTAACGACAACATCCAAAGATCGAACTCAGGTAGGCAAACATGTGGGCTTGGTCTTTTACCTTAAATAAATATAGTGATCAAGTTTTCCAAATTAATTTTATAGTATTTTTTATGTTATATTTTTTTCGAAAAGAAAATGCAAATAAAATGAATGCGAGAATTATGCTATTATAAGGGAAATCAAATAATATTATAGAATTTTATTTATGTCAATTAATCTTGAAAATTCAAAGTGTTTCCCTTAAATTTCAATGCATGAATAACATAATTTTTTTATCAAAGTGCATTAAATATGCAATGTTGATTATTTCCATTCTTTTTAAATTTGAAGGCTGAAAACACAATATTTTCCTAAACTAAAAATATAATGTGTGATGCATGATGAATTTAAGCCATCCTATTTTTAAAAATTTTGGATTTAAGGTGAATGAATAAAAAATGCAATGATGCTAATTTTTCATTTTTTTAACATATCAAAGCAATCTAGAAAAATCCTCAGAAAATTTAGATGATATTTCATTGAATAAGAAATTAGGACATATTTTTATTTTTAGAAGATGTCAAAACATGATTTAAAATAAAATTCAAATATGTAATCCACAATATAGTTATTCCGGGACAAGTAATTCAATGATTTCAAATGAATCAAGAATCGAAGGTATCCCCCTTTCATCGTCCTCAAATCGATCTTTTTGCAAAATTTCCCAGGCTCTGAACGATTTTCAATTGAAGAAATAATCCCATGTCGAAGAATTTATTCCAAAAATCACTGCTAATTCAATTGACATCTAATAAATATGTACACTATGTACAATGGAAGAGCATTAAAATGCACTAATAAAGTGATACCAAGTTCATTGAAAATGGATTACATAATAAAGAGTTTTCCCTGAAGAAACCACATGTATAGAGGTAAATAATATATTTAATACAAATATTTTGTATGAGCATGATTGTAATACTCTGGAACCAGTTTCTTAGAAATTTGCCCAATGATGACCTGATCTAGAATTCTCTAGAATAGTAGAAGCCTCCTTGCAAAATACCCAAGACATGTGATGTGATATCTGAATTGACTGGCCAGGGGAGTGCTGATCAGGTGGCTAACATAGTGCCACGTGGCTTCGTGATTGCCAATCCAAGGCTAGTGGCTTTCTCTCGATTCAATGGATGATGAAGCTTTCCTATAGTGCATTTTTTTGGACGTTGAATCCTTTCAAATCTTATGGTGGACATGCATTGATGTGTCAATAACGGGGATAAAAAAAGGATATCCAATCAAATGGTTGTTGTACTTCATGATGTTTCTTCATCCCCATGCCTACTCTGATGTCAATCCCTTCTCTGATGAAGGCTTGTTGTAGCAGCGGTTACCTTGAACATATACTTGAATGGATGGCTCGAGTCTATTATACTTGACCTTGGTATGAAGCTCAGAAGGGGGATGGTGATAGACAACTCCTATGCATGGGTGAAGGATTTCGGGGAGAGTCTCCAGCGGCATCCTCGGTCGGAGATAGAGACAATGAAGAGATATAAGAGGTGTGGATGATTAGAATATGAAATGATGCGTTGATGGTGGATTGGGTTTCAAGAAAGCGCGAATGCCCATGAAAAGAAGATGCAAGAGAGAAAAGAAGAAGGAAAGAAGGTCATTACCCGAAAGTTATCGTCTGATGTTGAAGGAGTAGAGGCTCAACTACGATTATCGCCTCAAACGGTGGCAGTGCATGAGGTTCCACTCTTTGGAGGAAGTAATAACCACATGTGGGTGAGCTCCCCATGGATCGCACCTTGATGGAGGTTGTCGTCAGAAAAATAAAGGCTTTTATCACCAACAATACAATCTCTAGCTCTCTCTATCTATATCTCGCATTCTTTCGATTGGGATGGCGACAACGAATGTGGCCGATGGATGTCCAGGAGATCATATGATCCCTTTAAAGGCGAGGTTACAAGATGTTTGGGTTTTAGTTACAGGTGATTAGGATTTTGGTTGGGAAGAGGCATAGGGAGATAGAGTCTTGTTTAGTGTGATTCGATGTAAAGAAGATGAGATTAGGCTCGAGGTGGTTGAGGTCCTAGACCATTGAGGTTGGTTGCAACAAATAGAAGAAATTGACTATGGAGTTGGGGATGATGAAGGAGAGAACAATTTCCATGAGGATTTGGGTTATCGAGATGATGACTAGGGGTTTTGGATTCAATTGTAGGTTTCATCAGTTAGAAAGAAGGGATATATGATGTTTCATGAGGTTAGGAATAATAGTAGATAGGAGTTGGTTATTGGATATAGTGATTGGTTTTGATGACTTAGGTTTCCACAATACATAGGGAGAGGATAAGGGGTGTGATTATCTCAAATGGGTCATTTAAGATTTTTTTTGGAGATGGTGTTTGCATGTTAGGATGTTTGGTTATGGTTAGTTGGCAGGTTGGTTGGGAAGGATTGGGTCGAAGGGTAGTTAGGTGTACATCGCATGGTATTGGGTAGAGTCAGGGAGAAGTGATAAGAATGGGAATGTGGAGGGCTTAGCTAACCAGTTGTTCAACAAAAGATGGGTCATGATTGGCTACTGAAGAGGGAGCGTTGGATTGATTGCTAGTTGACGTTGGTGGTGGTGTGGATTGAAGGCATGAAAGAAACTCTAGAATTGTACTCTTTGATTTTTTTTGATCAATGTAAAGAAAAATGATAAATAGTTAAAAAGAAAATACAAGATGGTCTCTAATGCCAAATTGATCCCATCAAAATTTGTAGATATCAAAGAAATCTATTAATTTCATGAAGGACACAAACTTCTGAACTTAATTGTGGAAGATATGGATTTATAAAACAAAAGTTTCCTTTTCTTTTTTTTATTTGATTTTTTGTGAAGTATCATGCATGCAAAAATCAAACAAAATGCTAAGAGATGAATAAAATGTTAATGTATTTTTTGTATTTTTATTGGTTAAGAAAATTAGAATAGGTAAAGTGAATTTTTTATAGATGAATATGTTGGTACAGACAATGTCAACATCTTATTTTTCTCGGCTTTTTTGATATTTTTGGTTTTTTATGTAGTTAAACATGAACTAAATAAAGAATTGAAAATTAAATTATTGAAAAAGAGTTAAAGGCATGATGAATCCATGATTCGTCACTCTAATTAGCTGAAAACAGATATGCGTGAGAAATTAGTTTCATTCATATGTTTATATCTCAAAATTAACATTCATGCACTTGTAAATAATTTGCATAAATTTGTATTACATTTCTGCACTCATATTTATCTACATAACTTCATCAATTTTTTAGTTAATTCATTATAACTCCAATTGGCATGAAAATAACTCTATTGTGTAAATATCATTAATATTAACAAAAGAAAAATCTGAAAACTACTAACTTTAATATATTTCAAATAAACTCAAACCCTAATTTCAAGATAAAAAGCTGTAAATGCATATCTCTCTCATGTAATATCCAATTTCATTCTATTCACTTTTGAATTAATGTATTATGGAATGTGGGGTTTTGGGACCTATTTGCATATTATACATGCTTAATGATTTTCACCTATAATGTTGTGTACATATTTGACTCTTCTTGATTTATTTATTTTTCATTTCCTTATTTATTTCATGTTTTAACAAATTACATAAAAAGAATCCAAAAAATCAGAAAAGCAAAGAAAAAGTTACATTCTGACTTGAGCTTGTTGACTGATTCATTTGTAAATAACTAACTTTGCAAATTTATTCAAACTCTTTCCTAACTTATTGAAATCCAAAAAATTGCATTTGTATCTATTACATTATTTTTACATTATGTTTGATTTTCACAGGCATTATTCATCTATAGAAAATCAAATAAAAAATACCAAACCAAAAAATGGTATTTTATATACATTAAATATCATCTCAAAAAATAATAACTTGCACAGTTGAGTACATTCACATTTGAGTCCTTCATGAACATTATAGAACACACTTAGGGCAGCATTTTTTGTTTTGACATTTTTTGCAGTTGATGTCATTCTCTATTTTTAATTCATTTTTCTTCATTTTCATGCTTGGTCAACATGTCAACTGATCCACATGTTGCCTTCTGATTGGTCCACCTCAATGTCTGGTTAAAGCCGCCCAACCTCGGTCAAGGCCTTTTTCATCTAGCGTACTTATCTTGGGATGTTGGATCAACTTCAATCTAACAACCATGATCCGTTCTGCCTACCCCTCCAAGTCCTCACATGCTTCACGTGTGACACTGCCCCATCATTTGATCGACTCATAATCCGATGATTTAACGTTCATCCCCTTCCTCCAGCTGCACCACTATTCTCCAATCGTCCTCCTCACCTAACACCTCTAGATCTTCCAGGATACTCACCTTATTCTCCATCTATTTCTCTATCATTATCACCTCCATGATCGCCGACAGCTACCATCTCCTCAAACCGACCCAATCTCTTGCAACATCATTCATTACAACCTCCTAATCCTATCCCCTTCTTCGATCAACCACACATACCTTATCCTGGGTCCTCCTACGTCTCTAACCATCCATTGGCCCCTTCTGCTCCTCCAACCGATTCGATTCAATCGACCGAAGCCCCTATCCTATCGCTTTATCTTCTTTGCACAAGCAAGACCCAAATCTGTATGCCTCTCTCTCTCTCTCTTCCTCTTATTTAGATAATACTCCGACCACCTTCCATGGCATCCACCACCATTGTGCTTTGAAATAAAGATCAAGAGAGGGAGATAAAGGCAGGGGCTAGTGACAACGATCCAACTCCCAATGAGGACCCATCTTTAGGCGAGATCTAGAGGGGATTACGTCCTTATCTACCGCAACTTCCTCGGAAGTCAATGGAGCTTCAAAGGTCCCCGCCACCTTCTGGAAGTGATGATATGGATTCGAAGACTGTCACCTCCTCCAATCCATCGATGAACCATCAAGTATATCACTTTCCTATTTCTTCTTTTTCTCTTTCGTTTTCCCCTCTCTTCTTTGTCCTTCTTCTTCTTCTTCTTCTGTTCTCATTTTCTTCATCCCCAAATTCTGATCTTCTTCTTCATTCATGATCAAACCTACCCCGACATCGCATATCATCACCACCTTCTTCTCCCCGTCATGTTATTTTCTATCCTCCGTAGCCCGTCGCATAGCCTAGCTTCTCCTCCACCATATCAAGGAGTTATGCCTCCAACTCTCTCTTCACTTGTGCATCACCATAAGGTTGAGACCCTCATGTTTTGAAACCCTCCATCTTTGCAGGTACATGATGGGAAGCGGTCCTCCTTGCAACATCGGTTGATAGATCACCCACGACGACCCTTGGTCGTGTGTCGGCCATTAGAGCATTATTGATTGTTAGTGAAGGAAGAACCTCGATGAGAGAAGAATGGTAGAGGTCCCCAGGAACTACAATTGCCCTTAGATCAAGAGACCCCTTCATACCTATGTCGAAGCATGCCCAAATCTTGGCCACACAATCGAGGCTTGGGAGTCCAGTAGAGCCTCCATGTGGGATGACCAACCATCTCCACATATGAGAAGAGAGGAGTCTTATATTTATCCAAGAGTGGATGTTCTTTATATCTCTCCACCCTCTCCCTCATTGATTGTACCCTCTCTCGGTTGGTGCAACCTAAAGGGGGAAGAGAAGCCATCTTCTACGTGCATTTTGCTCGGGAAAAAGACAATGACTTTATTAGAGAAGTTCATATCAAGGAGAGTGCACCTCGATGCGAGTTGTTTCCACCACACTGCCTTGGCTAAGCATTGTAGCCTTTCGACACCCTCCTTTTTTATGTGCCCCTAAGGGGTAGTTTATACATTCTTTTTTATTTCCTATTTTAAATTAATTAGGACCTAATTGTAATTTATATAATTTTTTTTATTTTTATTGTAATTTTCACAAGATCGTTATTTTATTATTTTAAAAATTATAATTTTCATTTCACACCTTTTTCAATATTTATAAATAGGACCTTACAAAGACCCAATGGAAATTGCAAAAATATTTTTTATTTTTACAATTTTAATATTTATTTAATTAAGTAATTGTGAATAATTTTCCCCTTATAGTTTTCATAAAGCAGTTCTTATCTTTTAGCTTTAGCTACAAAGTAAGCCCCTTGACTTCTTTAGATGTTATAATTTAGCCTCAAAAATCTCAAAAAATAATTAAATAGGCAAAAATGAAAGAAAAAAAATCCAAATTTCCTAAAAATATTTAGAAAAAGTGATAAGTGTTCCATTCTTTTTCGACATTCTTAACATAGAAATTAAATTGAGGACTTATTTCCTGCAATAAAATAAAAATATATATATAGTAGAAAATTCAATAGAAAATCATGCAAATTCTGTCTTATCCCTACGTTTGATCCATGCACTTGTACTATAAACATTTTGGCACTATTTAGCTAGTTTTTTTGCAATTATCTATCCATAAATCATTGAACCATGTGTCCAAGTAGAATGACCCCTCTTAAATCACTTTTTGAATGCAATTTTCGTGATTTTATTTCCTCAAAAGGCCAAGGGTGATCGGTGACTTTTTTTCGTGGTGATAGATCAAACTTGCTCCCAGTGGTATAACAAAATGGGACTATAGTGACTTTTTTTTTAAAATCTATCACTATATCATCTATGTTTAATTTATATAATGACAAAATTATTTTTTACATTTGGATTTGGAATGGATAACATATCTGTTGCTTAACATTGTTGACGGTTCATATAACCACACCCATTGCTATTTTATACATTTTTATATGATCATCAATAAAATTTTACCTAAAAACTTAGCAATGATTAGCTAGATATTAAAAAATAAAAATGGATAAGATTTAACGTATGCATTGTCGCTAATGATGTAAGAATAGATATGACAATCATTGTTAATTTCAAGTATATACAACAACAACAAATCCTTTTCCTACAATTAAGTAGGGTCGGCTACATGAAATTTTTGCCTCCACTCAGATCTATTTTGGGTCATTCTCGAGTTTCAATTCGGTTAACTTAGATCCCTCTGGATAGTCTCATTCCAACACTTATCGTACCTTCCCCATCCCCTCTTAACCGGCTCAACATCCTAAATCTCACATATTCTAACACGTGCATCAATCGACCTCCTTTACAGGTGATCAAACAATCTTGAGCAATTTTCTCTTGTCTTATCCTCTATCAAAGCTACACAAACTTTCCTTCTGATCACATCACCCTGAGTCAGATCTTGTCATGTTTGATCACACATTCACTTTAGCATTTTCATTTCTACTACCTGTCATTCTTTGCACATGTCTATAGTTCACATGCCAACGTTCTGATCCAAAGAGCATAGTAGGTTTTACGGCTACTTTGTAATTCCTTCACTTGACTTTCAAATGGATTTTTTATCACAAAAAATAGTAAGGGCCCCTCTCCCTTTAGCCAACCTGCATTTATTCAATGAGTAAATCTCAATCAACTTCTCCATCGTGTTACAAAATCGATCCCAAGTATCTAAGAGAGCCTTTCTTCTGAATGTTATCATCTCCAATCTTCACCTCGAATCCTTCATCATATTTTCCATCAAATAGCACATCATATATTCAGTCTTAGTCCTACTTATACAAAATCTTTTAGTCTCTAAAGCATGTCTCTAAAGCTCCAATTTATCATTTATTCCATCTCTTGTCTCATCAATCAACACAATATCATCAATGAACAACATAAACCAAGATATCTCATCATGAACGTGACTACTCAACTCATCCATAATCAAAGTAAAAAAAAAAGAATGGACTCAAAGATGAACTTTGATACAGACCGATGCCGTTGTTAAAATATTCAGTATTCCCATACTAAATTCTTACACAAGATGAAGCACCATCATACATATCCTTTATAAGGTTAATGTATAGAATGTATAGGATGGGTACATGTCGCTTCTCCGAAATTCTCCATAAAATCTCCCTTGGGAATGAATCATAAGACTCCTCCAAATCAATAAAAATTATATGGAGGTTCTTCTCTTCAGCTCTATAAATCTTCATTGTTCTCTTCAATAAGTAGATAGCGTCAATAATTGAGCGACCTTTCATGAATCGGAATTGGTTTTCTTCTTTGAAAACTTGCCCTAAACCTTCTTTCAATCACACGTTCCCAAATTTTCATAGCATGATTCATCATTTTGATACATTTATAATTCAAACAATTTTAAATGTATCCTTTATTATTATAAAGAGGTGCTACAATGCTTCTCCTCCATTCTTCATGTATTTTCTTTCTTCGTCAAATAACATTGAATAAATTTGTGAGCCAAGTCAAACCCCATTCACCTAGAACTCTCCAAACTTCTATAGGAATGTCATCAAGTCATACTCATTTCTCATGTTTCACAACCTTTAAAGTCTTCTCTACTTCCTTCCTTTGTATCCATATATAGCTTGCACGATTCTTGTAACATTCACCACCAGCAATATCTCCCAAAATAATCTCCTTATTCTCTTCCCTAATGAAAAACTTATAGAAATATCACTTCCATCTAGTCTCTATATCCTTTTGAGTAACAAGCACATCTTTCTTTCTCTTGCTTTGACCAATCTAAATATATCCTTCCGACCCTCCTTCGAGTCAAGCTTTTTATACAAAATATCATAAATGTTTGACTTGGCTTCACTTACATCCTTCTTTGCTTCCTTCTTCGCTATTTTGTAGTTGAATCGAGTTTAGGTTTGAATTCCATAAATAAATAATCCTAATATGGATGATGTGACAGTTCCCTCTATTATACCATTGTACATAGGTTTAAAGAAAGCTCTTTTAATTTTAAGCTTCTCTTGCACCCCTTCACTCCACTACCAAGACTCATATTTTGATCTAGAACTCCTCCCCTGGACTTGCTTAGCATTTCTTTGGTTGCCCTTCAGATACAAGATGCTACCGCCTCCCACGTCTCATTTGCACTTTTGTTACAACCCCAAGATAAGTATTTTAAAACCTTCTCCTTAAAGCTTGATTGCTTCAATTGAAGATTCCACCTAATGATCTTGGGAACCATTCTCTTCTTTGCCAACCTTTTTATTTGCATATTTATGACTAGTAATCGATATTGAGATGTCAAGCTCTCTCCTGGGATTACTTTGCACCATTTACAACAAATCGATCTCTTATCCTCATCGCAAAGTAATCTATATTTTTTTAGTCGGGACACCACTCTTATAAGTAATTAAATGCTTCTCCCTCTTCTTGAAGAGAATGTTTACTATGTAAAGGACATAAGCTGTTATAAAACACAAGATGACTATTCCATCTTCATTTCTACCCGTGAAAGCCATGGCTTCTGTGAACGCAAGCATACCTTGAAGCATCTTTTCCCACAAATTCAATTAAGATCTCCACCTAGGCAAATCGTCTCTCTTTGTCGAATTCGCTGCATAATCTTATCCAAATCCTCCCAAAAAGCCTTTTAAATCTTTTCTCCAATCCAAGTTGTGGTGCATGAGATTATATTCATAACATCGTCTTCCTGCGCCAATTTTAACAAAATAAGCTGATCCCAAAATCTTAGCATAACAACCACACTTTCCTTCAAATCCTTATGGACAACCATTCCAACACCATTTCTTCCCCTTTATTTACCTGAATACCATATTTAAAGCATATTTTCTCAATCTCCCTTGCTTTCTCTACAACCCATTTTGTCTCATGGAGAGCATAGTATTTGAATCTTCCTTATTTTCAAGTATCTACTATCTTCATCGATTTGCCAGTCAAAGTACTAATATTCCAACTACATATCCTCAAACTTCTTTTGCGACCTCTTTTGGACTAACTTCTTTACTCTGTGTGCGTCCATCAAGCGGGAACCCTTGCAAAATTTGGACTCCATCCGGGTGGTAATGCAACGGAACTAGCTTATTTACTCGCATATGTTCCTCATGCGAGAACCCTTGCGAATTTTGAACTACAATCAGGCAACAATGCAGCGTCACTTGCCAATTTCTCATTGCATTCAGGTGAGGCATCGCTAGTCAGGAATGTCCCAAGAAAATCTAAATGTTTGATTAAATCTATGTTGAAAAGATGCATCTGTTCTAAGGAAAATTCCTAAATTATATTATTTCACAAAAATACTAGTTTGAGTTTTGTCTTGACTTTTTTACGTTGGTTATCAGCTACCTAACATAACCATCCTCAAATGAGACCGACCATGACTGTGTTTGTTAATTTCAAGTATAAAAGATAATTTTGCAATAATAATATCGGCATTATATATTTAACAACTAATGATATAGCGTAAAAAATATCACTATACCCGTTTTGTTGTAATGAAATCCTACGACCATTCATCTTCCTATTAAGTTATTGCTTTTTAAAATGATATAGCGTGATAATTCGATCGATCAAAACTTTTGATGGATCGATCAGAAGCTTTCCAAAAAGTCATGTACCCTTGTGATGCATTACTCCATTCAAGATGAATGATCATCAATGAAAAATGAAGGAGATTAAAGATCTCAATTGAGCAATCACTTTATATATTGGTCAATCGATCAAGTGAGCATATTAGGTAGCAGTTATAATTAAGAAAAAATTACGTGTATTCTTCTCGTTTCTCGTCCTCGACCTAAGGGTGGCATCCGCATCAAAAAAATTGAGGTGCGTGGCATTCAAAAATAAAAAATACATCATATGCTTCACATTTTAATAATTGTATCAAGTAGAAGAGATATCTACGGTTTAAGAATCTTTAGCATGTGGATTTATGAAACGCAAGGACTCGGGAAAGAATTTTTTGCCTTCGACGATAATCCTTGCGGGATATACACATATATACCCTAATGTCGGAATTTTAATGCAATGGTACGATATTACTTTTAGCATTATCTTCCTCCGACGCTAATTTTGCCCGTTTGCCGTAGTCCGTCCAGTAAACTATAGGATGGAAGCCACGAAACTAAGTTTTGATGGGTTAAAAAAATGTTACTTTTGGTTCGGGTAAAAAAACCAAAAAGAGGATGGGAAAAAAAGAAGGAAAACGGAAAAAAATGGGGTGTTGCGAGAATAAAACTCGCGACCTCTCGCACCCGAAGCGAGAATCATACCACTAGACCAAACACCCTTTGACGATCATAACTCACAAGCAGTACAAATCTATTCTTAAAAGATAACCACTTTTTTACACATCAGTAAGCTTAACAATAGGTTATAAGTGCAATTTGTATAAGCTAGCTCTTTAATTATGCTCATGTCACACTGCATCCAAAGGTGCTGAACTGTCCGAAGAATGAGATAGTCCTGTACGCTTACTATGTTCATTAAGGATGAAAACGACCGCCGGATACGGATACGAATATTGGTATAATCATATCCTTATCCATTTTATAATAAGAATACGAATGCGGATACGAATATTGACGAATGTGAAAAGCGTATTACTGTATCTTTAAAAAATTAATATAGATATAAAATGAATACGAGTCGGATACGGATAATAACATAAATATTTAATAGATTAACTAAAATATACATGTTTGGGATGGTTTACACATAAAATAGATATATCGGATATAGTAATTTCATAACAATTATATCAACAATGGTGAATGCAATCATAAACTGTTGTTATGCACAGTTATAAATAAATCTAGTACTATACTTATGTACGGAAATGAATATACGAATACGAATGCGAATATCAAAGTGATATCCATATCCGCATCTATTTTAAAACGAATACGAATGTCAAAATATGTATAAAACAAATACTATAGCAGATTGGATACGAATATATTCACATTCGTTTTCATCCCTACTGTTCACCCTCCAGAATGGCCTCCATCCTCAGAAATTGAGAAAAAAACTCTGGTATCTGTAAGAGTAATTATATTATTTAGTCTTTCTAATTGTCCTGTCTATATAAATTACCCATAGAGCTTTTCTCCTATATAAGAGAGCTCTAGGGTTAATGGAATGTATCTTGCTTATTCCCTTCAACATGGTATCAGAGCGACGGTCCTAGACCGGAGTTCTCGAAACCCTAACCCTATTCCACCCCACCCGCCGCCCCTCTCTTCTCTCTCTCTCTGATCGGCGCCGCCTCACCCCTCTCCCGCCGCACGCGCGGCTCGCGCGCCTCCTGCGCGTGTGCCCCGAGTGCGCAAGCTCCCACCGTGGGGCTTCTCTGATCGCGTGCGCATCTCCGTGAAGCCTCGTGAGCCCTCTTCGATCAGCGCCACCGACTTGCGCGTGAAGCCTCGTGAGTCCTCTCCGTGCGCGTGAAGCCTCGACTTGCGGTCCCCTGTGGTTTGCGCATGAGGCCCTTCTGGCCCTTCTGGCTGATTTACGCGTGAAGCACACCGTGGGGCTTCTTCGATCTCCCTGTGCTAACCCTTCTGGCCGATCTTCTGATTTGTAGCTGACCCTCTGATTTGCGCGTGAAGACGTGCGTGTGCCCTAGTTCTCTGACTGCGCGCGTGCCATTCTGACTGAGGGTTCGCATGTCCTAGCGGTTCTTCTCGCGCACCCCCTTAACAGAGGTTTCGTACGTGGTATGGAGGGCGTTGTGATTTGAGTCTACGTTCACAAGGGCCTTTCTATATGTTCCCGTAGACATTATTGTCTAGTAGTGTAACCCCAGTTGCAGAATATTGTTGTCATCATGACAGACAACAAGGTTGATCTTCCGTCTCTGGGTGCCTTTAAAGGTTCAGCACCCGTTGTGAAAATGGATGGCACTAACTATGAACTGTGGGCCATGCAGTTCATGAGTCTTATGCAATGCAATGGCAAGAAGCATATCCTCACACAAGAGGAACCTGTTGAGAAGACTGGGGCTAACGCCTCATGGAAGGCGGACGATGCATATGCACGTGTATGGCTATCAGGTACCGTGTCCATGGAGATAGCCAACGACATTCTGAGTCAACCCACTGCGAAGGTTATGTAGGATATCCTGCCACATATTCTCCAGCGAAGAACGAGTCCAAGATCTTACAGCTTCAGCATGACATCTTTGCTATGAAACAGAACGATCGTCCTCTTCATACCCTGTATACTTCTCTGAGGGGTATGTTTGAGAAGCTTCACGGGTACATCCCATTGACAGCCACACCGGAGCAGCTGAAGGCATATAGGGACTCAATGATGACAGGGGTATTTCTAGCCGCCCTTGATCAGGAGTATGACGCTGCCAGAGTACAGATTCTTACAGATGCTACCATACCTCCTATGAAAGAGGCCTATCGCAGGTTGAGAAGACTCTCCATATCTCATGGCGGATCTCAGGCATCCTCAGCCATGGCAGCATCTCGTGGCAGGGGAGGATCTCTACAGTTTCGAGGTAGAGGTGGTCGTGGCAGAGGAGGATGTTACAGATCTCCTAGACAACCATGCACCTACTGTCGCAGGACTGGACACACTGAGGAAACATGTTATTCCAAGCATGGGTTTCCTATTACTACGACACGTGTGGCGGAGCAGGCTCAGCAGGAAGGGGGTCCTTCCCTTGTCCCGGATCATAGGTTTGAGGAGTTAGTGGCGAGACTTCGGGAGATCATGCCTGGCCAGGGACCAACTAGTACTTCAGGATCCTCAGAGATAGTCGGCTCAGCATCCTCTTCAGGTACAACGTATGCACTTACTAGTAGTTACAGTGCAGATCTATCAGAATGGATCATGGACTCAGGAGCATCTCACCATTTATGTGGTGACAAAAAGCAGTTGGATGATTTTATTGCAACCCAGACAGGACGCTCCGTGGTGATAGCTGATGGGACACACTCTCCCATTACTGGTCAGGGGGAGGTGCAATTGACCCCTGGGATACGGCTTCAAAATGTTCTTTATGCTCCTGATTTTTCCATGAATCCATTGTCCATTAGTCAAATCACTAAAGATTTACATTGGCGTGCCATATTTGACCCATCTGCTCTTGTGTTTCAGGACATACTAACGGGCAGAGTGATTGGAACTGGCCGTGAGCAAGGGGGTCTTTATAAACTGGTGCAGTCTCCTTATGCTGGTGTCTCTTCAATGAAGGCTGGATATGTCTTACCTTACACATGGCATCTCTGATTTGGTCATCTTCCGTTGCAAAAGATGGTCTATATCCTTCCACAGATTTCTCCAAGGTCTATTTTTCAGTGTGAGGCGTGCCAACTTGGCAAACATCACAGGTCGTTGTTTCAGAGTCGTAAAGGTTCGAGTCGTCATGGTCTGTTTGAGTTGCTACATTTTGATATTTGGGGTCCCAGTCATGTCCCCGACCTTCAAGGACACAGGTTTTATCTTGTTGTCGTTGATGAATTTTCTAGGTTATCTTGGGTTTTTCTACTTAAAAATAAGCCTGATGCTGCACATGTTATCCAGTCTTTCATTATTGAAATACAAAATATTTTCTCTGCTAGAGTGAAGTTCATACGGTCTGATAATGCTCTTGAATTATGTAGTTCTCACATCTCAAAATTTCTTATGTCTCATGGGATTGTGCATCAGACGTCATGTGCTTACACCTCCCAACAAAATGGGTGGCTGAGAGGAAACATCGTCATTTGTTGGACATCACCAGGACCCTATTGATTCAGAGCCGTGCCCCTCACTCCTACTGGGGGGGATGCGGTTCTAACTGCTTGTTATCTGGTCAACCGTATGCCTTCGTCAGTGTTAGGAGAGAAGATCCCGTTCTTGACTGCGTTTCCCGAGAAGGATCTTTTCTCCCTAACACCACGTGTCTTTGGGTCTGTTGCATTTGTTCATTGCTTCTCTCCTAGTCTTGACAAGCTATCTCTCCCAGAGCTGTCAAATGCATTTTTGTGGGTTATTCCAAAACCCAAAAAAGGTATCGGTGTTTTGATCCAATTCGACGACAATACTATGTGAGTGCCGATGTCACCTTCTTTGAGTCCATTATGTATTTTTTTCCTACAGGCGACAGACTCACTCACTCAGAGGAAGAGGACAATTTCTATGTGTCTCCTCCTCCATCTGTTCCATGCTCTACTCCGACATCACTACCACCGTCACAGCCCAATCCACCACCAGCACCGCCACCACCACCTACTGTTTCTTATCCTCAGGTTTATCAGCGTCGGCCCTCTGCTCATATGCCTCCTCCATCATCCAGCACGCCCGAGGTATGTACTGATCATTTGAGTTCTTCTGATGGCACGGGTGATTTGCATGTACAGATGGATGTACAGGTTACAGATGCTACTACTCCTTCAGTTGATGATCTGGACATTCCTATTTCCCATCGAAGGCAGAAGCGTGCTCGGACGATGAATCCCAAATATGGGATGGACTTTGGCTCTCACGCTTCGTTGGAGCGTTTATCTCCAGACTTTCGTCAGTTTGTTGTTGGGTTATCGGCTGTGGAGATCCCACGGTCATATCAGGAGGCCCTACAGAGTGGTCCGTGGCGTTTAGCTATGGAGGAGGAGATGGCGACATTGCAGTCGAGTGGTATGTGGAGTGTTGTGCAACTTCCCCCAGGTGCGTCAGTTGTGGGAAGCAAATGGGTCTTTACAGTTAAACATCGGCTTGATGATACGGTTGATAGATACAAAGCCAGATTGGTTGCTCGTGGGTTCACCCAAACATATGGGGTGGACTATCAGGAGACGTTTTCTCCAGTAGCACGACACTCTACCCTACAGATTCTCATTGCGGTGGCTGTTGTCCGTGACTGGCCTCTATTTCAGTTGGATGTCAAGAGTGCTTTCTTGTATGGTGACCTGCAGGAAGAAGTGTATATGCAGCAGCCACCAGGGTTTGCTGCTGAGGGGGAGTCAAGTATGGTATGCCGTCTTCATAAGGCCATATATGGCCTGAAGCAGAGTCCACGGGCCTGGTTTCAGAAGCTCTCGGAGTTGATTGACCAAAAGGGCTTCGTCAGATCTACAGCAGATCATACTCTCTTTGTAAAGAGAGACCAGGGAGGTACTGTGATCATCTTAGTGTATGTTGATGATATTGTTATTATAGGCAGTAATGAGCAGGGCATTCAAGCAGCCAAGGATTTTCTTAACGAGCAGTTCGTTATGAAGGATCTGGGTACACTTCGTTACTTTTTGGGGTTGGAGTTTGCGCGAAACAAGCAAGGTATGGTAATGACACAAAGGAAGTATGTTACTGATCTTTTATCTGAGACAGGTATGGCAGGGTGTAGACCAGCTGCTACTCCCATGGATTCTAATGTCAAACTTTATAATGATGACTCTGAGGAGGTAGACAAGAGACGATATAGAGAGCTAGTGGGAAAGCTCTTGTATGTTACTATTACCCGACCGGATATAGCTTTTGCGGTTAGTAGGGTAAGCCAATTCATGGAGCAACCTAGGCAGGCTCACATGAAAGCTGTTTTTATGATCTTGAGATATCTGAAGTCGTCTTCGGGTACTGGTCTTCTGTTTAGAAGAGATACCTCTATATCTGTCACAGGTTGTGCTGATGCAGACTATGCTGGGTGTCCTAATGATAGAAAGTCAACTTCAGGCTTTATTGTATTTGTTGGCAGCTCACCAGTAGCTTGGAAGAGTAAGAAGCAAACTGTAGTGGCTCGATCCAGTGCAGAGTCAGAATATAGGGCAATGGCCCAAGGTAGTGCTGAGATGATGTGGGTTAAATCCGTTTTGACTGATTTAACTGTTGATGTTCCTCTTCCCATACATCTGGAATGTGATAATCAAGCAGCCTTGTTCATAACCAATAATCCAGCCTTCCATGAGAGGACAAAGCACATTGAAGTGGATTACCATTATACACGGGACTTAATTCAAAAAGGACTTATTTCAACTTCTCATGTGTCATCAGGAGAGCAGGTTGCAGACATGTTTACCAAGGCCCTTGTTAGGGGTCCATTTCATCTTTGTTGTTCCAAGCTGAGCATGTTGGATATATATGCTCCAGCTTGAGGAGGAGTGTTAGAGTAATTATATTATTTAGTCTTTCTAATTGTCATGTCTATATAAATTTCCCATAGAGCTTTTCTCCTATATAAAAGAGCTCTAGGATTAATGGAATGTATCTTGCTTATTTCCTTCAACAGTATCATATTCCCCCCTTCAAAATAAAAATTGCTCTAGAGATGAAGTTCCTGGTCCATTGGGTTT
The DNA here is from genome assembly GCA_037367405.1 of Ottelia alismoides. Taxonomy (NCBI): domain Eukaryota; kingdom Viridiplantae; phylum Streptophyta; class Magnoliopsida; order Alismatales; family Hydrocharitaceae; genus Ottelia; species Ottelia alismoides. The sequence continues at coordinate 192,618 of JAZKJV010000977.1, forward strand.
CTTTCTTATTGCACTCTTCTTCAGACAAGTTCTCAATCCAAGGTTGCCCTCATTCCCCTGATTGAAGAAGGGTAATCTTGAAACTGGTCAATCTTGAAACTGGTCAATCCATTATTAGCTTCCGGTCAATTCTGTAACTTTCAGTTTTTTTAGGATTTTTTTACACTAGTGCTTTTCTGAGTTTTACCAACATCTCACATGTTCAGGAGATGAGCATATAGCACCGTGGACTCCCATTCCACCCCAAGTTCAAGTCAACAGCCTGAACCAGAGTCAACAGAAATCTAGAAATCATGTATACTCTTCATATTTTTATGAGTCTGAACGTGACATCTTTTTGCATGATAACTTTAATCATATGTCCCTCGTGAGTGAAAGGACCATGACCGTACCCGATTGGGCAAGGAAACAGGAGGAGGACATTGTCGAGGCTCTAGGAGAACTCCAATGAAGAGAAGAGGCAACATCACCACCAGCAGGCAGCAGCAGCAACACCACCTTCAGCACCACTGGGCGGATTCGAATCCCCAAAAAAATCCAAAAAAATACAAAAAAGTACATAAAGGAGAGAGAAGCATCAGTAAGGATGAAAGTAGCAAGTTTGCGGAGGAGAGTGCACCTCCAAAGGACACACCAACAGGATCCCTGGCAACGATGTCGTTTGATAAAAAGTAAACCACCCTATGTTAATTATATAAAGTTGTATTGTAGTCGGGCAATCAGATATTAATAAAAAAATAACCACACAAATAGATAAATCAATCAAACAAGTGTGGTTGTTGTGTTTGTTTAACTTGCACAAGTCTTAGGATCGACTCAAGAAAGCAAAAATATCAACTTAAGTTCAATCTAGATCACTTAATGTATCGTTTTCAGAGGAGGATTTTTCATTGTTTTATGATGCTAAAGAGATGCAAATGCAAATTGGAATGCGAAGTGAACTAGGCTTTAAGGATAAATCAATCAACTTAGCCAGTTAAAAATTGAATCAAATAAAGTTTAAATTACCCAATTGATATTTTTTTGGAAGCCTTAAAATCAACATTCCATGATACAATTTTTTATATTTTTATGGGTTAAAGTGCACAATTAAATATATACCTTTTTAGAGGATTTTATGCATTTTCATAAACAATCAGTATGCAAAAATTATGATATTATACAAAAGCTTGTATAAAATGAATGCATCTACTGTGATTTTTTTGGATTTTTTATGGGTTTTTATCACTTGTGCCCCTCCGAGATATCGCAATATCAGTTATACCCCTATCTTTTTGGTAATATAGTTGTGCCCCTCACTTCTTGCTAAACTATCACTTGTGCACCTCGGGTTAATGTCCGTCCATCCACAGTGCAAACGAACATTAACTTTGAAGACATAAGCGGAATTAATTTTTTAAAAAAGGGTTCAACGGTCATTTTACACCCTCTTCTTCCTCCTCCTCTTCTCCCATCCTCTTCCTCTTCCTCCTCCTCCAACCTCCTCCTCCTCCCTCTCTGCCTGGAACTCCTCCCCAGCCCACACCTCCTCCCAGCTCCGCCCCGAGCTCCCCGCACCTCCTCCCCAGCCCCGCACCTCCTCCCAGCCTGCACCTCCTCCCAGCTCCGCCCCAAGCTCCCCGCACCTCCTCCCCAGGCTCACACCTCCCTTCCAGCCTCGCACCTCCTCCCAGCCCGCCGCCCCTGCCCCGCGCCGCCCAGGCCCGCACCCCCTCCCAGCCCCGCACCTCCTCCTAGCCTGTCGCCCCCTCCCCTGCCCCCCGCCGCCTAGGCCCACACCCCCTCCCAGCCCCGCACCTCCTCCCAGCCCGCCGCCCCCCTCCCCCGTCCCGTGCCACCCCCTGGGCCTCCTCCTGCCCCACACCACCCCCTCCCCTGCCCCGCATTGTGCTCCCCTGGGCTGCCCCCTCCCCTGCCCCGTGCCGCCCCCTCGCCCGCCCCGCGTCGTGCTCCCCTGGACCTCCCCCTCCCCTCCCTCACGCCGCCCCTTGCTCCCCCTACCCCTGCTCCGCGCCACCCCGTGCTTCCCTGGGCCTTCCCCTCCCTCCGTCGTGGTCCGCCCCGAGTTCCTCCCTCGAGCTCCTCCTCCGCCCCTGATTTTGTTTTAACCATAATACCCTTCTTAACAACACCATGGTTTGAATAAATTATGGTTGTTTTAATTTTGTGACGGTCAATCTAACGGAAGGGCACAACTGATAATGGAGAAAGAAGTAAGGGGAACAACTGATATTATCAAAAAGATAGGGGCATAACTGATATTGCGATATCTCAGAGGGGCACAAGTGATAAAAAAACCCTTTTTTATTATATTTGATTTTTTATGAATTTTGAAATGAATAAGAATGGTATTTGATAATTAATTTCTAATAAATCTAAATTATCAAATCAAGTCAAATCAAATTTATCATAGGTGTAGATTTGAATGAGCAATCCAGAGAAATTTAGTTTGTATCAAAACACTAAGGGTGCATTTGGTACGCAGTTTAGGAAGGGTTAAACTGGTAGGGGGTAATCAATTTTTGTGTTTTGATGTTTAGATAAATGGTTAAACTGGGGGTGGGTTTGTAATAGGTTTGTTGTGATATGATTGTGTTGAAGTTTGAAAAAGTGTGTAGTTATTGTGATGTGATTGTATTGAAGTTTGGAAAAGCGAGTAGTTATTGTGATGTGATTGTATTGAAGTTTGGAAAAGTAGTGGAAGTTGAATTGTTTATAATTTTTAAATGATATGATGGTATAATATATTATTTTTTTATGGAATAGATGAAAGAAAGTAATTTATTTAATATTTAAATAAAGAATAGACAGTGGATCACATAAAAAAGAGAAAATGAGGATTTTGGGGGGTAAACCCCCAGCCGAACATCCCCTAAGTGTGGATCAATTAAAAATCAAATACAAATAACACTCAAAATTTATTCAGGGCATAGTGTGACACATGCATTTGCAATGAAATTTGGATTCAATATAAAGCACTCTAAAATACCTATTGACAATTTTTCTAGAAAAGTGATGATTTTATAGAAATTCCAGAGCAGAAAAAGTGAAAATCACACTTAACTACACTCTCTGATTTTTAATAAATAAAAGTAAGTTTAGAAAATTATCCATAAAAATTCACTGTGTGGAATAGGGATGAGCATTGGGCTGGGCTGGGCTGGCCTGGCCCAGCCTGAAGCCCAGCCTAAAAAGCCCGATCCGGCCCAGGCGCAAATGAATATCGGGACAGGCTCAGGACCAATATTTAAGCCCCATTTTTTTGGGCTGGGATCGGGCTTGGCTCGGCCCAGCACGACCCGCTCCAAGGGCCCGATCCGAAGAGGGCCCGAACCCTTTCCCACATCCTACAAGCATGAAAACTCCCACCTATTTCATGTGCACTTTCTTCTTGTATCTTGTCTTCATATAATGTTTGTAAATCAAGAAAGTTAGGCATGTGACATGAGTTGATGATCATTGTATTTCAATTAAGATTTAATTTTCCTTAATTATTCTTTGCTTTAGATTCTGTTGGTTATTCTTGAATTTGTTAGTATTTATTTTTTCAATCAAAATATTTTCTATTATTGTACCCTTACCCAATACGGGTCTTATGCACATTTTTTTAACATGTATGGTATGGTGCACATGTTGTTGTTAATTGGGTAAGTTTGTTTCACTCTTTTAATTTTCTATACATGAGAGACAATCATGCTATCTAGCATTGAGTGCACATATGTAGAATGAGAAATCTTCGGATTTAATAGAATTGAATTTTTGATGCAAAATTGAATTCGGCGACGGCGAAAAATGATTTTGATCGGTGAAATTTATTTAGTAGAAGGAAATGGACGGGTTGAGAAGAGGAGCTCGTTGGAAAAATGAGGGGTGTTGGAGAAGAGAAACATGAAGACCACGTGGGGAAGGAGAGAGACACGAGAGAGAGATAAAATCTCAATTTTCATATAATCTGACATGTCCAAATCAATAGCCTATCATCCCTTTATATAGAAGGGATGAGATTCCAAAAATAGAAATTTAAAATCAAAATTCAAACAACTTATAATTTGACTCTAACCGACTAACTAAGAAATTCAAATCTCTAACTAACTAGTTAAGATCTCACGCGATCTCTTTATTTATAATAAAAATGCGACGACATAATTAAATAAAACGAGACTCTAATTTATCGGACAAAATTAAATAAATATGGCCCTATATATCCGATTCACACTACATCAATTCTCCTCCGCTTGAAAAATTCGTCTCCCGACGAATTGTCGGATCTGCAGGCTTGGAGGTCGATAAATTTAAACCAGCATTCTTGATCATCCAATGGAAGAACTGGTGTGGAGCAAATGGCGGGATCCATGCATGTGTGGCGTGAATGTTGGAGATGTTGGCTTCGTGACGGAAGTGCATGTGTGGCGCGAATGCGGGTGCCCATCCGGGTTTCGTCCCCTTGATATGGTGCTTGAAGAACTGATGTGGCATCTTCATGTCGGACAACTCGGTCTTTGGAGATTCCATAGCAAAATAATAGCACAAGTAGAGGAGAGGAGGGGATGTGGCCAATGAATTAAGCCATGGGGCCTTTAAATAGGTGAAGCCCATGATCCTAATCTTAATTGGATAAGGAGGCCACCCAAATTTCTTCCTTTCAGCCCTTCTTTTTAAATATTCCTGCTCTAGGGTGGTGGACTGCAATTTTCGTGCCCCTTCATTTTAAAACTCATAAGTTAATTTTTCCCATGGGTCCTTTGGAATAAATAGCATTGGAAGAGGGGCCCTCTTGAAATATTCCCAAAATATCTCTTTCCTCCTGTTATCAAGGGGTCTGATGGAGCAAACACCCTCAATGTTTGTTAGGGTTTGTCCCCTCTTGAGTTGACAGCAGCAACATGACGGAAGTATGCGAACGCGGTGCGTGATCGCTGCCGGCGGACGTCGACCTGAAGGATGGCATCGCATATGGAGGTCGAGCGGGAGGGCGATGACATGGGTGGTGATGGTAGCGGTGGGAGCAACGGGAGGGGGAGCTGGGGCTTGGGGGTGGGTCGATGTGGTGCAAGGGCTGAGGCGGGAGGGGTACTGGAGGTTTGAGGTTTGCGGTCGGTGGGGGCGGCGGGGAAGGAGCCGTAGGGGGTGCGGAGGCGGTGGAAGAAGGCGCGGGGGATGGGGGCTGGGCAGCGAGGGGTGCAGGGTTAGGAAGGGAGGGGGGTTTGGTAGTGGTACAAGAGGTGCAAGAGGGGATTCTGGGGGTGCGAGGATGATGGGAAGGGGCGCAGGGGCTGGGGGCTGTGCCGAGGGGGTTTGTAGCGGGGTTTGGGGTTCTTCTGGTGATGTAAGGCAACAAAGGGGGGCTGCGAAGGGTCTGGAATGACAGTTGGAAATGTCTGGGTGGCGCACAGGGCCCACGTGAGGATTGCGGGTTGTGCTGGAGTCGTTTTCTCCATCACAGGCTTCTCTGAAGTTGCTGGACAGCAAATGGAATGTTGTCGTCGACCATTTTTTCTTGCGAAACGGGCTGGACAACGAGCAGACCTTCAATGACAACATTATCTTCTTCGGATACAGGGATGGTGGAGGGGTCCAACGAGGCTAGAGGGGGCGTCAGAGGGGTTGAGGCTGCAGCAGGGGCTTGCGAGGGGGCCGTGAGTGGGTCGTAGGGTGATTTCGTAGGGGTTTTCAAGTCGGAAATCACTTGGACGGCAAGCAGATTGGTGTTTTTTTCTTCTGAAATGGCCTGGACAGCGAGCAGGTCGGTGTTCTCCTCCTCTAAAATGGCCGGGATAGCGAACAAATCATCCTTAACGTTTTCACCTGGCACGGTCCGAACAACGAGCACATCATCGTTGTTGCCATTTCTTCCATCCACAATGATCTGAGCAGCGCACAGATCATGGTCGACGACAATATTTTGTTCGTCGTCAACTTGTACCTTAAAAATATCAACATCGTACCATGAGTCTATCCATTGTTGATCTTGATGCTTGTCCGGAGGCGCTTCTTGAATTTTTGTTGATGCGAACGCGCATGTGATCCACGTGATAGGGTTGCTTGATCGAGCTTCATTCTCCAATATGCGACAGGATCGTCGAATCGTGAGAACGATTCAACTTCCATGCTCTGATACCAACTGATGCAAAATTGAATTCGGCGACGGCGGAAAATGATTTTGATCGGTGGAATTTATTTAGTATAAGGAAATGGAGGGGTTGAGAAGAGAAGTTCGTCGGAAAAACGAGGGGTGTTGGAGAAGAGAAGCGTGAAGACCACGTGGGGAAGGAGAGAGACACGAGAGAGAGAGAGAGATAAAATCTCAATTTTCATATAATCTGACCTGTCCAAAACTATAGCCTATCATCCCTTTATATAGGAGGGATGAGATTTCAAAAATAGAAATTCAAAATCAAAATTCAAACAACTTATCCTAATTTGACTCTAACCGACTAACTAAGAAATTCAAATCTCTAACTAACTAGTTGAGATCACAAACGATCTCTTTATTTATAATAAAAATGCGGCGACATAATTAAATAAAATGAGACTCTAATTTATCGGATAAAATTAAATAAATATAGCCCTATATATCCGATTCACACTGCATCAATTTTAGTTGTTTCACAAGTTATATGGTACATGTTTTAAATAATTTTGACTTGTTTAACTTGAGTTGAGATTAACTTGAAATAAAAGATTCAAAATTAATAATCTCTGATTGGTGGAAATGGGTCGGCCCGACCCAAAGGAATTGGACCGGACCTGGGCTTGGGCCAAAAAAAAATTTTTTGCGGACCTAAGCTCGGTCCAAGGTCCGAATTTTTTAAACGGACTTGGACCTGGACCCTTCAAAGCCCGACCTAACCCGATCCATACTCATCCCTAGTGTAGAGCATAAGTTGGTGAACAACATGTAATTTTTAAAAATTAAAAATTTGGCAAATAAATGTCCAAACAAATACCCAAATTGAGAGGTATAACTGCAATTAAACAAATGAAATTAAATGAACTCCATACACACACAAGGGATTATCAAAATTGAGAGGTACGCAAGTAATTATCAAAACTCTCTCTGGGTTCGCGTAATTTTTCAGGAGCTTCACATGCAGCGTGCGTGGTTGGACTGAATTGCAATTCAGAGGAAATGGAGACTAAGTCTGCAAATTGACCAAGCACGTGACCCCTCTCACGTGAGGGGAAATGGCTCCGGCGACGTGGCTCGGATGCTCGGCGGCTACTGGCGTGACGTGGTGGCTCGGAGTGGGGAGTTGGGGACCCGAACCGTTAGATAAAGGTAATGCAAAGGTTTTGGTCACGTCAAAGGTGGACGGTGATGGATCCACTGCATGAGGTGATCTGACGGTGCTATTGTTGCTCCTGAAACCGTTGGATCGGGTTGAGATCTTGATCCAATGGATCATGTAGCTCTTGCTCCTCCGTAGACGGTGGCGGCCAAGCAGAGCTCCGGCGAGCCCTACGAAGTTCCACCAAGGTCGGAGCTGATGTCTGAAGGTTCTAGAAGCTCCGTTGAGTAAAGGTGAGCATACTGGTGGAGTGATGCTGCTGCTGTGGAGCTCCATGTGGTGGATAGATACGAGCTTGTTGTAGAAAACAAGAGAGATCAGAGCTCCATTGCTCCATCCGATTAGTGAAAGGTGAGGCACTTGCAGGGGCTAGCAAAGCAAAGAGGGGCAAATGGGGCGAGATGGATCTCTAAGGGAGGCGTGCAGAGGCGGAGGGCTAATGGGTCCTCCTAAGCAAGGAGGAGGTGGAGGGGAGCTGAGGAGGATCTGGAGAAGGGAAGGTGACCATCGAAGGGGTTGGCGAAGGTGTAAGCATGAATAAGAATTGGGAATAAGGAGAATAAGCGTCTATTCTTTGTTCGGCTGGAGAATAGGAATAAGGAGAATAATGTGAAATAAAGATAAGTAAGGTGGGATAAAGATAGGAATAAGAGTGAAATAAGATAGAATGAGGGAGAATAATCGTACCACGGAAAACCGTCTCAGATGGAGAATAGGCCCGCCCTCAGTGTGGTGCGAATAAAAAAAGAAAAGCAAAAGGGAGCAAGATCAGAGAGAGCTCGCAGAAGAAAAAAAGAAGATGACGGTGCGAGTCATGTGCTGGAGCGACGAAGGCTCCTGGTCTTCGCCCGTGGTGGTCGGCTGGGCCATCGAGCTTGAGGAGCTCGTGGGGGCGGCTGCAATGGTGGAGAGAAGTCCACCATATCCACCTTCACGACAGCCACACCCGAGCTCGCCCTTCATCGTCCACCATCGAGGATCCAACCATGGCAAATCGTTCCACGGGGTCACGACTCCATCGTCAGATTAGCATAGCCAAGTTGAAGGTTCACCGCCCGATTAAAAGAGAGGCCAAGTGACTTCGGTCACATCGAAAGAATATTTGCACATGAGCCCCAAATCTTTTGGAAACTGTGCTAGGGTCGTACTATTGCTGAAGAGCGTGTGTGCATTTGAAGAAATTCGGGGGAGGACCCATTGGATTTCGTTTTTATTACAGATAAAACCCTCTGAGATTTTTTGTGCTTTTATTTTTATTTGTAAATTTCCAAATATACCCTTATCTTGAATATTGGACATCTTGCGAACCATTTGTTGTTTTTGAATGATATATTTTTGAATTAGAGATAATTTCAAGCTTTTAACTATATGGGAGGACTTTCTGAGCTATATTGAAATATCTATCAAATTTTGACTGAAATTGGGCATATTTGCTTATAGATTCAATTTAAAATCATAGGCATTATATTTTGTTCTAAAATTGGGATATGTTGTGAGCATATTGTGTAACGAACTTTCGGAACAATACTCATTAAAAAAATGTGCTTGTTGTCTGAAGATATTAGCTTGTAAATAGATTTGTAGATTTTTTCTTGTATTCATTTTTCTAATATCTTATTAAAAGAAAATACCCTCTAATGTGCCCTTGAATACTCTATTAATGGTGATTTATTAATATTTTTTTGAAGTTGTTTGCTATTTACAAATTTGAAATGTCAACCTGGTTCGTTTATATTTGATGTTTAATTGATTCAATTGTTACTGATAATTCCAAAAAATAAGTTTGGCTCCATTTTCACGTCATTATCACTTACACTGTTAGTTTTAATAATTATTGCATTTATATTAGAAGAATATAAAAACTTTTTAATACTCCCAAAAAATGAGAGAAAATTCATATAACTCCCCAAAAATAAAAGTAGTTTGGGAAACCTTAGTACGTACATTCTAGGAAAAATAAAAACAAATATTTTAGTTCAAACAAAAATCCAATTTTCACAGTGAGTCATATTTTCCTTTCGAAAGCTTTTTCAAACTTATTTTTTATTTATTGTAATGTAATTTTTGTTTGCAAAAAATCCCAAAAGCACTGCGAACACATAAAAAACTCAAAACGAATGTTCTAATATAATTTATCTACATTCTTTCATAATTAAAATTCCTTTTGTTCCACATTCTATATATAATTAATAAAGCAATTTCCCTTTTATCTTACCATTATTAATCAATAAAACTTTTTGGTGATTTAAAAATGACATATTATATATATATTCAACTCGCATATTCTGTATATATTAGAAGGGTAAATTTAAAAAACATCCCAACTATGCATAAATTCTCCATTATGGGCCTTGTTTTTTGAATGTAATAAAGAGGAGCTGGTCTTTCAACTTTAGGGTTTAAAGTCGACATATAATGGTAGTTGAAACCTACGGAGGCATGTATTTGAGAAAAAAGATCAGGTCTCCCTTTGTTGTATTTCAAAAGTAAGGCCCTAAAGAATCAATGCATAGTGGAAGCTTTTTTTAGTTTACCCCAATAAAAATACAAAAACAATTCAAATTTAAAAAAAAATAAGATAAACACACATTGGACATGAATTCACTCTAAGATCTTAGTAATTATACTACTTGTGCACCGTCTCCTTGAGCTCGGCCTTACCACCAACTTGTATAAAAATACTCACACATATACGTGATCATATACATTTTAGTACGGATTTTTGATTGATTATTTTCTGCCACATACTACAATTCGACATAGTTAACCTAGGTAGAAATGACTAATCAGACTTCTACCAAATTACCTCCTTGCTTCACTCTTTTGAATTTTCTGACTTGTTTTTATATTTTAATAATTTTTCTTAAGTGCTTGCTAAGTTAAATTAGAATAATTGCTAGTAATTTCACCATGTCGATTTAGGGTTTGAGTTCTTCCATCGAGTAGGTATTTCGGAAACCTATAGACCACCAAAAAAGTTTTAAAAATATGTTTTCTTCCCACGTACTCCCAAAATGGGCAACTTTTCAGTCTTCAAGGATAGTTTGTTCCTAGCTTGAGATAGAGATTCTTGGGCAGGTAAACAAGGAAACACATATCTAGTAATACATCACTTCATATTTATCCACCATAATTTTAGTTTTCAAATTGTTACCATTTACTATTTATTATTAACGCAAGCTCTAAAAATCTAAAAACAAACTTAAAATTCATTAAAATCTATTTTTACAATAATAAATCACAAAAAATCATATAATGTAAATTTTTATTATCTTGTATCGCATATATCCAAAAGTCGTAAAATATTAGATATACACCTTATAAACTCAAAAGGTTGAAAATTTTATAAAAAAACTACAAAAACCAAGAAATTGTATAAAAATATTTTTACTTATAGATATTTGAATATCATATATAATAGAATAACATCATAGAAATCTATCATTGTTTTCTATTTTTAAGACAATCAAACCCATATTTTCCTTATATTCTAAATTGTGTTTAAAGAAATGTTTATTAAAATATTCTTAGAATATACAACATACCAAAAAATACCAAAAATACCTAAAACTCGGATATTTTCAAACATTTTTGTAGATATTGTTCTTATTTTTGAACTCAAACTCTATTTTTTATGCATAATTGTTTATTTTCAAAAAATAATTGAAAATTACAAAAAATGAAAATCAAATAAAAACATAAAGCATAAAGTATAAACATATAAAGCTCATGAAATTTATAAAACCTTACATAAATAAATATTCATATATATATATATATTTATTTATTTAAAAACAATAAAAACAATATAAAAAACTCAGAAGAAATTGCAAACATACCCCCAAAACCCATAAATAACAAAGGAACACCCATACATGTCTAACTCTACCTCACCCATTGTAAAGTCAACCTCCCAATGTTGACCTTGGACCTAACAAAATATATAGACACTTAAAAATCTGTTTTGTTATCTTTACCTTTATCTGAACCACAACACAAGAAAAATTAATTAACAATCGAGCAAAAGAAACTCATGAAAATAATGTTGTTGATAGAGAAGTATAGTCGTTGATAGAGAGGTATGGCTTGTCCTAGATGACATAGTACGCAATTTCTAGAGGTTCACATTTAGGAATGGGATTTATACCCGACATACCCTATAATCTTTGTCAATTACCTCTACGACCTTTGAAACATCGTAATTCCTCCCTCACCTCCGTAAACTTGTTAACCTTTACCCTACCTATTATGTGGTTAATCCTCATCTATTATACCCATTTTATCTATCAAATTTACTATAGGTGTCACTCCCTCTCACCCACGTCAGATCTGCCCTCTAGAATCTCCTCTTCGCCCCGAACGTCATCAGAAGCCGTACATCTGCTCGAGCACGATGACGATGTCCATGGCCACAGCGGCGTCAGTCCGCCCAGATCGAGCCCCCTCCACCTCCAGTTGAAGCCCCAACCTCTCCCTGCTAGAAGCCCCAACCTCCCCTGTCGAAGCCCCCCCCCCCACCCCCGCGCACTCCCCCACCTCCAGCTGATCGCTCCCTGCCCATTACCTCTCCATGCTTGAAGCCCCGGCCTCCCCTGTCGAAGACCCCGCTCCCCCTGCATGTCGCCTACATCGCTCGTCCCCAACACCCCCCTCCACCTCCCCTATCGAAGCCCCCTCCCGCGACTCCCCTGCGAACCCGTCCAATCGAAGGCCCTCTACCCCTTCCCGCCCCGATCGAAAGCCACCTGCACCTACTATGACCCCCCCCCCCCCCCCGAAGCTCGTGACAGCTCCCGTGCGAAGCCCCCCCCCCTGTCGAAGACCCCTCCCCCTCCCCCATCATGCTGCCTACGCCGCTCGTCCCCCGCCCCGCCCCTCCACCTCCCCTGCGAAGCCCCCTCCTGCCACATGCGGCTCTTGATGCCCCCCCCCCCCCCCCATCTCCCCCATCGTTGGAAGCCCTACCTCGTCCAAGTCGAATGCTGCCCCCGCACCTCCTCCCGTCATGTCGAGCCTCGAGAGAGGGGAAGCTGTAACAGGAAGGAGGAATTTTTTCTTCTTGCTTAATTATAGATGTCAGATCGTAGATTAGTTAGATTAAGCTCATTTTTAACTCAAAGAAGTTAACTTTAGATGTGTCAATTTAACAGTAGGGTTCGTGGGGTAAGACGGAGCAAGTTTACGAGGGTGGGGGAGTAATTACGATGTTTCAAAGGTCAAAGAGGTAATTGATAAAGATTATAGGATCTGCTGCATAAAAATCCCTTCAGGAATTATTGGGTGTACTGTGGACACCTATTTGGGAATACCACATAACATCTTGTATCAAGGGAGGAAGTATAGTTCTCACTTCCCATCGTACACACCTGAGTAGTTGGGTTTAGTCTCTTGCGGTTGGATTTGGCCAAGTATGTAGAAAATAGAAACCCTACTCATGAGGGGCCCTGTCACATTGGTGTGTGGCACGTAGCTTGGTTTGTTGCTTGTAATCTTTCCAGTCAAGTATGAATGTATGTTGATTAGTTCATCATCTATACTTCTATTGAGTATCCCTCTCATAGTCATGTGTTATATATGAATTTCAAAGGTTTGAGTGAGTGAAAAGAGCCCAGGATACCTAGAAGAGAGTCGTACAATCTCACATAGCAAGATTGAAGTCATCAAAGTGACCTCTCGCAAAGATCCCTAGCTGATCTCAACAATCAACCCACACAATATAAGAATTATTCAATGCAAGCAAGTGTTCTTTATCCATTCTATTGAGGTGAATGGCGTGCAGGTGGAGGGTGAGAGAGCTATTGGGGCTGCGGTGGTGGGCCACTTTTGTGAGTTGAACCAAAAGGTCCATTCTGGTGGTGCGAGGTGGTGAGGAGAGACATTTTTGAGTTGTCGCATGGTTAGGATTTTGAGATTATTCATCCCTTCTCGCCTCAAAGGTTTGTGCGGTGGTCTTCGATCTTAATGTTAATGGCTTTGCTTAGTGGTCTTTTTCGAAGACTTTTAGGATTTGGTGGAGATGCATGTGCTGGTTGTGATGGAGTTACGAACGAAAAACTACGATAGGTTGAACAATTCTTTGATCTTTCTTCTACCTAGGAAAGATGCAGTGTGTCATGTGGTGAACTTTCATCCTATCACCATTTTCAATGCTCGTACCTCATTGTGTCAAATGCCCTGGCCAATAGGCTTCGCGAGTCTTGGACTCCATCTTTGATGCCTCGTAGTCGATGTTCACTCTTGAGAAGTATACGATGGACGATGTTATTTCCTCGGAGATCATTACAAATTGGGAGGGGAATTATATTAAGGGTTTGCTCTGGAAAGTTTATTTTTCTAAGGCCTATGACCTCGTAAATTGAAACTTAATATGAGCGTCCCTATCTCGTTGTGGCTTATTGGATGAGTAGATTTCTTAGATGAAGAGATGTGTGATGGCGACTTCTTATTCGGTGTGATGAATGAGCAACATGTGGGGTTTCTTTCTATCCCATTGGGTCACCTCTCTTTGTTCCTTTTACAGATACGCTTCATCAGATGGTCACTAACGCCCGGGGAATGGGGTTCTCTGCAGGATATCATCTTGACAATTTGTCAATTCCCAGTTTGTAATATGTGGATGGTACTATTTCGTCCATCGGACACCCTTTCGTCTATCGTGGTTATTTTTGAGATTGATTGCTCGTTTGCTTGTAGTTAGTCTCCATAACATGTGGAGAATTCAACCTTCTTATCTTCCTCTAGATGGGGAGGACGTTCTAGCTATTGAGGAGGTCACGACCATGACTCTGGTCATGGTTGGGGCCGTGTTTGTATGCTATGTATTTATTGCAAGAAAACCAATGGCTCGTCCGAGAAATGCTGGGTGAAGTTTGGAATGCCACTGCAAGCTAATATTGCATCTGACTATGATACACCAATCAGAGAGTGAGATGAACAAGATTCAAATGGACAGGCAGTTCAATTCTTCGTCTCAGAATACTCACGCTTGATGCAAATGCTGTAAAAATCCGAGGCCACGACCAATGAGGCTACGCGTACTGCACACTTGGCCACTCCTCTCAATGTGAATGTGGGTTTCTAATTAAACAGAATGATCTATTTTTTAAATTAATTAATTATATATATACTTAAATTTTTATTTTCTATTTTTAATTCCTTTTTAATTTAATAATGCACTATATCTATATATAAGTGTATAAGAGTATAAAGATATCTAAGGTGATGTATGTATAATATAAGTACTATATAGTATAATATATACATAATAAATATACAAAAATCAAAAAATATCCCCAAGAACAATCTTTTATATTTTTTGTAAGGTTATAAAATAATTATAAGGTATTTATAATAGTTAATAATAATATATATTATATAATAATAATATATAAGGATAAGTAGACTATATAGGATATACTATATAAAACTAGTAAAAATATGCAAAAAATAGCCAAATAAAATCTTTTTAGTTTTTTCAAATATTTTTTTATGGATTTGGGGGATTTTTACAATTTTTTACAATTTTAAAATAAAAAATGGGTCAAATCAAGGATTGTTGATAAGGCTTAATTGATTTGAGATTTCAAATTAAGAAATGGTCTTAAAATGTCTCAAAATCAATTGTAATAGATAGATATTAATATATATGGAATAGAAACTAATTTTTTGGGATTTTGGGGAATATTTTATATTTTTTTAGGACTGGTAAGGGTTTGCTAATTTTAAGAGATTCTTTTGAGATTTTTTGTGACTTTTGATCTCGAATTATAAAATAGCTAATAAACAATAGGTAATTTTTTGTTATTTTTAGAAAATGTTTTGACATTTTTTATATTTTTAAGTCAAACAGAGAGTAAAATGGTTCTAAATGATTTTTAGTAAATATTAAATGCATGTAAAATGGAAAATAAAATTGGTAGCATGAATCAGTACCTAATTGTGCACAAACACCTATTTTTTAGAACTTTTAGAGTGAGTTATTTTAAATAAAAAATGCAAAATAAAATTAAATAAAGATGGCAAGGGTATGCTTGCAAATAAAATAAAAGGCAGTGGCACGTGTGCAAAATAAACAAAACTTTACATTGCAACTTAATTTTTAAGTGATGGACAATAAATACCAATCCTTAGGGGGTCTGCTTGTAAAATTTCACATCAAGTGGGGGCCACGTGAGGTGACCTAGCACTGGACCCACTTGCAATATTCAAGAGTTACAAGGACATACACGCAAATAGTCCATAAACTTTTGTACTTAATTTAATAATTACAGATGCCTTAATAAAAGACAAAAATGCGGAGTGGGGTCTTCATAATTTTACCACTTAAGTTCTTTGATCCAGACACTGTGCACGCTCCACGTGTCCGATCTTACGGTACGCCTTGAGTACCCCTTCGAAGAGAACCAACAGCCTAGATTGGATCTGGATTGGGTTCTTATCTAATGATCAGGACAATTTCAGCAAGAACTCTTCATGAACTGAACACCGGCGAGCTTCTTCTTGATGTATCTCTTACCTCCAGTGATGGATCTTTCCTTTGACAAGCCCAACATATAGTTGGGGATCTTCTGAATGCAATGGTTGTTTCCGGCGAAGGTGAGAGCAACCAAGGAGCTCTGATGGCTCTGAGCTACCCAGAGTTGCTCTAGGTGGTTGTTGATGTTCCATATGGTCTTCACTTGCCCACTCCTACATAAAAAGACCCCTTAGTTCGAGGGCTAACCCCTCGATCGAAGGGTTAGGCAAAAGGGGTCGGAGATGGGGTGGGAATGGTGCTCGGGCGAAGGACGATGGATGGAGCATCGACTCCCAGATCCACGATGGATCTGGGTGGACAGATGGTGGATTCGATGGAAAATGGGAAGGGGAGTCGAGTGGGGTGAAAATGCGGGCGATCAGACGGTGAAATTACAATGGATTAGAGCTGGCTCAAGCTTTATAGATTTGGGGATTTCCTCAATTAGGATTACATACATAATTAAACTAGAAATTAACTCCAAGAAATGAAATCTAGGCTATATGGTTATCTAAGAAAGGGAAGAAAAGGCCTCGACTAGGTCCAGGACCACGGGAAGCAGAATTAGCCGACGACACTCTAGCGATGGACGTGGATAGCTACTCTACACCTCCTCCTCGCTGCAAAGTCTCCATATCTTGAGTTGTCACCACGAGGAACGCTTTGCACAGGCTCTGAGGGGTTAAGAAGGAACGAAGAAGGATCAAAATTAAGAAGAAGGTCGGAGGGTTTTATTTATAGGCTGAGAAACAAGGATCTTCGATCGAGATTTCTGGATAAATCAAGGACGATCAATTGGATCTTTGGCCATGGCGTAAATCCTGGATGTGCAATCTCCATGAATCGTACATCACGTAAAGCCAAAGCATCATGATTTTAAGCGGATAAAATGGAGGAAACCCGGGTCTGACACATCAAAGTTCAAGGAAGAGAGGGGGGATTGTTGACAGGGTCAAGAGGGGGAGCTCTCTGATTGGTCCACATGGACCAATCAAAAAAGTTCTAGGAAGAAATTATTGGTCAAATCATAAACAAATAGTAAATAATTTAATTAAACATAAAAAATGTTTGTAATTTAATGTAGTATTTTATACGTATTTTATTTATTTTTATAAGGCTTTTTATTACAAGCTAATATTTACAAGTAAAATATATGTACAAATACATGTATTTGGATATTTTATTTTTATTATGTAACATGTGTTTTAGTATTTTATACATGTATTTTATATATTTTTTCTTTATACATATTGAGATATTTTCATTGTATTTTCTGAGCTAATATGTACACTTTTTAATTATGCATATACATTATAAGTATATATAGGTATATTCCATCTGTGTATTTAAATGAATTATTTATTTTTAATTTTATTTTGATGGTTTTATTTTATTTTGATTATAGATATTTGCTTTAAATAATATTTATAAATTTATAAAAATAAAAGAAATTGAAAAAAAATAATGATTAAAATATACAAGTATATTGTACAATATGGACCCAAAACCTAACTTTTGCATCATAACTCCAAATTGGATGGAACCACCTTAATTAAATAGCTTGTCAAAAGTTATATACAGTCAAAGGTGATTTTATCCATTTTGATACAATATGGAGAAGATACAAGTCTATGGAATTTTTATTTTAACTTTTTATTTTGTATCTCTCAACACATGAGCATTATTTTTCAATGAACGCAATTTGTATTTTCCCTTGTATTTTATCTAAAAGGTTCATGTTTAAAGTTTATTGATTTGAAGTATAAATAATAAAGACTAAAATAAGTGCCAAAAGTGATTATTGATGCATTAAAAATTAGGGTTTTAATGTATAAACTATACAATTCATCTGTCCTATCTCCTCCTACTTTATTCCTTTTCGACTATTTCATCATGATGACTGAGTCTCGAGGTCTAGGGTCCTCAATACTATGGTGTCTCATTTCTTTTATTCCTTTATTCTTTAATTTTAGAATGAAATACATGAATAATGCAGTATTTTATACAATATTTTATACAAATTATACAATCTTTAGTTTGACAATATAATGATATATGCATGCATTTAGCTGGAGATTTAAGACCGAAATGAAAGAATAAAGGTGACGAAATAGTGGTTCATCAATGAGATGTTACACGGGGAGTGGGAGTGGAAGTAAAACTCTTTTTATTGCTCTTAGGCTCAATTCTATGCATACAATGTCGAGGAACATTTTATTTTTCCTCCAACAATTTAAACTAATCTATGGAACTCTGAGCTACCCCAATGTAACTGAGGATGCTATTCATCAGGGCATTCCCATTTGTTTTAATGGACAAAGCCACATGCTGCCTTATCCACCTAAGATGGGAAATTCTACAATTGTCTTATGAGCCTCTTTACAAGGCATGGGAATGGTTCCAATATATATTGGAAAAATATACACTGTGTGATCGATCACAAAGCTGATACATATTCAGAGTTTTTCAGTGGGTTGATGTTCAATTTACAAGGATTCGACAGTGTTGTGTCTGGTGGGAGTTATCTCAAACGTGATGCAGAAGATGCGTGGACCATCTACGAGGAGATGGCCGAGAATAACTAAAAATTACCTGCCACAAGGTCCTATTACAAGAACCTGCAAGACCACGCCCAACAAGGCAACAACAGAAAGTGGCACGTGTTTGATGAATTGGAATCGAAGATTACTAACATGGGAATAAGTTGTAATCATCTAACCAAGGATGATATGATTGTTAAACACTTGAACGAGCTGCAGAAGCTGAAAGAGCGAGAGAGCCTACCAACACTTCATCAAAAAATGGAGGATTTAACAACAAAGGTGAAAAAGATCCAGGTTGCACAAACCATTTTCCATAATCTCCTTCCTACCCTCACTGGTATTTACTTGATCCTCGCATCTACAAGTTGAACCATGTCCAAGGTCGTGTCACCATGGAGACCCCTCAGATCACCTTGGCCAGTGAGCAATTCGGTCATGTACAGTTAAAGTATAAAACTCCACAGTCTAGGTAAGTGCTTGTTGAAGCCAACCGATTTTCGAGGTTAATGGGTTGTAATACAGTCGGAATCCAAATGCATACAACCTTGGGAGAAAAATCACCCTAGATTATTTAGTCCTCAACATACCACACATGTAACCTGAATCTTATGCAGCCAAAAGAAACTACTCCATATCAACCAGAGTATCCATACAAGCAATTTTGTTAGTAGTACAGTGGTCACTCGTAATAGTCACCACAACAATAGGGCGAATGGAGACAAGGTCCTTCGCAGTACCAATGCTAAACCAATAGTGAAAACACAACAGACGTCACTACTCTTCCCGTCAACCTCAACATGAGTATCATATCAACCGCAACCAGGGTCATCATTTGGTCAGAACAACACCCAATACCTCGACCAGATCACATCCATAAGCTATCAACAGGATCAATATCGTGAAGAGTTGGAAAAGATCACACAATACATTGATGAGTTGACTGCACCAAAATATAGTTTTCACTACCGAAACTAGCATTGACCCAAAGAGCTTCAAACATCAGGTAGAAGGAGAATGGTATAGAGCAGTATCATTCCTCGGACTTTTTTTAAAATAATTATTAGAATAATATTAATTAATTAAACAACCATCAAGTTAAAAAATTTAAAAATATAGCCATCAATCGGCACCTGAGGTGCCGATTTGCAAGGTAATTCCCAAATCGGCACCTGACATAAGGGATGCAAGTGCAAAATACCCAATGTGTTTGCTCAAATGAGGTGCCGATTTGGGCATTCTCATTGGGTATTTTACATTTTCATCATTTGGGTAATTTATGTTTCATCCATTGTTTGTTATTAATAGTTTTTTTGAACTAACCTTTTTTGTTATCAAAAGTACACATTTACCATAGGATGTAATTACATTTGAATGGCAAATGTATATCCTTTCTATTCTAAAATTGTTCTTTTCAAAATATTACCTTCGTTATATTATATATTTGGATCCTTTTCCTTCATCATATTATATATTTAAGATGCATGGGACCCTTATTCGTTGGCATCTAATTCATTAATTATCAAATCACCTATATGTATTATATAATGAACGATAATTAAGAATAAATGTTTCTATTGCAATGTGTTAGATACTATATATTCATTAATTATCAAACAACCCGTTGTAATCATTTTTTGTGATTTTGATTCGAAAATCTAACCTTATAGATTGAATCTTAGATTAATGCTCTACATATTCTTCAATTTTCGTTCAAATCGGAGGTCGTTTGCTATTCCATCTTGATGTTTGAAAATTCGGGTAATATTTTGAAAAGAACAATTTTAGAATAGAAAGGATACACATTTGCCATTCAAATGTAATTACATTCTATGGTAAATGTTGTACTTTTGATAACAAAAAAGGTTAGTTGAAAAAAACTATTAATAACAAACAATGGATGAAACATAATTACCCAAATGATGAAAATGTAAAATACCCAATGAGGATGCTCAAATCGGCACTTGAGGTGCCGATTTGGGCAAACGCATTGGGTATTTTGCACTTGCATCCCTTATGTCTCCAAATCGGCATCTGAGGTGCCGATTTGGGCATTACTTCCCAAATCGACACCTCAGGTGCCGATTGATGGCTATATTTTTAAATTTTTTAATTTGATGGTTGTTTAATTAATTAATATTATTCTAATAATTATTTTAAAAAAAGTCCCTCATTCCTCTCATGCCTTCTGGTAAAAGAGTTTCCAAATCTTTTGTCTAACTATAGTCTCTAGAGTGGTAGGATGCTAGAAGTTCTCAATCTTTCATGGGAGGATGTTGAAGTACACGGAAGTCGAAGAAGATTTGATAATTTTATTATCCAAAAGAACAAAAATAAAGAAAAATGAAAATCCCAAAAATACAATAAAGGAAAATGCAAAGTTGACCAGAGATGGACTCCAAAATGTTGGCATATATAGCAGTCCTACCAAAGCCGTGACACAAGCTGCACAGGATGCTTTGACAGCAGATGCCAATGTAGAACTAATGTAGCATTTAATAGTATTGCACATATTCTAATATTGTTTCTAATTCGCCAAAATGTAAACGTTGATTCAATAACGAAATTTTTTTTTTCAATACTTAACCCACTAATGTTACCTTTCCCGATGCCTTGTTGTTTGGTAATACAGTAGAGGAAAGCGTTTGTGCGTTTCTTCCTCCTCCCAAGACCTTGACCATGAGAACTACCCATTTGCTAGTGATCGAGATGCTGTTCCCTCTGATTAAAGATCCGTACCAACCTCTCTTTGTAAGCTTAGGCTGATTACAATACCATCACGTATTTATCTTTAGTCCACTTCAGTGTTCGTACCATATTTATCTTTATTAGGGTAGCAAGCCATCATATGAGTTTAAACAAAAATTGTATTCAAATCTTTGGGAATCTGTCAAAAGGGAAGTAACTAAATGATGGGACAATGATTTTATTATCCCATCCCAGATGTTGCACGAGTCCACTCCATATCTGAAGAAGTCAGAGTATAATTAATCAACAATGAGAATGAAGAGATAATTAAGACCAGAGTAACTACATCGTGGCACATCTACTTAACTACCAACACCTTAACTCTATGATAATGAAAGATTAATTCACCTTTCTCTTTATGGACTAAATCATCAAAGAAATGGGAAGGAAGTTCTTTTACTTTCTTGATAATTACTCTGGAGATAAGCAGATTGCAATCACTCATTAAGATTAAGAGAAGCCTAGCTTTAAATGTCCATTCGATTGCTCCTTGTAACAACATGAGTTTCACAGCAAAGATCTTATTGGACATCCAGAGTGGGAGCAACTTGCTGGCATCGAACCGGTGGTGGATGCCAACATACCTTATCTTGCCCATTTTCTTGTTGTCCTTACAAAGAAATATGATCATGGATCTTGTAGTTAGGTACACAAGGATAGTCATTACCACCAAACACAACACAGACAACAAAAAAGAGAGAAAAAAGGCGAGTAATAAAACATGAATGTCTTCTTCTTGAAGCCCTTCGCAGTGATTAATAGTGTGTCAGTTTTCAAAAAAAATCTGGAAATGCAATATTAGAACTTTGGATTGGTTACACTGAACTTTAATCCCAACTTGCAGGAAAGATTCCTTCAAAATGAAGACATTGATCAAGAGGGGAGCGGAGGACAATGTCAAAGATGTACGCATCACAGAATAGATCATGTACACAAGCACAACTCTGTAAAAAAGTTAAAACATCAAACAATATTCATACGAACTAATTCTCTCCATACATGTAGACCACAATGTTAGATTTGTTCCGTTTAACAACATTTTTGAACAGCCAATGGCCAGATGTATACGTCCCAGAACTATCCATCGCTTTAATATTTCTAGATATAAATATATCATAAATAAATCACTGCAGGAATCGGATAATTGTTATAAAATGTGTGAAGAAAGTACAAGTTAAAATCAAATCTTATTATGTCGAACTATAAAAGCCGTACATAGATTCAAACTATAATCGTTGTATGAAAAAATGTGATCAATTATCCTGAAATAAATTATCAAAACATAAATTCCCTTGCGTCCATTTTAAAGGATAATATCCAGCATCAGAAAAGGGCTTCTGCATATCAATATCACAAATATCTGTTTCATTAGATGGACAATCCATTGGAATACGTTACCCCAGAGAACGAACCAAACAAGTGACAACTTCGAACAAAGCAACTTCTCACATATATATAGCAACATTCCACAAACTAACTCTGCATGTCAAAAATCTCTTCCAAAATAGAAAAGAAAAATAGCAAATATGATCTAAATAAAATTGGCTACCAAGCACCTAAAAGTTTGAAAACTTCGAACATATATTTAGCTTGTCCACAAATAACATGCAGTACTGAAATAGTAAGAAGCAGATCTCAAAGAACGAATTGATTTACTTGATTTTCTTCTTGGGCCTCAGCTGCAGCAGAAAGAAAATGAATCAGAAAATTAAACTGGAAGAGCAGACCGCTAGAAGACGACCTATTTATTCCGACCTGGTTGCTATGCCCACATTTCTTCTTCCTGCAGTTCACAGCCCTTGGATGCAATCGAGCATAGCACCTACAGAAAAAGGTACTTCACATGGATAAAAAGACCTGAGTGAAAAAACTACTGATTTGCAAGGGTTACAATTAATTCAACTAAGTAGATAAGACCCCAACGAATCAACATATCAACAACAATACTATGATTACCCAATAAAGAAAACTATGTTAATTTATTCACTTACAACGGTTTAAGCTGTCAATCAAGTTTTTTTCCAAACTATGCAATTCATACTTAGCTAGCAATCCACATGCCTTCAAAACCACATGTTTTTTTTAATTCTTTTAGTTCATAATAGACGCCAATTTCACTTATTAGAAAGAAAAATAAATGTCAATTGGCATATACAATTTAATCTAATTGAGTACCATGTCTCCACCCTTCACAGTCCAAGACTGGCATACAAGAGATAGGAGATCTCACGTTTATTGCCACTAAAAGGATGCAAGGTTAGATTGAAGATTTTGAAATAATCAGTCAATCCAACTTTTTAAATAGCTTAGATTGAAGATTTGCAAACAAAAGGATGCAAGGTAGGTCAGAATCATAAGCAATGCTCAATGGTTCTCGTTCATGGGAGAAGAACCCTGCCTCACACATCTAATTGATCCATCATGCCCACCAAAACGCCAAAATAAATAGCTTAATAAATACTTTAAAAAAAACATCGGATATACCAACGAAAAAGCATAAAACAAAATAATATATTTTACTATGCAAGCAACAAACCCACATAATGAGATTTACCTTTTACTGATTTTAGAACTAAAATCTTCAAATCTAACATAGCCAACAAAAAACAAGGAAAACATCAAAATCAAAAAACAAGATCACAGCATATAATAACTGGTGATAGCCATCATTTCAAACACAATGGCAGAGCAAATGAACGCTGATGCCACAGACGATACAACAACAACAAAGCCTTTTCCCACAATTAAGTAGGGTCGGCTACATGGATTCTTCGCCTCCATTCAGATCTATCTTGGGCCAATCCTGGGGCTTATATCCACAAAACTAAGATCCCTTCGTATTATCTCTTTCCAACACTTCTTGGGCCATCCTCACCCTCGCTTAGCCGGCTCAACATCCCAACACTCGCATCTCCTAACTGGCACATCAGTTGATCTTCTTTGCAAATGTCCAAACCATCTTAAGCGATTTTCTCGCATATTATCCTCGATCGGAGCTACACCAACTTTCTTTCTGATTGCATCATTCCGAATCCGATCTTTACGTGTGTGTGTCCACACATCCACCTTAGCATTTTCATTTCTACTACATTCATTCTCTGCACATGTTTATGGTTCACAGGCCAACATTCAGATCCATAAAGCATAGCAGGTCTCACGACTGCTTTGTAAAACTTTCCTTTAATCTTTAAAGGAATTTTCTTATCACGGAGAACAGCAAAGGCTCCTCTCCACTTTAGCCAACCTGCATTTATTCTATTAGTAACATCTCCATCAATTTCCCCATCATGTTGCAGAATAGATCCCAGATATCTAAAGGAATCTCTCTTCTGAATTTTATCGTCACCAATATTCACCTCGATGCCTTCGCCATTGCTTCCATCAAAGATGCATTCCATATATTCCGTCTTAGCCCTACTTATACGAAATTCTTTAGTCTCCAACTCATGTCTCCAGACCTCAAGCTTCTCATTTACTCCATCTCTAGTCTCGTCAATTAACACAATATCATCAGCAAATAACATACACCAAAGTAACTCATCCTGAATGTGACTGGTCAACTCGTCCATAATCAAAGTAAAAAGAAATGGACTCAAAGCAGAACCTTGATGTAAACCAATGTTGATGTCAAACCAGTCTTCCCAAACGGGGTCCTTACACAAGATAAAGCCCTATCATACATGTCCTTTATGAGGTTAATGTATAGGACATAATCATAAGCCTTCTCCAAATCAATAAAGATCATGTATAGGTTCTTCCTTTTAGCTCTATAAGAAATTCCAGGGATCATACTGTACTATTAATGCACTGCTACGGCTCCACGAACTCCCATGGGCACAAAAATAAAAGGCAAACTAAGGAGATGGATATTCTCGACACTAGCAGGGAGTCCCTGAGTAGTATTTTTAAGGAGTCATCGAGTAGTAAATGTTTGGCACTTGTTGACACCTAGGTCCAGGGTCATCTCTCTCCACTTTGCTGACCAATAAGATCACTGAGATTGACCAGTGATATACCAAAATTCTAACAAGTCAACAAAATTCAGTTACCAACTTAGCAAGAGTAAAAGCAAAAAACAATAATGAATAGGAAGGTAGATGGCAGCAATGGAATCCCCCAACTTCATTGATAAAGAAGACAAAAAAGAAGGGGCTAAGGTTCTTCAAACATTATTGGAAAAAGATGTGACAAAAAAATTTAGGGACTCCATGACATGTTGAGGTGCAGCAAAATATCCTATTTTTCTGACACATTGCAAAAGGTACGATAGCAAAACTGAACTTGACAATGGATGCATGTCTCCATTTTGGAACGCTGCAACAATTATGCTAAATATATTCCTCAAAAAGGCAAACTATGAGACATCCCACAGTTATGATATGCAAAAAATACTCCACAATTACGGAACATGGTGAAGTTCAGAATGAATCCTAGCAAGTACCGAACATCCAAAGAAAACCAATTTAAAACTCCATCCAAAACAACAGAACAAAACTTAATCCTGACAAGCTGTAAGACATTCAATATAACATAGAGAGAGCAGAGTTCGATAAAGCTGCCAACATTCATTTGATTACGAATCACCCAGGAAGATGGTTGGAACATAAGGTCTAACTGAGCAATAACATTATGAAAGCTTCAGCAGAAACTATTTTGCATGAAAATCTGAAATCACGTCAATGTTATAATAAAGATAAACTAGAAAGAGATATATGTGAACTATACTATATGAAGCAACAAATAAAATATTACTCCACTACTTTCCAATTATCTATATATATAGATCATCTGAGATCAGCTATGAGGTATAAGAAAACTAGCAACCAAAATCAAACCCTGACGGATGTAATTTGTGCGGACTGGCTATCCATGTAATTTGTTTTGGGTGGCGGATGGTACCTAATGCACCATCCACCTCGACTTTTTATATTTTGTTTCCCCCTGTAAGTATCTCCTCTAAACCTTTCTTAATAAACTGGGGCGAACACCTTTGAGTGTCTCCCCCTTTTTGGAGCGTCAAAAAAAAAAAATCAAACCCTGACTTACTTGCGGCATATCATCTTCTCCTGGTTGTATTTCCTGGCCAGCGCCATCAAGGATGGCTCGATGATACCACCCCTCAACCTCAACACCAAATGGAGGGTGGATTCTGCCCATAAAACAGACCAAAGTGATAAGCGAATAACATTCTACCAAAAGAAATCATAGGACAAAAATCAAAAAAAATGTCAAGACAGATTCTTTGATAATATCAGACAGGCAATCATGTTCTGAAGAAAAAGGATCCATTTTTTCTCCTTAATAGTGTGACATCACAGGACTTGTCAAACTCTTTATTCTGATTCTTGGAGCAAGCCCATAAACCTCCTGAGCGTACACTTTTTTAATACAGGCAACAAAAAATTGGATGGCAATCCTTCCTCGACACTAGGAAGATATCACATAATGCATAAAAATACACAAAAAAATATATAATGTAATCGATATAGAAAACAAGATGTACCCAAACTTATAAAGGATTATATTGTCATTCCAAATCTGCATCATTGGAGAATCCGAGATTCTAATCCATTGAATGGTACTCCATTATGTGGCATTCCACATCAACGTATTTAACTTGTCAAACTACATGTGCATAGGGGTGTCAAAAAAGTTCAACCTCGCAAAGCTTGGTTTGCAAACCAGCTCCCAAGCTTGAATCAGTGACGAACACAGCAAGCTCAGGCCAGACTTTTAGTTCATTAACATTAATGGGGTGAAGCTTGAGCCTAACCCTACATAAATTGACAACTCAACTCAATTGCTCCACAAGATAATAAATATGTGTAATCATAAATAATGAGAATTTAATAATTTGTAATATATACACGTATATTCATGTGAAAAATCAGTCCACTTCTTTTCTAAATATTGAAAGACAAAAAATATGAACTGGAAAAACCGTTGTTGGAATTTCTTTCCAAAGACAATAGATCTAACATCAATAGTAGCTTTTCCCAAATTTGTTAAATGTGCCTTGTAGTAAAAACCCAACGGATATATATATAAATATATATAAACAAGCTTACTTTAACATGCATAAACACTGATTGGAATTTTAACTAGATAGCTCAAATACAATTAACTCAAGCTCAAGTCAGCTTCTCTGGGCATAAACAAGCTTCGCCCATACACAAAAATCACTGTCAAGCTCAAGTTCAAGCAAGTGAGGAGGGCTCAACTCACTGGACTTGATTGGCATCTTCTCCCATGCACTACAATTCAACCAAGTACAGATTTAACATGCAACCTCTATACTGATTTTATATTATTTCCTTGTGGAACATAAATCAGAAGAATATGCACCTAGAAAAATATCTAATATTTCGACTATCCAGATAAACAATCTTTGTGATTGGCAAATTAATGGAAAGGCAAAATACAAACCCCATAACAAAGTATCGGTCTCTCAAAGTCAAACAGAAAAACAAGCAAAAAATCCATTATAACATTTCCAAAAACGAAGAAAGCCGGGAGTGGTCCAAAAGGATATGTGCACTACAATACAACCCCATTAACACAGAAGAACTGGATTCATCTGTCACCTACCTCGGGAAATATTTTTTATGAATTATTACGGAAGCACTTAGACACGGTCAAAGTCTATAACTTTAATTATAGTCAGTGGGCCTAAATTAAGGCTGGTGAAATTCAGATTAGGATTCAGCTGAAACTTTATTTCATAGTAATCTCTCGGTGAACTGTACCCACTTAATGGTCTAGTGGCAGGACAGTGTGTCTACCACACAAAAGACCAGGATTCGAATCCCGCTCTTGCAGGGGTTGTGTTAAGTAGTCGACGGCCAGCGTAAAAAATAGTCGAATCTTTCAACATGGATTTGAGCAAGAATCCATGTAGCCGACCCTACTTATAGAGGGAGAAGGCTTAGTACTTTTGTTAATCTCTCAGTGAACTGTGTTCACAATCTTGGATTCTGTTTGACAATGATTTCCATGTGAATACTTTCTTTCGCATCAAATTTGCCAGCATTCTTTCGAATAAAGTTGAGTAAAATAACATAATTATGCTTTAAGAAATGACAATGTCTATACTTAGTTGAGCAAGAATCCATGTAGCCGACCCTACTTATAGAGGGAGAAGGCTTAGTACTTTTGTTAATCTCTCAGTGAACTGTGTTCACAATCTTGGATTCTGTTTGACAATGATTTCCATGTGAATACTTTCTTTCGCATCAAATTTGCCAGCATTCTTTCGAATAAAGAATAACATAATTATGCTTTAAGAACTGACAATGTCTATACTTAGTTGACAATTGATGATGTCCATGTTAATCATTGGTGCCCCCATCTGCCTTCTCATTATCATCTTTGGTATTGAAAGAAATTGCCGACATGTAGCAAATGTTTCACAAGAGAAATCCTAAAATGTACAAATTAACTTGCATCAACTGAATTAACTTGAATCGGTGAATTCTACCAATTCCAGAAGCAGAATGAACCAGCCAATTGAATTGTTGGGCTCAACAATCTGGACAATCATGAGTTTCTTCTAATCTTTCCCTTGGTACCTTCCCCTTCTTTTCCCAACACCGTTCTCCTCCATCAAGTGGCCCATTATACTACAATTCTCATCATCTACATCTGCACAGAATTCCAGTTCCAACTCCCACACAACCAGAACAATTTTCCCTCAGCCTATTCTAGCCTAGGCTCGTCCCCACTCATCTGACGACCAGATCCGCATTGTTAAGGGAACATACTGAGATGCATTATGAGAGGCCCACGGGTTCCCTTGTATAGGAGAAGAACCCATTGGGCAAATTACAGAAAGAGGAAAAGAAGAATAGGAAATTAGTAAATATCTCAACACTCCCCCTCAAGATGGAGCGTAGATATCAATAAGACTCGGCTTGGAACATCTTTGATAAGGTCATCTCGCAAGAGCCTTTGTAAGTAAATATGATGTCTGTTCTCCAGAGCTAACATGCGTAGTAGCGATAATACCCTTCTGTATCATGTCACGGGTGTAATGACAATCCACCTCTATGTGCTTTGTCCTCTCATGAAAATCTGGGTTATTTGCAATGAAGAGAGCAGCTTGATTATCACATTAGAGGTGCATGGGAAGAGGCATTTCTATAGTCAGGTCAGTAAGAACAGATCTGCCCTACATCATCTCTATACTAGCCTGTGCCATGGCCCTGTATTCCGATTCAGTACTTGATTTAGCAACCACAGTCTGCTTCTTACTCTTCCATCAAACAAGAGAATTCCCTATGAACATAGCAAAGCCAGATGTAGACTTTCAATCCTTTGGACACCCAGCATAATCAGCATCTGTGCATGCTGTCACTGAGAGAGATGCGCATCTGCCAAGGTTTTAAAAAACATGAGGCGTATCGAGGCGTTTTCCTAGTATTGCATCGAGGCATAAGCCTCACTCGTGAAAGAAAATTTTCATAAAATATAATATTTAATCCTACTTACAATTTTCAAGTTCTAGAAATTAAATAGTTATGATTAAATACATAACTCCATGATATTTCAAAGCTAACATCATGATTTAAACATCCAAGTTGCTATATAACTCTCGTTTTTTAAACTCTAAATCTATAAGGAGTCAAGTAAATATGGATATGTAAGCACAATAATGGGTAACTCTCCGCAAAATTTAAAGCTTTGAATAAAATTTAATTAAAGTGACTAGATATAACATACCATTTGCAAAATTAGGTGAGATATGTATCATTCAATTGAGACGGATAAGAGAGTAAACAGTAAATCTGTGATCACTTTTTACTTTACCATAATGATTGGGGGATAAAATACTTGAATATTGCATGTTATGATCATCTTTGTTCATGCATGGTTTGATGTGTATTAATTTAGTCCCGATTGAACAGAAGAAAAGATGAGACATATTTACAAAAATATACTTTTTTAAATTTAGATCAAAGTAGGGGACTTGAATTCAAACATTTTAATAAATAAAGCATTTATACTTGATTCATACTAAAGAGTAGAGGCATTAGATTTAAGGACTCAAGACTCAATTTTTTTGTTCATGTTGATTAACAAAGTAAAAATAAGCTTAATGTGTTAATAATTAAAAAATACATTTCAGTGAATCATAAGCTTAAAGACTTGAAAATACTTGTCTACGAAATTTCATGTTGATTAACAAAGTAAAAATAAGCTTAATATGTTAATAATTAAAAAATGCAATTCGGTGAATCATAAGCTTAAAGACTTGAAAATACTTGTCTACGAAATATGAAAAGCTCACAATCAAAAAGAAAAAGAAAAACTATTGCATAAAAAAATTACCTCAACACCTCGAGGCGCGCTTTTAAAAACAATGGCCTCTGTTGAAAAGAAGTCCAGTACCATGTGAAGTCTTCAAGTATCTCAGAGTCATACGGACCGTATCCATATGTGCATGTCTGGGTTGCTTCATAAACTGACTCACTTTGCGGACGGCAAATGCTATGTCAGGCCCAGTAATAGTTACATATAGTAGCTTGCCAACAAGCTCTTTGTACCTCCTCTTGTCGACCTCCTCAATATCATCATCATAGAACTTCATGCTTGGGTTAAGCGGAGTAGTGGCAGGTCTGCAATCTGCCATGACTGACTCTAAAAGAAGATCTATAACATACTTCTCTGGGTCATCACGAGACCCCGTTGGTTCCTGACAAACTCTATTCCAAGAAAATAACGTAAATGTCCAAGGTCCTTGGTCACAAACTGCTGACCTAGGAAGTCCTTAGCACCTTGAATACCCCGCTTATCATCCACTGTAATAATAATGTCACCAACATAAACAAGAATGATTGTAGTACATCTCTGATCTTCTGTATGAACAATGAGTGATCAGCAGTTGATCTCAAAAACCATTATTGCTCTATCAAGTCCGAGAGCTTTTAGAACCATGCTCTTGAACTCTTCTTGAGGCCATAGATAGCCTTGTGTAACCTGCAAACCTTCTGACACTCCCTCTCAGCAGCAAACCCAAGTGGTTGCGACATGTAAACCTCCTCCTGCAGATCACCATAGAGGAATGCATTCTTCACATCAAGCTGATAAATACGCCAATCTCGTGTCACAGCAATAACAAGGAGAATACGTAAAGTAGAATGTCTGGCAACTAAGGAGAAAGTATCATGATAATCCACCCCATATGTTGGGTGAACCCTCGTGTCACAAGTCTCGCCTTACAGCAATCCACACTTCAATCTGCACGATTTTTCACAGTGAACACCCATTTGCATCCCACAATTAATGTATCAACATGATCAAAAATAAGACTCCACGTACCACATGACTGTAGGGCAGTCATCTCCTCCTCTATGGCTAACCTCCACTGACTATCTTTGAGAGACTCCTTATACGTTTGTGGTATCAGCATGGCTAACAGTGCTAACGTTCATGAAATCCTCTGACAGCCTGCTCAACAAAATATTGGATGCAAGAGGGTAAGTAACACATACTCGTTTTTACTTTCGCGGAGCAATTGACATGTCAAGATCATCTGCCAAAACCTGGGCTTGTATATTTCCCTCTTGAGAGGGTACCTGTTCCTCTCGTCTAGAATCTTGTTGTACAGTCAATTCAGTAGTGCCATCAGTAAAAACAATATGCTCATTATGTACCTGAGGCATGTTGGACGATGGGCAAGGCTTGTGAGCATGGCGAACAAAGCAAGATCTATGAGGAAAAATACGAGGCAAGAACTGAACCAACAGAGGAGGTGGTGGAGGTGAAAGACCAACTGTAGGAGGAGGTGGCATGTATGTCTCATCATCAGAGTCAGATGGAGTAAGCTTGTCACCTGTAGGATAAAAATACATGACCGACTCAAAGAAAGTAACGTCAGCACTAACAAAATATTTCTGGCTTAGAGGATCAAAGCAACGATACCCCTTTTAGGTATGAGAGTAGCCAACAAATACACACTTGACAGCTCTAGGAGAGATCTTGTCACACCCTAAAGAGACATCATGAACAAAGACAACAAATCCAAACACACGAGGTGTAATCATGTAAGAGAGAAGAAATCCTTCTCGGAAAACACAATCGAGTAAGGAATCTCCACTCCTTACACGGACGAGGGCATACAATTTATCAAATAACAAGCAGTAAGGACAACATCACCCCAGTAAGCATGAGGAGCACAGTTCTATATCAATAATGTTCTGGTCACATCAAGTAAGTGACGGTGTTTGCGCTCAGCAACACCGTTTTGCTAGGAAGTGTAGACACATGAGCTTTAGTGAACAATGACATGGGATCAAAGGAACTCAAAAAGATGTAAGGTGCGAAATTCCAAGGCATTATTAGAATGAAGATACTTGACATTGGCAGAAAAAATATTCTTTATTTCATTAAAAAAATACTTGATAACGAATCCAACCTTAAACTTATTCTTCAATAAGAAGGCCTAGGAAAGTTTAGAAAACTTATCGACAACTATATGATAAAAGCGGTGTCCTTGGAGATCATGAACACGACTAGGACCCCAAATTTCTAAATGAAGGAACTCAAATAGCTGAGAACTGATCCGACTCTGACGGGATGGAAAAGAGGAACGATGATGCTTCCCAAGTTGACAAGCCTCACACTAAAAGGAGGAACTCGTAGAGATCTGAGGGAGAACATGACATAGCTTTTGCAGAGGAAGATATCCAAACCTAAGGTGCCACATATAAGGAGAGATAGGTCAGTAGGTATAATAGAAACACTAGCATAAGGAGGTTGGACTAGTCTGTAGAGTCCTCATTACTCACAGCCACATCCAATCACCATGCCCGTGAGTATGTCCTGAAATACAAGAGATGAAGGGTCAGAGATGGCACGACAATGCAGATCCTTAATGATCTGACTAATAGAAACTAAATTCATCTGAAAAGCAGGAGCATATAAAACATTCTTCAAGCGCAAGGACGGTGTCAACTGCACCTCCCCCTATCTTGTAATGGGTAAGTGGTCGCCATTAGCAATGATGACCCATCTACCATGTGGTATAGCCATGTAGGACTTCAGTTATGTTCTGTCTCCACACAAGTGAGACGCACCAGGCTCCATAATCCACTCTGTCATGTACTCATGTATGCATGCATACTACCAGTAAAGCCATAGGTGATACTTGAGGAGCTCAAAGAGGCGTTGGCTGCTGCGGCGGTATCTATGGTGGTGTCAACACTAGGAGTCATGACCTCTCGAATACGAGAGACAATATCATCCAAGCGAGGATTGACCTAGGGGGTTGAAGTCTCTGAAGACACAATCTACCTTACTGCTCGACCAGAAACAACATATACATGCTTCTAATAGCATGTATCCTCTGCATGTCCAGGCTTGCGACAGTAGGTGCAGGAACCACGTTGGCGTCCACCACCTCTTCCTCGAGGTGTGCATCCTCTGGACTAGATCACTCCACCTCGACCATGAGAAACGACCATCGTTGAGGAGTGCAAAGATGTAGCTATCAAAGGGATGATGAGCCGGCTGAGACGGCTATAGGCCTTCTCTAGAGGGGGAATGGTTACTCCGATAAGAAGATGAGTACGTGCAACATCATTCTGTATCAACTCCAGTCATGAAAACTCCAACCATCGTGGAGTTCCTGTATGTCTTCTGCTGCTCAATGGATGTCGTAATGGGCGTAGCTATGAAGCTTTTCAAACATGCCACGCAGCGAAGAGTAGTAAACATGCAAGGGGTGGTCATTTTGCTTGGTGTTGTAGATATCAAACTGTAGTTGAATGATCTTGGTCTCATTCTTCGCCTATGCATAGGTGGATGTCAAAGTGTCCCGCATTGCCTTGGTAGTGTACTGAGTTAGAATATCATCGGCTATCTCTGTAGTAAGAGTCCCACAAAGCCAAACACGTGTGTATGCATCATCTTGCTTCCAAGAAGCATTTTCCCCGGTCTTGTTCGCTAGCTCTGTCAGGATGTGCTCCTTGTTGTTGCACTGCATAAGGGTGAGAAACTGCATGGACCACAACTCGTAGTTGGTCTCATCCATCTTGGTGATGGGAGCCGGGCCCTTGAAGACTCCGCACGAGAAGATGTCACCCTTGTTGTCTGACATGATATAAGATAGCCAAATAACGGAATTTGACCGGAGAGTAGACCGATATAAACGACTCTACATAATCATACAAGGGATTGGTTGTAGGTGTAGACTCATACAACCATCCTTCTTAATATTGTCGCTTGCTAGGTTGGAAAAATATGATATAGATGTCCAAAATCATGCTTTCCGGTAAAAAATTAGATCGCATGGGCCTGAGCATGGGTGGCCTACGCGCAGGAGGGACCGAAATCACGAGGGCACAGGGGCCTGCGTGGGACGCAGGGGAGGGGGAGCTTGAGCGTACTAGATGCACAAGGAGTGTGCAAGGGCATTGGGCAAGAGCGAAAGCGCCTGACGCGCGCTGAGTGCGCAGGAGGGGCACCCGGCACAGGAGGTGCACCGACGGCGCAGGGTGCGTACATGAGGGGGGCAGTTATCGAGTAGGGAAGGGTTAGGGATGGATACGATAACTCCGATCTAGGATCAATGCTTCGATACCATGTTAAGGGAACATACTGAGATGCATTATGAGAGGCCCAAGGGTTCCCTTATATAGGAGAAGAATCCATTGGGTAAATTACAGAAAGAGGAAAAGAATAATAGGAAACTACAAAATATAATGCTAAAAATAGTAAATATCTCAACACACATCAAATTATCTGACCAAAATCTTGTAAAAAATCAAAGAATCAATGTCCAATTCAACATTTGCAGTCAATCTTGTCCACTAAAATTTTGAAAAGAGTAGATTCAATGAATCTCAAATGTCGCAACATAAGGCTACGTGAATACCCTTGCTCAAAGAATAATTAAAGCCCCAAATCTAATAAATTATACCGCAACCCCCATTAATGATTGTAACTAATCGTCTAATCAATTCGAAAGAATAAATAAAGTCCTGGATGCTTATAGATAAGGTATAAAGCTAACATATTCCAAACGAGAATCAACAGCATGGCACGTAAGTAGGGCTGTTAATCGAACTGAGCATGTTCGTATTCGATTACAGTTCGTTCGATAATAGTTCAAAAAAATTAGTCGTTCATTTTTAAATAAACTGAACATGAACATCAAATTTTAGTTCGATAACTTAACGAACCGAACATGAACATAACATATGTTCGTTCGATAAAAGTTTGTGTTCGATATATGTATATATATGTGTATTTGTGTGTGTACCTTCGTATTTATACACATGATAAATTTCAAGGTTTAATTAATTGTGGTAATTTTATTAGATTTTGCACTACTTTAATTAGAATAATTTCTTAATTTTACTGCTTATCAAACTTTTTTATCGAACTCAAGTTTCAAACTTGTTCATATAAACATGTTTTAGTTAAGTTACATCGTTAACGAATTATTATCGATCCGAACTCGAACATTCGTTTTATAAATGAACTCGAACATATTCTATCGAATATTTATCAAACCGAACTCGAATTTTTAAACTTCTTATTGAACCGAACTCGAACATGAGTTAGTTCGTTACAGTTCGGTTCAATTAGCAGCCCTACATGTAAGGCAATGTTTCTTACTGCGATCCGAGACCGATAGAACGAAACAAACGAAATACTGCGTGCATTATCAAAATGCCAATCGGATTCAGGAACCTAAAAAGGAACACACTTAAAAAAGTAAACGCTCTTTCTTCGAATTCCATATTACCGCAACCCTCCCATGTAAAACCCAGAAGCTAAGATATACGAAAGCGATCAAGAGCGGACCTTTCTGGATATTGTAATCGGCGAGGGTGCGGCCATCTTCTAACTGCTTTCCAGCGAATATCAGCCTCTGCTGGTCAGGAGGGATCCCTAGTGCAACACATGTCCATCGAGATTAGAATACACAGAGAGAACAATATCGAAAGGGAGCAAACGGGCGAAAATTCTATGATTGGATCCTGTTCTTTAAGACTACCTTCCTTGTCCTGGATCTTGGCCTTGACATTGTCAATGGTGTCGCTGCTCTCGACCTCGAGGGTGATGGTCTTCCCCGTTAGGGTTTTCACGAAGATCTGCATCTTGCTCTCCTCGACCGAGGGCGGCTCCTGTGCAAACGAGAAATGGAATGATTGGGAACGTAGTGCTTATATAGGTAGGGTTTCGGTCGTATCGGGCAGTGAGAGGAAGGCCTCATTGCAGTATATTAATTTGACTCTTCTAATTAACATCATTAGCGACGGTAAGGGAGATAACGAGAGCGATAAGATATGGGTGTTCTTAATATCCGGATCGGACGGCTATCCATCTTGAACCGTACCTAGAATTGATCCAATGGATATTGAGTTACCAAGGGCTTCTTACCTTCACCTCTCTTTTCAATCTCGCTCTTTGTTGGATCATAATTTAACATATATGATGATGATCTAATTCTAATATTTTGAAATCACCATGTTTCAACGTCTAAGCAAGCACTTATACTTTAGATTCATAATTATGAAGTTATATACGGTAATTCACTGAGAAAAGTGATCTGAAATTAAAGGAGCAAAATGTGAATGAAATGCAATTATTTTTAATTTTAGAAAAAAATTAGTTTAGAAAAAATGGTTTTAATAAAAAATGCACATGAATATGGATATATACATATATGGCATGATATCGTATCCGTTATACAAATTTTGGAATCAATATCCTTACCCATGACGGGAGATGGAACTCATTTTGGTGTTTTTCAAACAATCTGTATCCAGATTTCTATTTTCATATATAATTTATTTAGTATATTTATTTTGTGTAAGTCATCCAATGCGTATATTTAAGTTAATGTATATAGTGTTTCTAAAATTATATGTATATGATTGATGAACCTCCATTTCATCATCTTTATTCTATCATTTTGGCTTCAAAAATCCTAGCAAATACATGTAAATACTCTTAATTCCTACATTTTAGCATTCAAGCATGTGTTGTGTAAATAGTGTATAAAATACGGTTTTTAAAGCCAAAATTATATAATAAAGAAAAGAAAAGAAAAAGAATAAAATATTGTAAATATGTTATGACCCGAAACTTCGAGCCTAGGCATCTAGATAAATAGGTCGACAAGGAATAAAGTAGGGGGAGATAATGGCCAAAATATCAATAAAAATCCATTTTATTTAATTCATTCTTTATTCTTTTTGAGTCCTATTTTTAGTTCCACTTTTTATACTTCAAATGGAGAAAATGTTGTACATGAAAGTTGTAGATAATTGAATATAAAAAAATACAAAATTAATTTCATATAAAAATAATGTACAGATCAAAAGTTATGATCTAAATAAAATTCCCAAATCCTAACTTCCCAGACCTATATCTCTCAAATAAAAACTCGAAATGTATCAAAATCACCTTTAATTGTATATAACTTTTAATAAGCTATTTTAATGAAGTGGTTACGTATTTTTCAGAGTCACGGTTTGAAAGTTGAGTTTTGGACCCCTATTGTACAATAGTTTATGCCTTTTTCTTTCTTTTGTATAGATTCCTTTTTTAACTCTTTTTCTTTTGATTTCAAATTTATTTTGTTAGCTGTATATTCTAATTTATATTAAAAATAAAAAAATCAATTAAAAAATATAAAAAAAGATACGAAAATAGATCTTCTCTATACAAGTCAATTTAGCTTGTATTCTATCTTTATCACTTTTTTATCTTATAAAATTAAAAAGCAACAAAAATATTTCAAGTTTTATGTATTATTAACAAGAAAACAAGATAAAAAGCATAAAAAAATCCAAAATGGGTATTTTATATCTTAAAAAACATGTTCTTAATTTACATCTTTTGAAAAAAAAAACTTTGTTCTGCAATATTCTAGATAACATTAGTTTGAGACAGTTTTATGATTTGAGTTTTTATTTTGAGGTCTCCTATTATTCATTTCAAACATATTTTCATTGGTAAAGACCTCTCTTTTTTTATTAGTACACATGAACATAAAGACAATCACTAGTGTCCAAAAATTTTGAAATAGTCCACTCCCATTGGTGGAGGCCTCCCCCAATAGCCGTCATCTCTTCCATTCCTCCACCAAATAAAAGAGCTTCATCTCCCATTTTTGAATTCATCCACCATTAGAGTCTTCATTCTAGCTCCTCTACCTCCATTGTGACAGAGTGAAGGTTGTAGACGAAGCCATGACGAAGGGAGGATTCTTTGGTGTGATCCCTTGGTGTTCTTGCTCCATTGTATCACAAGCTCTTAGCTTGTCAAGCCTCTTCTCTGCCGGAATCGAGGCCATGACCGGTCATTCTCATCAGAGAATCGACCACCATAGGCGTCTACCTTCATATGTTATGTTTTCCTTCTTGTAGGTAACTTTTAGTTTTAGTTTTTCTTCTTGTTGTAGTGTAATAACCCATCATCTTCAACTTCCGTTCATCCTCCTCGACACGGCTAACACCTCACCGCCGCCTTCATCCGCTTCTTCGTACCCCCCTCACACAACCTTTCAACCTTCGGCCAACTTTGAGGTCGGGGAGCATCTCCTTCTCCCCCGTTTTCGCAGGAGAACCCATTCACTCCACAGTTTTTTTATGTAACGCACGCGGAGCCCACACTCGAGCCTCCATTTCTCAGTGCAGGTCTTCGTCGGAGAACGCCGCCGAGTCAAGCCCCCCATCAACGCCATCCCTTGCTGCCGTTCTCATCAAATACCTCAGCCAAGGCGTGCTCTTCTTGCTGCTGCAGAACAAGAAGAAGGAAGGGGATTGTGTTGGGCAGTTTACGTTGGATTTGTTCCTTTTGTTTCATCTCATCCGTCCGTTTAGGGGAGGACTACAGCCCTCAGATCAATAGACTTTCATCCCCGCGTGCCACATGTATTAGTAGCAAATTTTGCATCCATACCCCTGCGTTTTCGGCATATTTCATGAAGTTTTCGAGTATCTTTTGAACTGCAGTTTCGTTCTCATATTTTCATATGTACCCCTGCACTTAAATGTTCATAAATCATTCATCTGAACTCTATTTCTTGCGAGATTTTTTTTGTTAGAAAGTTGCTTTAAAGATCTACATTATGTCCGAATTTTAAAATCTTCTAATGTACGAACTATTAATGGTGAATTTTTGAACAAGGTACTGATTTAGCTTATTTTGTTAATAACTCTTCGAATATCTGATATCACTTGCATATTTTTGCATATGTTGTAAAAATACCATAAACAAGACTTATATCCAAATTTCATTTAATGATCGCCCGATTTGTGGCCTATAGAATTTCTACAATATTTTGAGTAATTGATTTATTTCTGGAGCACCTTCTATCTATTCGAAAATCTAAACATATGTCTGTGTGCCCCTTAGTTTGTTCTACAATTAAAGATTTTTGTTGTATTTTTATCCTATTGTTTGGGTAGTTAAAAAATCAAAAACATCATTTCTACCTTCCTGCAGTCTTCTATTTTTAATATATTCATTACATCTTAGAAAAAATATCAAAAAAATATTGTAGCTTTCTCTCATCTATATCAATATCATATCTGAAAGGCATTCAGTAATGTTAGGTCTAGTGCCCAAAAACCCAAAAACACTTCAAAACTTGCAAAAATCACTAAAAATTGAAAATAATGTCAAAAACTCAAAAACAAAGTCATGTTTTCTTTGATATATCTTCTCTATCTAGAAAAAATATAGGTATAATTTTAGGACTTCATTTTGACCTATTGGTAGTACTTTTTTGAGTGTCCTATTTGCCTTATTTTTCCAAGTTTAGAATTGCCCGTTTTATTTTATTACTTGCTCTTTTCTAAAAAAAATTAAAAACATTTGCAAAATTAATTAAAACATCAAAAATATTTTAGAATCTTTATTTTGAATTTATTTGACTTATTTTAAAAATCCAAAAATATTTTCTCTATTTCTTTCATGTATATCTCTCTCTTAGTAGATATATATATCTATCTATCTCTATCATTATTATTTATATTATTATTACTATAATTTTATTTATAAATATAAAACTACAGAAAATTTTGAATATTTAAAAATCAAATAAAAATAAAAAAATAAAAACCCACTAAAAATAGCATTATATAGACAAATACATCACATTCGCATTTGAGCTTGATTGCCCCGATCTACCTGTTTGCTTCATGTGTTCGACACTCTACATTACTTGCCCTATACACATATTTTGTAGAGTTATAATAAATTTTAACTCCACACTTTGATTTCCATTACTTAATATTATTTGTGGGTTAATTGTTGATTAAATCTGGATTTTTGAGCGGTCAACGCATCGATTGTGTTCCCGCCTTGTGTAGAATACACGACCGTGTGATTTTTGGGTCTATCAAATGGTGCCGTTGCCGGAGAGCAATAGCGTATAGATTGGATTTCTTTATGATTGATTGTGATTGTTTGTCTACATTTTTTATCACTCATTCTCTCATTTATTGATATATCTTGTTGAGCTATCTAACATCCTCTCTTTGTTGATTTTGTGCGAGGTGCCGCGGATCGAGGGAGGTGACCTACTCTAGGCGCTTACGCACCCACGTGAAGTCGGCTTTGGCTTGCTACTTTTGCACTAAGGATACTTAGAGAATTTTGTAGATTGGATCCATTTATTTCATTGTAATTACTTGTGTAATTTGAAGTGAGAGAGTCTCTTAAACTTGTAATAATTTGGACTTGGACACTTCTACAATTCACGAGGTCCATTGCGCGAGGGATTGTTCCCTTGGGGGCCTCATCGTTTTTTCGCAGTTTTCTCGTTGTTTTCTCGATTTTACTATCTGCTTGATTCACGTGGATTTAGCTCCTAGACTTAGGAGTTTTTGTTGAGTGTGACGTAATTAGCTAAGGCCCAACACCTAATATCTTTCCTGCACCTATAGATCGTAATTGGACTTAGCTAATAATTCATTGAAAAATCTATTTGACTTGGATTAGAGACCACGTGCCGGAAGGGGTCGTATACATCGCTTGCATGATCTGTTGTGGTGGACACCGATCGGCTCCTAAGATCGGAGTCTGGTCTCTCTTCCTAGTCATAGCTACTTGTGAAATTGCTCACTTAGGGACGGTTTCCTCGTGCATCATATAGGTAGTTTATTTCTTGTCTTTAAATTTATGCGTGGATCACCCTGCATGTAGAGTATTGGAACAAGGTACGCATTTCTAACTTTTCATGCATCATTGTGTTTGATCGCGCATCGGCTTTTCCGACTTCCTCCACCCGTTTTATTGGACTCAAAATAACTAAGGAAATCGGAAAAATCGTTAGGCGTTGCTTTATTCAGGAAATTACTAAAAAAGAGATAACCAATGAAATTGGAACGCTAATTGAACTTGACCTCTAAAATTAAACGTAATTGATTCATCATTGTATCGGGAGAGAAACCCCCTCATTGTTTGCGCTTTTAATTGCTCGCGTACAAATTAAGGAATAGTGCCCAAATCCCATTCAAGCCTCCTGAGTGTTTGTACAACTGTTGTTTGATCACATAACTCTAAAATAGAAAAGATAAAAGACTAGAACTCACGGTCTTCACAATGCGTAGAGTTGGTGAATTGGGGGTTTGCTTTGTGTTTGAATGTCTTTGGTGTGAGATTGGTTACATTTATCTTCTATCATTAGCAGTCACCTTCTCTTTGTTTCCCTCTCTTCTATCCCACACTCCCTCCCTTCATCATTCTCATTTTACTCTCTTCATGATGGGTCACACTTCATTTCATCCGAATTTTGCAGTATCTTCGACCGACTTCACTTCAGCCCGTCATTCCCACCCACTCTCTTGGGAGGTTGGAACTGCGACCGACTTCCATCCTCTCCCTACCCACCTTTCTCGAGACATGCTATGAGTGATGCCCGAAGAGTTCAGATTGACCAGATACAAAACCTGGGCGATTACCTTGCTAAGATAAGAGTGCATTCCATAAGACATAAATGGAGCAATTGCAAGATTTAGATGACTTTAACCCTGAGAGGATGGACGAGTACACCGATCAAGAAGCACACTCCGCTTCTATATTGAGCCCCCTTCGTTTTGGATTTCGATTTCATTAATCTACTGCCCAAATTTTCAGGAGGAGTGCAGGAGGAACCATATATTCATACATCTGAGTTTGAAGATATTTGTGAATCACGATAAAACCTTGATATCGCTTATAAGGATCTGATGTTGATGACATTCCCTTTCTCATTTCAGACTAGAGCTTTGAGATGGCATAGAGAGTTGGGAAGGAAGATTGCAACGTGGGGA
Source organism: Ottelia alismoides (assembly GCA_037367405.1). NCBI lineage: Eukaryota > Viridiplantae > Streptophyta > Magnoliopsida > Alismatales > Hydrocharitaceae > Ottelia > Ottelia alismoides. The sequence goes on from JAZKJV010000977.1 coordinate 234,985, forward strand.
GATTTACTATCATTATTTTTGCAGAATTTTACCCCCAGCGTAGCACTGATACGATGCGGCCTTGCATTCTTGATTTTTTAATTGACCCCCACGAGCCATTGAGAGAATCATGGTCGAGGTTACTTGATCTTTTGAGGCGATTTCCATATCATAGATTTTCGATGACTGATTTAGTCCAGATCGCCATGAGGGGGATGACCGCAGAACAGATTGCATATGTTATTACCTCGTGTGGTGGTTCACACCACAACCTGACCTGGATTTATTTGAGATCATCTTGGGAACACATTTAGACATTTCATATACACTAGATGATTTATTCGGGACAACACATGAGGGAGAGATGACACATGTTGAGTGTGTGACACATCATGCAGATTCAAACAAAACACATCAGTCAAAGGATATGGATGCTACTACTTTTCATATGATGGATGTGTTGACTACTACTGTGAGTTCCCAGAGCCGGACATTAGTTGAGGGATTTACAATTAGATTTTGAGCCAGTCCCACTCTTTCATATAGAAGATTCTTGGATTCTAGAATTTTTAGAGCCAAAGAAATAGAGGTAGAACCCACATCTCAACCATCCTTTGAATCATTTCAGTGTCCATGCTCAGTTAATTCAGTGTCATTTCTTCAGAAGATTGTCTCAGATTCAAATATACAGTTTGATCCATCTCAACGGAGAGAGCTTGAGGAGGGACTGATTTTGATTTGAAAGACATAGATAGTCATGTATTTGAGCCTTGTGTCCTCCCAGTTGATGAGGTCGATATATTTTTGGAGGACCTTATATTTGACAGCATCGATCTTCCGTTTCCTGATGATTCGGCATTACTCCCTGAGGGTTGTCTGCAGGAGGATGCCACGGACCCTGTGTACTCGGTTTCACTTGCTGAAAGTGCATCCGATCTGTCGGATCACGAGACTGAGTCTTCTGATATTTCTGATAACGAGTTTGATGTTTCTCTCCTCAACAACCCTCACGAGGATGGCCCGATCTTTAGGGTATTTGATGATTTCACTGATTTATCTACATTATATGCATCAGATATCAATCTTTTTAGTGAGTCTCGTGATCTTGATCTTCATTATCTATTCAAGACGATGATTGACGTAGAGGATTCACTGACAGATCCTTCCTTCTCCACGTTCGACTTCTTCGGCTCTTTCATTTCACTCCATTCAGATCTTGAGCCAGCGATTTCTTTTGTGCTACCAGAGCCCGATATCATCTTCCCATATCTTTACCCGGTAGCAGACACCCGCTTGATTGTTTACCTAGGTGTCATCATTTTCTCTGTTGAGTTCGTTGTGGTTCTCTAACTGAGACTGCAACGACAGTACGATATTCGCCTCACAGATACCGTCCTGAACCTCGATACAGCATTATCCTAGCCTTTGCGCCCAGCTAGGGGCGTAAACTCTAGCGCTTGTTGAGAGGCACCTCAACATTGATCACCTCTGTATAGATCCATATGTCCATATCATTCATTCATTCATTCTTTGTGTTTGCCACCCCATCGTCATCTTATGATTTTGTTATACTTAGGATACACCTCGTCCTAAGTATAGGGGGTGCACAGGCTGAGTTATGATCCTTTTATTCTCTTTCTTCTTTTCTCCTTTTCCTTTTCTATATTCTTTATCTATCAGAAAGGTGTCGCCCCTTTTTGTCAGTCTTCTATACTTAAGATGCACTTTATCCTAAGTATAGGGGGGTGTGCACCCCGAGTTATATTCTTTGATCCTCTCCATTGTCTCCTCTTCTTGTCTATACTTAGGATATCTTACCCTAAGTATAAGGGAAGACAATCTGAGTACGATATGTTCACTCCCACCCTTGACCCTCCCTGCCTTTTGTAGAGTCTGTTATACTTATGATTATTTGATCCTAAGTATAGGGGGGATGGTCAACTTCTCATCCGTTTATTCATCCATCTCTTATTCATTTATCCTTCAGACTTTTCTATACTCAGTACGAGTTATGTCTTCTCTTTTCTCTCTGATCTATGAGGACATAACTCAATCTAAGTATAGGGGGTCGTATATACTTCGTATATACTTTAGCCATAACTCGTACTTTCGTATTTTTTCTAATAAATATGGCTATTATACTTAAAAACTCATTAAAAACCTTAAAAGATATGATTATTCCTCAAATTCTTTTTGTAATTACTGATTAATAAATCATGTGAAAATATTTTTGTAAAATGTTCGAAAATTAGTTTTGAAAATCTTTGTGAAAAATCTTTGAAAACTATTTTGAAAACGTTTTGTTACATGTTTTCAACCTTTGTAAACCATTTTGTTTGAAAAATTATTTTTTTGTGTGAAAGAACATGTTTGAAAAATGATTTGAAAATGGTTTGAAAATTATTGCAAAAATATTGTGAAAAATCTATATATATTGTTTAGAAAACTTTGTAAAATGATTTTCAAATCTGTGTACATGTTTGTAAAAAGTGTTTGTAAAAATTAGTTTCGATTATAGTTTTCAAAATTGTTTGAAAAACCTTTGTCAAATAAAGTTGAGGAATATATACATCTCACCTAAACTTCTTTATTATATATACTTATAAAATCGACCACTTACCCTTGTAAATTCTTAAAATCTAATTCTTGTAAATATAAGATGCATCACCGTGTAAATATTTGTACCTAGTTTTTAGCCAATACCTTTTGTTTTCAAAAATCCCAAAAACATTTGCAAAATTAAAATCCAATAACATTTGATTTTTTTTTGAAAAATCTAAAAGTGCATATGCACCAACTTTCACAAACCCATAAAAAGTTCAAAATCTTTGAAAATTACATCACAAAAATAATTTCTGCACAACATTTGCATAGCATTAGCATTTTTCAGATCGAGTTTGATTGTTGAACAAGTCTAAGTAAAATCCTAAGATTAAAGCTTGGTTGGACCTTAAATCTACCTAATTAACATGAACCTTATAGGAGCTGGAATTGAGGTACTTCAGGTCTAGTTGACTTAATTCTCTGAGGATCACGAGACTTAGTTCAATGAATTCTTGACTGCCTAAGTAGAGTATTTCGGAGCACACGTACGACTCTTGTTGATAATGAACTAACTTGGACACCTGCACCTTTCACTTGGCTCAACTCAGTTGGAGTGGTGAAGGGGTTGGATTTGTCGGTATGAGACGCGCACAAGTTTTGTCCCCCTCTAGGGAGGGAAGTGCACCCCAACCCATCCGGTGATGATGAGTTTTGAGGACAGGAGAGTGTGGGTTGCAATAAAGCTTTAAAAGAGGGATAGTCTAATGGCTCAAGAGGAAAAACTCCCTATGTAAATGCTGATGTATATAGTGTTTCAAAAAAATATCAAAAACTCCAAAAAAAGTGGATAGGCATGTACAAAAATAAAAATGCATGCCGGAGTGTACATATACGTATAGTCAATAAGCAAGCTTGACCTTCAAAGTCAAATCATGTAAGGCTGTAGCTGGATGACTTGACTACACTGGTCTTACATCCTAGGATAGGTAGCTACACTGGCTACCGCCCATTCTTCTCTTCACCCCCTCCTCTTGAGCTGGTTGCCACTTGAACTTAGAAGGGAATGCCTCGCTCCTCAAGGAATGTGTTATTGGACTGGGGAGTCATTGGATTGTCATACTAGAGAAGTCAGTCTCTTTGTCATTTCAGTTGGGGAGAGCCACCATCACTTACACTGTACGAGCCAGATTCATATTCATAAGGGTTTGTGTATGAGTTGAAGTATTCTGGCCTGGCTATTGAGGGGACTTGAGCAGAGTTTTGGGATTCTCGAAGGCTGTTGGATTTCAAATCTGGTTCTCAGTAAGGTTCCACCTGCACTAAAATTCCAAAGGTCTGACTTAAAGCTCCAAACTTCGATTTTGTGAAGACAAGTTTGATAATTAAATTTAATCCATCTTTCTTCTTTTTCTTTTCTTTGTTTTTCTTTTCTGCACTCATTGCATAAGTGTTTGCTACGGACTAGCAAAGGCAAGTATAGGGGGACGATGAACCTACATATCGTCATCTTTATTCTATCATTTTGGCCTCAAATACCCTAGTAAATAAATGTAAATACCCTTAATTCCTACATTTTAGCATTCATGCATGTGTGTGTAAATAGTGTATAAAATATGGTTAAAGCCAAAATTATAGAATAAAGAAAAGAAAAGAATAAAAATAAAATATTGTAAATATTTTATGACCCGAAACCCTGAGACTTAGGCATCTAGATGAATAGGTTGACAAGGAATAAAGCAGGGGGAGATAAGGGCCAAAATATCAATAAAAATCCCTTTTACTTAATTCATTCTTTATTCATTTTGGATCCTATTTTTAGTTCCGCTTTTTATACTTCAAATGAAGAAATGTTGTACATGAATATTGTATATAATTAAATATAGAAAAATACAAAATTAATTTCATATAAAAACATTATACATATCAAAAGTTATGATCTGAATAAGATTCCAAAATCCTAACTTCCCATACATGTTCAAATAAAAACTTGAAATGTATCAAAATGATCTTTAATTGTATATAATTTTCAATAAGCTATTTAATGAAGGTGGTTTTGTATTTTTCGGAGTTACGGTTTGAAAGTTGAGTTTTGGACCCCTTTTATACAATAGTTTACGCCTTTTTCTTTCTTTTGTATAGATTCCTTTTTTAACTCTTTTTCTTTTGATTTCAATTTTATTTTGTTAGATGTATATTCTAATTTCTATTAAAAATATAAAATCAATTAAAAAAATATAAAATAAAAATATATAAAAATATATCTTCTCTATACAAGTCAATTTAGCTTGTATTCTATCTTTATCACTTTTTTATCTTATAAAATTAAAAATCAACAAAAATATTTCAAGAATATTATTAACAAGAAAACAAGATAAAAACCATAAAAAATCAAAAATAGGTATTTTATACCTTAAAAAAACATGTTCTTAATTTACATCTTTTGAAAAAAAAAGCTTTCTTCTGCAATATTCTAGATAACATTAGATTGAGATAGTTTTATGATTTGAGTTTTTATTTTGAGGTCTCTTATTATTCAATTCACACATATTTTCATTGGGAAAGACCTCTCTTTTTTTGATTAGTACACATGAACATAAAGACAATCACCAGTGTCCAAAAAATTGAAATAATCCACTCCCATTGGTGGATGCCTCCCCCAATAGTCATTATCTCTTCCATTCCTCCACCAAATAAAAGAACTTCATCTCCTATTTTTGAATTCATCCACCATTAGAGTCTTCATTCTAGCTCCTCTACCTCCATTGTGACAGAGTGAGGGTCGAAGACGAAGCCACGACGAAGGGAGGATTCTTTGGCATGATCCCTTGGTGTTCTTGCCTCCATTGTAACTTGTCAAGCCTCTTCTCCACCGGAATCAAGGCCATGACCGGTCATTCTCATCGGAGAATCGACCACCATAGGCGACTACCTTCATATGCTATGTTTTCCTTCTTGTAGGTAACTTTTAGATTTAGTTTTTCTTCTTGTTGTAGTGTAATAACCCATCATCTTCAACTTCCGTTCATCCTCCTCGACACGGCTAACACCTCACCGCCGCCTTCATCCGCTTCTTCGTACCCGCCTCACACAACCTTTCAACCTTCGGCCAACTTCGAGGTCGGGGAGCATCTCCTTCTCGCCCGTTTTCGCAGGAGAACCCATTCACTCCACAGTTTTTTTGTGTAACGCACGCCGAGCTCACGCTCGAGCCTCCATTTCTCAGTGCAGGTCTTCGTCGGAGAACGCCGCCGAGTCAATCCCCCCATCAACGCCATCTCTTGCTGCCGTTCTCGTTAAATACCTCAGCCTAAGCGTGCTCTTCTTGTTGCTGCAGAACAAAGAAGGAAGGGGATTGTGTTGAGCAGTTTGCGTTGGATCTGCTCCTTTTGTTTCATCTCATCCATCCATTTAGGGGAGGATTACAACCCTCAGTTCAGTAGACATTCACCCCCGCGTGTCATGTGTATTAGTGGCAAATTTTGCGTCCATACCCTACATTTTCAGCATATTTCAGGAAGTTTTCTAGTGATGAGTCGTTAAATACGATAAATAATTTGTATTCATTGTAATACGTGTACTTAGCGATTCAGTCAGAACCGAGAAGATCTCCGTGAAGAGTGTCTCACCTTAATTTATATCCCGGGCAAGTCCGGGGTCGAACACAGGGAGGCAAAGGAACAACTTCGGCTTTAATTCGAAAATTACATTTTAGATTTCCAAGCGGTATTTTTTTTATATTTTTTATGCAAAAACGAAATGCCAATGCAAAATGCGGGTGAATTAAGACTCTAAGAAAACACACAACAAGGCCAAAATAATTTTTAATGTCAAATCAGTTCAATTCAGCTAAATTATATTTTTCCTATAATTCTAATCCGGTGATGAATGCAAGACATATTTTTTTAGAATTTTCAGAGTTAAAATGCAATAACTAAAAATGCACACTTTTTATGGGTATTTTCGTAATTTTTCATACAAACAGTAAGCAAGAAAATGATGAAAATTTTACTGGAATGAAAACATGATGCAAGGATACTGCATTATTTTTTTTGGATTTTTTTGACAAAATATGAATTTTTATGTATTTTTTAGTGAAAACAGAGTGATAATGAGTAATTAATTCCTAATTAATCCACAATGTCAAATTAATTAGAGTGCAAATTATCTCCAAAAGGTATTTTCATATAGAATGCAGGAGACTTGAAATTTCGCAAAAATGATGTAAGTGGATTTAATTAAAAATCAAATACAAAAATCACTCTACAAATTATTTCAGGCACAAGACAACTCCACTTTGGATGAAATTTGGAAACTAATTCAAACGTATTTCAAGGCATCATGTCTAATTTTTACGGAATTTTAAGAGCAACAGTGTGTGAGAATTAAATTTAAGAGCTCAATTTGAGTAAAATATACAGAATTTCAATTAAAAATTTTTTATTAAATTATCCACAACTCACAAAAATACAAATAAATATCCATAATGTAGATAATTAGTTGCTCAATACAATGGTATTTTTCATTGAATAAAAGGGTACAATATTGAAGTCTAAATTTAATTACGAACACAGGGGTATCCGTGCAAAACAGAAATGAACTTAAACAATATAAACTATGTACAAGGACTTGTTTGTAATTACAGAAAATATGCGAGAAAAGTATGCAATTTTCAAATTTAAAAAAAGAAATAAACCTCTTCTTCCTTGGTGCACGGTGGAGATGAACCCAAGTGGGAGGGTCGGTGGCGGACGACGCATGTGGTGGAGGCGCGCACTGGCGGAGGGGCGGCGCGAGGGTGAGGCACAATGGCGACATGAGGCGGTGGCGGCATCGTGGCGTGGGCCGCGGCTGCGCAAGGGCTGATTGCGGCAGAGGGCCACCGGCGCGCGATGGCCATGGATAGAGGAGGAGGGGGGTGGCGGCGGCGGAGCCGCTGCTGCTCCTCCCTTGGATTATTTATTTATTTTTTCTTTTTTTTCTTTTTTTGCTGTAATAATAAAAACTTTTTGTCTTTAATTTTTATTTTTTAATTTTCTTAAGTAAGAAATGCAAATGATAAGGGGGGAAAATGATGTGATGATTGTGGTGAAGGTGATGTGGAATAAACAAATGGAGGGTGTTATGGGTGGTAATGTGATAGACTAAAAAATGCAAAGATAAAAATAATGACAACAAGATGAAAATAAAATTACCTAAGATGGACGGTCGCCTATGATGTGCCCACAAGAGCACGGTCTTCGCTCGAATCGCCGATGAGCGATGAGCTCGAGCAACGCACGGATGTGGCTGCGATGTTGACCAAAAAGCCAACGGATCTCACTGGAGAGCGGGCTGTCGTCACTCGACCGCTGTTGCGTTGCTGTCACCGATTAAACTCTAGGAACTAGACTCTCTTCACATAAAGATGGATCAAGTGCAAATTGAGGAGGTGGGATGTATATAAAGAGAATTGAATGAGAGGTTATTAAAATGGTGGAGTTGAATGGGAGGTTGAATTATTAATGGAGTTGAGTGGGAAGTTGGAAAAAATGGTAGAATAATGGAGTTGAATTAGTGGTTATTGTAGAGAATGTAAAATAATTAAATAAATAAAATAAAATAAAGCAGGCTACTTTAAATACACCAAAAAATATAAAGAATGAAAAAATAGTGGGGAATTTACAAGGGAATACATACAACATGTACATTTTTTTCCGTTTGCTTTTCTAATATGTTTTTTTCGTCTTTTTAATAAGAGATATTTACAACGGAAAAATACAATAAAATACTACAATCAAAATGCAATACAAGCATGATTTTTTTGTATTTTTACTAATTAGTAAAGATAAAATAAAAAATGAAGAAAGAATGAATATATACATAATATACAATGTACATCTAGGTCCCAAAACCCAAATTTTGCAAATGAGCTCTGATTTTAATGAAGCCACTTACGTTGGATAGATAATTTTCTAACTTGAACTTTAAAAGTAAGTTTGATGAATTTAGAGTTCATACGGAGCGGGAATTTGGCTTGGAAGTTGGTCTTTACGGCCTCTTCCCTTTGTGATCTAGGAGCATTTATTTGAGGTAAAATTTGTTTTGTATTTTTATATTTTTATATACATTGTTATGAACAAGTTGAAGAAAGAATTAACCAAAAAGGAGTTGAAACGAAATTATTAAAAATACATGAAGTTTTGGGCTATTTACAGGTGAAAAACTCCTTTATTTTTGCGCCTTTTTATTGTTAAATTATTTTGTACAATCTAATATACAATAATTAGGTATTTTATTTACAAGAGGTATTTTGTTAGTTTAATAATTTTATGTACATTTATTTGATATTTTACTCAGGGATTTTGCTAAAAGAATGATATTGACATGATGAATCGTGGATTCATCACCCACTATACTTAAACTTTGCTAGTCCTCAAGCAAACAAAGAATGAATAAGTTGGATTAAACCCTTGACTGTGCATGTGAATAAAATACTTGATCTGTTCATGAACTCTCGATTTTAGAGATCCTAAAATTCTAAGCTGAACCAAGCTCTAGTCAAAAGGTATCCAATTTCCCTAATCATCAGACTCTCTTTGTATACATATATAGTAGGGATATAACTTTAAGTGTTGACCGCAGTTACAAGAGTAGAGTCACAACGTCACCCAAGGTTCCAGTACAAGAGACTCCCCTAAGGACCCGATCCTCAACACTAGGGAATAAACCATTTCTTGCATCCAATCCACCGTCTCTTTAGTTGTCAGACTTGAAAGTGTAGATGGAAGGCCAGTTGATGGAGGGTATAGAATTGTGTCATTTCTTCTCTCACTCTCATTGGAACAAGGATCCTTTCAAGTGCCTTATTACTTAACGCATATTTTTGGTGTTGATCAGTGCATCCGTCAAGAGAAGTTGGAGCCGTATGCACTTGTTTTCCTGGGAGTACACCGGGGTGTGTCTTTTTTGAGTATCTATTATACCTTCTACACCCAGACTTGTAGCATTTATGATGCAGAGCCCTTTTTTGGTGCCAGCCAGACTCCTGATCCTAATAGCGGTGGTCCAAGTGGACACTTTGAAATGGTTGGGAGCGCTCGCCTTTGGTGGAAGCTCTTTTGATAACTGACTTTGTATGAAATGAGAGCTTTTCTTTAACATTTCATTGCTTTGTAGTATTTTTTGGCTAGCTCCACTGCTTTTACCAAGAGTTGGCGCACACTGATCAATAATTTTTTATTTTATGACACCCTGGCACAAAGGTAAATGTCAAGAGATAGTACAAGAACCATGTTCTCATACTGGCTAAAGATACTGACAGGTTTCGTGAAGCCTTCATTGGTTTTATCCCATCCTCGAGCATCATCAAATCAAGTTCGAACTCAAATCCCCCATCCCAGTTCATCAAGTGAAATTTCAACTCATCTCATCATAACTGCGGTCGTATATGTGAGGTGCTGATCTTATTCTTAAGGTAGAGACTAAGCATGCAATATAGAACACAAATCTTTCAAACTAGGGAAATGTGAATAATTAAGTCCAAGACCCTAATGATTTGTGTTGGTTAACTCAAAATCTCAAGACCTCATAAAACTAAGTGTTCTTGAACATCACTAGTTTTGTGCGAAAGTGAATGTGTCAGGGATTGAACCAACTTATAAGTTAGTTTTTTTAATGATTTTTTAGAGGTTTGTTTTTTGAAAAACGAAGGAAAAGAAGAAAGTTTTTTTTAAAGAAAAAGTTCTGCTTTTCTTTTTTTGTTTTCAAAAGTTTTTTTTCAAAAAGATTGGTAGATAAGAAAGGACATTTTTTTTGAAAAAGTTTTTTTTGAAAAGTTTTTTAAGAGATTTTTTTGAATTTTTTTACCCACCCCATAATTATTGTATACTATATACAAAAATACGTGAAAGTACGAGCTATGGGTAAAGTATATATGTAATATATACACACTCCCTATACTTAGCAGGTGCTATGTCCTCAGAGCACAAGAAGCGAGAAAAAGACATAGCTCGTGCTAAGCGTAGGATGACTAAAATAATAAATAGTGTAGAAGTCGATCCTCCCCCCTATACTTAGGCTTTAGTCAGCCTAAGTGTAGAAGAAAAGCAAAAATGGGGCGGACGAGGTCAAGAGGAGAAATGGATGAGTATATACACATGGCGGGCATTGGCTCCCCCTATACTTAGGCTCTTGGTAAGCCTAAGTATAGGACAAGAGTAAGTGTAAGAACCGATTTGATCTGGAGAATATACAAGGAAGGGAGAATGTACAAGAGTGATTTAATCTTGTAAGATGTTGAGTCTTGATGTTGTATCTTCATGAAGAGAAATATGATGTATCTGCTCTGTGCTCACTCTGTATGAAGTTGATGACCTCGACATGGACTAAATGTTCTTTCGAATCAACAAAATGCTTCAACAGTTGTCCATTTATCACATGAGATTGTGCACAATCTGTGAGATTAGCTATCTCTACACTTCCATTCTCGTGCACTTTCTTAACAACAAAGGGACCCGTCCATTTAGATTTGAGCTTCCCATGGAACATCTTCAACCTGGCATTAAACAACCATACCTTTTGTCCAGGGACAAAGTCTTTGCACCTAATGTGTTGATCATGCCATCTCTTTACTTTGTTCTTATAAATTAAAGTGTTGTCATATGCCCTGTTTCGGATTTCCACAAGCTCGTTCAAGTTCAAGTCTCGACAAAGCTTCCCTAGGTGACAACTCCAATTAATCTTCTTAATTGGCCATGCGGATTTATGAATCAATTCTGCGGGCAAATCGCATGGCTTGCCATAGATCATTCTAAATGGTGAAGTACCCAATGGTGTCTTGTAGGTTGTCTATAGGCCCACAGAACTTGATCCAAGAGCTGAGACCAGTTCTTCCTATCGGGACGAACCAATTTCTGCAAAATACTCTTCACTTCTCTATTCGAAACCTCTGCCATGCCGTTGGACTGTGGGTGGTAAGGACTAGTAACTCTATGCTCAAATCCATAGTCCTTAGCTAAAGATCTCATATCTCGGTTCACAAAGTGGCTACCCCCATCAGATATCAAAACTTTTGGCACCCCGAACCTAGCAATAATATGGTCTTTCACAAGCTTACAGACAGTCTTGCTACCTGCGGTTCGGGTTGGGATAGCCTCCACCCACCTAGATAGATAATCAACCGCCAACAATATGTACTCATGTCCTTGGCTGTTGGGAAAGGGACCCATAAAATCTATGCCTCGTGCATCAAAAACATCACAAATAATTATTGGTTGCATGGGCACCTCATCTCTCTGTCCAACTGTCCCTCCCATCCTCTGACAGATAGGGCACGACCATACAAAATCAATAGCATCTCTAAACAAGGTCGGCCAAATACAATCCACATTGAAGTACTTTGTGAGCGTTTCTCTTTCTCGAATGGTGTCCTCCAGCCTCAAGTGAATGACAATATGTGAGGACACTCTGGTATTCCTCCTGAGGAATACACCTTCTCCAAACACAATCCAGTCCTTCAAAGAAAAGGAAAGGATCGTCCCAGTGGTATCTCCTCGAATCCGACTTCGGTCGATAAATTATGCTCCTAGTCCAACCATGGGGAACCTGCTTGGAGACAAGATAGTTCACCATGTTGGCATACCACGGGAGTGAGTCAATAACACAAATTGACTCATCTGGGAAGGTCTCTCTAATCCGCTCATAATCAAGAGAATCCATGAGTTCAATCCGAGAAAGGTGATCAGCCACAACATTCTTCACTCCAGATTTTTCTTTTATCTCCAAATCAAATTCCTGGAGGAGTAAAATCCACCTAAGAAGACGCGCCTCCGCATCCTTCTTTTTCATTAAATATTGAATGGATGTGTGATCGGTATAGATTGTCACCTTAGAGCCCAAAATATATGATCTGAACTTCTCGAGGGCCCATACTACCACGAGCATTTCCTTTTCAGTCACCGTATAATTCTTCTGTGTAAGATCTAATACTTTTCTCGCATAGTGAATCACAAATGGAATCCCATCTTGCCGTTGTCCTAACATAGCTCCTATAGCGAAATCTGAAGCGTCAGTCATGATCTCAAAGGGGAGAGACCAGTCAGGAGCTTGTAGGATAGGCGAGGCACAAATCTTCCTCTTCAAGAGCTCAAAGGCCTCAAGACACCTGTGATCTACAACGAACTCTATGTCTTTCCCTAAGAGCTCAGTCAGTGGGCGAGCGATCTTTGAAAAATCTTGAATGAATCTCCTATAGAATCCAACATGCCCTAAGAATGACCGTACTAACTTCACGTTGGTAGGTGGATCGAGTTTCTCGGTCACCTCCACCTTGGCAGGGTCAACCTTCATTCCCCTTTTGGAGATGACATGCCCCAACACGATACCCTCCGTCACCATAAAGTGACTCTTCTCCCAGGAGAGTACCAGATTTACCTCTCTGCACCTCGTAAGGACTCGGTCCAAGTACGTTAAACACGTATCAAAAGAATCACCATGGACCGAGAAGTCATCCATGAACACTTCCAGGAAATCTACCACCATCTCGACAAATATGGCTATCATGCACCGCTGAAATGTGCCCGGAGCATTGCAGAGCCCGAATGGCATGCGCCTGAAAGCATAAGTACCGAATGGACATGTGGATGTGGTCTTTTCCTGGTCCTCAAGGGCTATGGCCACCTGATTGTAGCCTGAGTACCCATCAAGAAAACAGTAGAACTCATTCCCTGCTAGTCTCTCTAAGATCTGATCAATAAAAGGCAAGGGAAAGTGATCTTTCTTGGTCGCAGCATTCAGGCGCATGTAGTCAACACAGACACACCACGACGTAGGTACTCGTGTCGCGATCTTTACCCCCTCCTCGTTGGTGACCATCTGAATTCCCGACTTCTTCGGGACAACATGAAGCGGGGCCATCCACTTGGAGTCAGAAATAGGGTATATAAGCCCTGCTTTGCACCATTTCTCAATTTCCTTCTTCACCACTTCCCGTAGATTGGGGTTAAGTCTCCTTTGGAAGTCACAGGAAGGTCTCACATTATCCTCAGTAAAAATGTGGTATGAGCAGAAAGTAGGGTTGTTCCCCACGAGATCCGACACTGTCCAGCCTATTGCTTTGCGGTTCCTCTCTAAGACTTCTAACAACCTAGAGTCCTGTTGTAAAGTCAAGTCTGAGCTAATGATGACAGGATATCTCTCTTTGGGTCCCACAAGAGAGGCATACTTGAGTGTAGGAGGTAGTGATTTCAGTTCTGGCAACGTGGTATCATCAAACAGATATGGCTGAATTGATTCTGAATCTGGTTTTGTGTTGCATGAAGGTGGGCTAAGTTGAGTAGTACTCGCCACCAACTCAGAAGTATGGGGAGTCGGATCGCCAAAGTAATGCGGTAGATCGGCCAAAGCCGTGTCCGACTCATCATCTATGTCCCATGATCGTTCCGAGAGGATGGAACTGATAGATCCAGATGGATCTCTGTGTCATCATGGGAATAGGTAGTTGCCTCTCTCGCAAAATCAGACAACACCTGGCAAACTTCATCATCCACTATACCCTTTCCGGATGAAAGGGACTCATTATGTCATAAAGAGATCCGTCCCTAAATCCCAACTGTGCTAATCATTCTGCAATCTGCCTCTGAAGATGAGTACTCTGTACTACTCTCTGAATCAGGTCGCTGACACTTGGTTTGCTTCATCTCAAGGTTCACATCTCCGCCTGGAGAACGGAACTTCATCATTCCCGTACCATAATCGAAAGCTGCGCCCGCGATCCTAAGGAAGGGCCGCCCGAGAATGATATAAGATTCTCTCCAATGATTGGGGGTCTCCATGTCCAAGACTGTGAAGTCAACCTGATAGTTCTACCCCTCAATCGAGATAACTACGTTCTTCACTTCTTCTTAGGTCTCTTCACTGAATGATCTGCAAATTGGAGTAAAGCTCTAGATTTGCGAAGTGGTCCCAACTCCAATTTCTAATATGAGGCTAAGGGAAGTAAGTTGATTGAAGAACCGTTATCTAAGAGTGTGCGTGGCAAACGCAATGTCGTCAGTACGACTCTCCACATAGTGAGCACCCATGTCTCTCTTTTTCCTTGGCAAAGTCTGATTCTTGAGACAATAGGTTGTGGCTACTGATAAGACATGTGTCTTTATATTTCGGTTATCTTTCTTCCTGCTAACCATTGTAGGTGTGCATCTCACCTTAAGGTATTTTTGGAATGCAGTATGGTTAGCCACATATTCATCAAATGGCACCTTAACAGTGATGTTCTCTTTACAAAATCGTGCCATATCGGGATCATCTTTCTGAATCTTTTTGATGCGCTTTTCCTGCCGTAAGAGCATGGGGATAAGGGATTGAAGATAGGGAAACAGAGGATGAAGAGTCTGAATCATGGACTGAAATATCATTCTTGGCATTAACTGAAATAGAGTTCTTCATACATGAATCTTTTTGATGCAACATGGAATCGAAATCAAATCTATCTACTATAGGTTGTGGAATAGAAGTTGGAATGGTATCCGCCACAACCGGAGATGCAAGGTCCTCCGTAGAATCAGAAATGTATTCATGCTGCCGATGCTGCATACGTACTCTCCTCCTCCTCTCGGCTCCCTGAGTAGAAATCCTCGAATGGTGCTGATGGGCTCTGAAATATGACGCCTCTTCCTCCTCGTCCTTTAACGACTCCTCAGATAGAGCTCTAGAGATGCCCCTCCTCGTGTCCTCGCCCGGTAAGGTCCGGTCATGGTCCTTCCGCTCCTGAGTAACATGTGGTTAGCCTCGTCACACGAAAGAATCTCATGTTCAGATCTAGGAGATGCTGAATAGTATACCTGACCAAAGTGTTGTTGAGAACTAGATCGGTTCAGGCTATTGGGGTTAGCCTAAACTTGGGCTGGTATAGAGGTAGAGGGTGCAGTCTGCTCGTCTTGCCATCTGGACAGGAGGTTGACATCCACCCGTAAGTTATGAATCTCGTTCCTGTAGGAACGTAGCTCGTCGAGTATCTGCTGCTGAATATCCACGGGACTAGACGAAAAAGGAAGTGGATAAGATTGGGAAGAAGAACAAGAAGACTGGCCTTGCTGGCCAGAGTACTGCCTCTGCTGCTGCTGCTGGGGTTGCGGGCCCTGCTGGCCCGTATGGTAATGGCCCTGTCGGCCATACTGCTGGTACTGCTGCTGGGGTGGTTGAAATCCAGGGCTCTGCTGTGAAGGAGGTGGTGCGGAGGTGAATGCGGTGTTGTGAAAGGTCGGGGGACGCTGGTAGGTCTGTCGGTCTCCCGTACTTCCCTACCTGGCAGGGTCCTGAGTACACCATACTCCATTCACCTCCCAAACCGGTGGAGGCTCCTTATGAACTGTCTCTGCTAATGGAGATGGCTGCTGGAAAGAGTGGGTGTAGGATTGATCCTGCTCCCACGGCTGGGGTTGCCCTGACACCAACTACTCCTGAACATGGTGAACTCGATACATGAGAGAAGAGGGCGCAGTCACGACAGGTATCTTTATCTTAAATACCCTATCAGTCAACTCCTCCATTTGTTTTGGAATCTTGGAGACGCTCCGGTCCAATCCATCAATTCTCCTTTCAATCCTCTCGACTACAGTAAGCTTGTCTGCAAGGAGTCCCATGATAGGGATCATCTCCTGAGAGAGATCGATTATAGATGATTTTCCCCTCCAGATGAGAGTGAACTGGGGGATGGTGTATAGGCCCTGCTGGCCATCTGTGAACGGCTAGTTTCAGCCATCTGCTCGAATACCCTCCAGACAGTATCCGCTCCTCGTGATGTATAGCTGCCTCCACAGACAGCGCTCACTAAACCCTACATCTCAGGGTTGAGACCAGTAAAGGACGACTGGACCAAGATGTTGCCATCTAATCCATGATAGGGACACTTCTGCAAGATGTCCTTGAATCTTTCCCAAGCATCACAAAAGGCTTCATGGGGTAATTGGGAAAAACTTGTAATTCGCGTCCTCATCATGTTAGTTCTACTCAAAGGGTATAACTTCTTCAGAAACAAGTCCTTGAACTGGGCATAAGTGGTGACAGTGATTCCAAGATTCTTCACCCAGTAGTCGGCTTTTCCACCCAAGGCAAATGGAAGGGCTTTGAGCCTAATATAATCCTGGCTAACATTATTATGTTTGAGGTTAGCACAGATGAGCTCAAAGTCCCTTAGGAATGCATGTTGCTCCTCAGAAGCATTCCCATCAAAGTGTGGCAGCAGGTTCAGAAAATGCAGCTTCAACTCAAAATCAACACTGGGTTCAACCGGACTCAAGTAGTTCCGAATTTGATATTGTCCGGGGTTATTTGCCGCATCCTTTGGTGATTCAACCCCAACATTTAGATGTCCTAATTGAGCTCTCAGTAATGCGTGTTGTTGCTCAGATGCAACTAATCTGGCAAGTATCATTCTCGTTGGGTCTTCATGGTTCTCTTCTTCATCTTCTTTCTTCTTTGGAGGCATTTTCCTTGAATCTTCTTTATGGCAATGGAGACGATCACCAATGAAGTGCTCACAAGAGCACGGTCTTCGCTCGAATTGCAGGCGAGCGATGATCTCGAGCAACGCACGGATGTGGCTGCAATGTTGGCTAGAAAGCCAACGGATCTCACTGGAGAGAGGGCTGTCGTCGCTCGACTGTTGTTGCGTTGCTGTCACCGATTCAACTATGAGAACTAGTCTCTCCTCACATAAAGATGGATCAAGTGCAAATTGAGGAGGGTGGGATGTATATAAAGAGAATGGAATGAGAGGTTATTAAAGTGGTGGAGTTGAATGGGAGCTTGAATTATTAATGGAGTTGAATGGGAAGTTGGAAAAAATGGTGGAATAATGGAGTTGAATTGGTAGTTATTGTATAGAATGTAAAATAATTAAATAAATAAAATGAAATAAAGTAGGCTACTTTAAATACAACAAAAAATATAAAGAATGAAAAAATAGTGGGGAATTTACAAGGGAATACATACAACATGTACATTTTTTCGTTTGCTTTTCTAATATG
Organism: Ottelia alismoides; assembly: GCA_037367405.1. Lineage (NCBI taxonomy): Eukaryota > Viridiplantae > Streptophyta > Magnoliopsida > Alismatales > Hydrocharitaceae > Ottelia > Ottelia alismoides. Next base: position 252,513 of record JAZKJV010000977.1, read on the forward strand.
TATTTTTTTGTCTTAATAAGAGATATTTACAATGGAAAAATACAATAAAATACTACAATTAAAATACAATACAAGCATGCTTTTTTTTGTATTTTTACTAATTAGTAAAGATAAAATAAAAAATGAAGAAAAAAATGCATATATACATAATATACAATGTACATATAGGTCCTAAAACCCAACTTTTGCAAATGAGCTCCGATTTTAATGAAACCACTTCCATTGGATAGATAATTTTCTAAATTGAACTTTAAAAGTGAGTTTGATAAATTTAAAGTTCATACGGAGCGGGAATTTGGCTTGGAAGTTGGTCTTTACGGCTTTTTCCCTTTGTGATCTAGGAGCATTTATTTGAGGTAAAATTTGTTTTGTATTTTTGTATTTTTATATACATTATTATGAACAAGTTGGAAAAAGAATTAGCCAAAAAGGAGTTGAAATGAAATTATTAAAAATACATGAAGTTTTGGGCTATTTACAGGTGAAAAACTCCTTTATTTTTGCGGCTTTTTATTGTTAAATTATTTTGTACAATCTAATATACAATAATTAGTGTGTTTTATTTACAAGAGGCATTTTGTTAATTTAATGATTTTATGTACATTTATTTGAGATTTTACTCAGGAATTTTGCTAAAAGAAAGATATTGACATGATGAATAGTGGATTCATCACCCCCCTATACTTAAACTTTGCTAGTCCTCGAGCAAACAAAGAATGAATAAGTTGGATTAAACTCTTGACTGTGCATGCGAATACAAGACTTGATCTGTTCAAGAACTCTCAATTTTAGAGATCCTAAAATTCTAAGCTGAACCAAGCTCTAGTCAAAAGGTATCCAATTTCTCTAATCATCAGACTCTCTTTGTATACATATATAGTAGGGATATGACTTTAAGTGTTGACCGCAGTTACAAGAGTAGAGTCACAACATCACCCAAGGTTCCAGTCCAAGAGACTCTCCTAAGGACCCGATCCTCAACACTAGGGAATAAACCATTTCTTGCATCCAATCCACCATCTCTTTAGTTGTCAGACTTGAAAGTGTAGATGGAAGGCCAGTTGATGGAGGGTATAGAATTGTGTCATTTCTTCTCTCCCTCTCATTGGAACAAGGATCCTTTCAAGTGCCTTATTACTCAACGCATATTTTTGGTGTTGATCAGTGCATCCGTCAAGAGAAGTTGGAGTCGTATGCACTTGTTTTCCTGGGAGTACACCGGGGTGTGTCTTTTTTGAGTATCTATTATACCTTCTACACCCAGACTTGTAGCATTTATGATGCAGAGCCCTTTTTTGGTGCCAGCCAGACTCCTGATCCTAATAGCGGTGGTCCAAGTGGACACATTGAAATGGTTGGGAGCGCTCGCCTTTGGTGGAAGCTCTTTTGATAATTGACTTTGTATGAAATGAGAGCTTTTCTTTAACATTTCATTGCTTTGTAGTATTTTTTGGCTAGCTCCACTGCTTTTACCAAGAGTTGGCGCACACTGATCAACAATTTTTTATTTTATCACACCCTGGCACAAAGGTAAATGTCAAGAGATAGTACAAGAACCATGTTCTCATACTGGCTAAAGATGCTGACACTCAGCTTTCATGAAGCCTTCATTGGTTTTATCCCATCCTCGAGCATCATCAAATCACGTACGAACTCAAATCCCCCATCCCAGTTCCTCAAGTGAAATTTCAACTCATCTCATCATAACCGCATTCGTGTATGTGAGGTTCTGATCATATTCTTAAGGTAGAGACTAAGCATGCAATATAGCACACAAATCTTTCAAACTAGGGAAATATGAATAATTAAGTCCAAGACCCTAATGACGAAGGCTGGTTAACTCAAAATCTCAAGACCTCATAAAACCAAGTTTTCTTGAACATCACTAGTCTTGTGTGAAAGTGAACGTGTCAGGGATTAAATCAACTTATTAGTTAGTTTTTTTATGATTTTTTAGAGGTTTTTTTTAAAACAAAGGAAAAGAAGAAAGTTTTTTTTTATGAAAAAGTTTTGCTTTTCTTTTTTTTGTTTTCAAAAGTTTTTTTTGAAAAAGATTGGTAGATAAGAAAAGACAATTTTTTTTGAAAAAGTTTTTTTTTGAAAAGTTTTTTTAAGAGTTTTTTTTTATTTTTTACCCACCCCATAATTATTGTATACTATATACAAAAATACGTGAAAGTACGAGCTATGGGTAAAGTATATATGTAATATATACATGCCCCCCTATACTTAGCATGTGCTATGTCCTCAGAGCACAAGAAGCGAGAAAAAGACATAGCTCGTGCTAAGCGTAGGATGACTAAAATAATAAATAGTATAGAAGTCGATCTGCCCCCCTATACTTAGGCTCTAGTCAGCCTAAGTGTAGAAGAAAAGCAAAAATGGGGAGGACAAGGTCAAGAGGAGAAATGGATGAGTATATACACATGGCGGACATCGGCTCCCCCTATACTTAGGCTCTTGGTAAGCCTAAGTATAGGACAAGAGTAAGTGTAAGAACCGATGTGATCTGGAGAATATACAAGGAAGGGAGAATGTACAAGAGTGATTGAATCTTCTAAGATGTTGAGTCTTGATGCTGCATCTTCATGAAGAGCAATATGATGTATCTGCTTTGTGCTCACTCTGTATGAAGTTGATGACCTCGACTTGGACTAAATGTTCTTTCGAATAAACAAAATGCTTCAACAGTTGTCCATTTACCACATGAGATTGTGCACCATCTGTGAGATTAGCTATCTCTACACTTCCATTCTCGTGCACTTTCTTAACAACAAAGGGACCCGTCCATTTAGATTTGAGCTTCCCATGGAACATCTTCAACCTGGCATTAAACAACCATACCTTTTGTCCAGGGATAAAGTCTTTGCACCTAATGTGTTGATCATGCCATCTCTTTACATTGTCGTTATAAATCAAACTGTTGTCATATGCCCTATTTCGGATTTCCACGAGCTCATTCAAGTTCAAGTCTCGACAAAGCTTCCCTAGGTGACAACTCCAATTAATCTTCTTAATTGCCCATTCGGATTTATGAATCAATTCTGCGGGCAAATGGCATGGCTTGCCATAGATCATTCTAAATGGTGAAGTACCCAATGGTGTCTTGTAGGTTGTCCTATAGGCCCACAGAACTTGGTCCAAGAGCTGAGACCAGTTCTTCCTATCGGGACGAACCAATTTCTGCAAAATACTCTTCACCTTTCTGTTCGAAACCTCTGCCATGCCGTTGGACTGTGGGTGGTAAGGACTAGTAACTCTATGCTCAAATCCATGGTCCTTAGCTAAAGATCTCATATCTCGGTTCACAAAGTGGCTACCCCCATCAGATATCAAAACTTTTGGCACCCCGAACCTAGCAATAATATGGTCTCTCACAAACTTACAGACAGTCTTGCTGTCTGCGGTTCGGGTTGGGATAGCCTCCACCCACCTAGATAGATAATCAACCGCCAACAATATGTACTCATGTCCTTGGCTGTTGGAAAAAGGACCCATAAAATCTATGCCCCATGTATCAAAAACATCACAAATAATCATTGGTTGCATGGACATCTCATCTCTCTGTCCAACTATCCCTCCCATCCTCTGACAGATAGGGCACGACCGTACAAAATCAATAGCATCTCTAAACAAGGTCGGCCAATACAATCCACATTGAAGTACTTTGTGAGCAGTTCTCTTTCCCGAATGGTGTCCTCCAGCCTCAAGTGAATGACAATATGTGAGGATACTCTGGTATTCCTCCTGAGGAATACACCTTCTCCAAACATAATCCGGCCCTTAAAGAAAAGGAAAGGATCGTCCCAGTGGTATCTCCTCGAATCCGACTTCAGTCAATAAATGCTGCTCCTAGTCCAACCATGGGGAACCTGCTTGGAGACAAGATAATTCACCATATTGGCATACCACGGGAGTGAGTGAATAACACAAATTGCCTCATCTGGGAAGGTCTCTCTAATCCGCTCATAATCAGGAGAATCCTTGTGTTCAATTCGAGAAAGGTGATCAGCCACAACATTCTTCACTCCAGATTTATCTTTTATCTCCAAATCAAATTCCTGGAGGAGTAAAATCCACCTAAGAAGATGCGCCTTCGCATCCTTCTTTTCCATTAAATATCGAATGGATGTGTGATCGGTATAGACTGTCACCTTAGAGCCCAAAATATATGATCTGAACTTCTCGAGGGCCCATACTACCGCGAGTATTTCCTTTTTAATCACCGTATAATTCTTCTGTGTAGTATCTAATACTTTGCTCGCATAGTGAATCGCAAATGGAATCCCCTCTCGTCGTTGTCCTAACACAGCTCCTATAGTAAAATCTGAAGCGTCAGTCATGATCTCAAAGGGGAGAGACCAGTCAGGAGCTTGTAGGATAGGCGAGGCACAAATCTTCCTCTTCAAGAGCTCAAAGGCCTCCAGCACCTGTGATCTACAACTAACTTTGTGTCATTCCCTAAGAGCTCAGTCAGTGGGCGGACGATCTTTGAAAAATCTTGAATGAATCTCCTATAGAATCCAACATACCCTAAGAATGACCGCACTGACTTCACGTTGGTAGGTGGATCGAGTTTCTTGATCACCTCCACCTTGGCAGAGTCAACCCCCATTCCCCTTCTAGAGATGACATGCCCCACGATACCCTCCATCACCATAAAGTACCAGATTTACCTCTCTACACCTCGTGAGGACTCGGTCCAAGTGCGCTAAACATGTATCAAAAGAATCACCATGGACCGAGAAGTCATCCATGAACACTTCCAGGAAATCTACCACCATCTCGACAAATATGGCTATCATGCACCGCTGAAATGTGCCCGGGGCATTGCAGAGCCCGAATGGCATGCGCCTGAAAGCATAAGTACCGAATGGACATGTGGATGTGGTCTTTTCCTGGTCCTCAAGGGCTATGGCCACCTGATTGTAGCCTGAGTACCCATCAAGAAAACAGAAGAACTCATTCCCTGCTAGTCTCTCCAAGATCTGATCAATAAAAGGCAAGGGAAAGTGATCTTTCTTGGTCGCAGCATTCATGCGCCTATAGTCAACACAGACACGCCATGACGTAGGTACTCGTGTCGCGATCTTTACCCCCTCCTCGTTGGTGACCATCTGAATTCTCGACTTCTTCGGGACAACATGAAGCAGGGCCACCCACTTGGAGTCAGAAATAGGGTATATAAACCCTGCTTTGCATCATTTCTCAATTTCCTTCTTCACCACTTCCTGTAGATTGGGGTTAAGTCTCCTTTGGAACTCATGGGAAGGTCTCACATTATCCTCAGTAAAAATATGGTGCGAGCAGAGAGTAGGGTTGATCCCCACGAGATCCAACACTGTCCAGCCTATTGCTTTGCGGTTCCTCTCTAAGACTTCTAACAACCTAGAGTCCTGTTCTAAAGTCAAGTCTGAGCTAATGATGACAGGATATCTCTCTTTGGGTCCCGCAAGAAAGGCATACTTGAGTGTAGGAGGTAGTGATTTTAGTTCTGGCAATGTGGTATCATCAAGCAGATCTGGCTGAACTGAATCTGGTTCCGTGCTGCATGAAGGTGGGCTAAGCTGAGTAGTACTCGCCACCAACTCAGAAGTATGGGGAGTCAGATCGCCAAAGTAATGCGGTAGTTCGGCCAAAGCCGTGTCCGACTCATCATCTATGTCCCATGATCGTTCCGAAGAGGATGGAACTGATAGATCAAGATGGATCTCTGTGTCATCATGGGAATAGGTAGTTGCCTCTCTCGCAAAATCAGACAACACCTGGCAAACTTCATCATCCACTATACCCTTTCCGGATGAAAGGGACTCATTATGTCATAAAGAGATATGTCCCTAAATCCCAACTGTGCTAATCATTCTGCAATCTGCCTCTGAAGATGAGTACTCTGTACTACTCTCTGAATCAGGTCGCTGACACTTGGTTTGCTTCATCTCAAGGTTCACATCTCCGCCTGGAGAACGGAACTTCATCATTCCCGTACCATAATCGAAAGCTGCGCCTGCGATCCTAAGGAAGGGCCGCCCGAGAATGATCTAAGATTCTCTCCAATGATTGGGGGTCTCCATGTCCAAGACTGTGAAGTCAACCTGATAGTTCTACCCCTCAATCGAGATAACTACGTTCTTCACTTCTCCCTTAGGTCTCTTCACTGAATGATCTGCAAATTGGAGTAAAGCTCTAGATTTGTGAAGTGGTCCCAACTCCAATTTCTGATATAAGGCTAAGGGAAGTAAGTTGATTGAAGAACCGTTATCTAAGAGTGTGCGTGCAAACGCAATGTCGTCAATACGACTCTCCACATAGTGAGCACCCATGTCTCTCTTTTTCCTTGGCAAAATCTGATTCTTGAGACAATAGGTTGTGGCTACTAATAAGACATGTGTCTTTATATTTCGGTTATCTTTCTTCCTGCTAACCATTGTAGGTGTGCATCTCACCTTAAGGTATTTTTGGAATGCAGGATGGTTAGCCACATATTCATCAAATGGCACCTTTATAGTGATGTTCTCTTTACAAAACCGTGCCATATCGGGGTCATCTTTCTGAATCTTTTTGATGCGCTTTCCTGCCGTAAGAGCATGGGGGTAAGGGATTGAAGATAGGGAAACAGAGGATGAAGAGTCTGAATCATGGACTGAAATATCATTCTTGGCATTAACTGAAATAGAGTTCTTCACACATGAATCTTTTTGATGCAACATGGAATCGAAATCAAATCTATCTACTATAGGTTGTGGAATAGAAATTGGAATGGTATCCGCCACAACCGGAGATGCAAGGTCCTCCGTAGAATCAGAAATGTATTCATGCTGCCGATGCTGCATACGTACTCTCCTCCTCCTCTCGGCTCCCTGAGTAGAAATCCTCGAATGGTGCTGATGGGGCTCTGAAATATGCTGCCTCTCCTCCTTGTCCTCTAAAGACTCCTCAGGTAGAGCTCTAGAGATGCCCCTCCTCGTGTCCCTTGTCCGGTCAGGTACGGTCACGGTCCTTCCGCTCCTAAGTGATATGTGGTTAGCCTCATCACACGAAAGAATCTCATGTTCAGATCTAGGAGATACTGAATAGTATACCTGACCAAAGTGCTGATGAGAACTAGATCGGTTCAGGCTATTGGGGGTTAGCCTGAACTTGGGCTGGTATAGAGGTAGAGGGTGCAGTCTGCTCGTCTCGCCATCTGGACAGGCAGTTGACATCCACCCGTAAGTCATGAATCTCATTCCTATAGGAACGTAGCTCGTTGAGTATCTGCTACTGAATATCCACGGGACTAGACGAAGAAGGAAGTGGATAAGATTGGGAAGAAGAACAGGAAGACTGGCCCTGCTGGCCAGAGTACTGCCTCTGCTGCTGCTGCTGCTGGGGTTGTGGGCCCTGCTGGCTCGTCTGGTAATGGCCCTGTCGGCCATACTGCTGGTACTGCTGCTGCTGATGGAGTGCCTGAAATCCAGGGCCCTACTGTGAAGGAGGTGGTGCGGAGGTGAATGCGGTGTTGTGAAAGGTCGGGGGACGCTGGTAGGTCTGTCAGTCTCCCGTACTTCCCTTCCTGACAGGGTCCTGAGTATACCATACTCCATTCACCTCCCAAACCGGTGGAGGCTCCTTATGAACTATCTTTGCTAATGGAGATGGCTGCTGGAAAGAGTGGGTGTAGGATTGATCCTGCTCCCACGGCTGGGGTTGCCCTGACACCAACTGCTCCTGAACGTGGTGAACTCGGTAGACGGGGGAAGAGGGTGCAGTCACTGCAGGTATCTTTATCTTAGATACCCTATCAGTCAACTCCTTCATTTGTTTTGGAATCTTGGAGACGTTTCGGTCCAATTCATCAATTCTCTTGTCAATCCTCTCGACTACAGTAAGCTTTTCTGCAAGGAGTCCCATGCTAGGGATCACGTCCTGAGAGAGATCGACTATAGCTGATTTTCCCCCTCCAGATGAGAGTGAACTTGGGGATGGTGTATAGGCCCTGCTGGCCATCTGTGAACGGTTAGTTTCAGCCATTTGCTCATATACCCTCCAGACGGTATCCACTCCTCGTGATGTATAGCTGCCTCCACAGGCAGCGCTCACTAAACCCAGCATCTCAGGGTTGAGACCAGTAAAGAACGACTAGACCAAGATGTTGTCATCTAATCCATGACAGGGACACTTCTGCAGGATGTCCTTGAATCTTTCCCAAGCATCACAAAAGGCTTCATGGGGTAATTGGGAAAAACTTGTAATTCGCGTCCTCATCATGTTAGTTCTACTCAAAGGGAAGAACTTCTTCAGAAACAGGTCCTTGAACTGGGCATAAGTGGTGACAGTGATTCCAAGATTCTTCACCCAGTAGTCGGCTTTTCCACCCAAGGCAAATGGAAGGGCTTTGAGCCTAATATAATTCTGGCTAACTTTATTATGTTTGAGGTTAGCACAGATGAGCTCAAAGTCCCTTAGAAATGCATATGGCTCCTCAGAAGCATTCCCATCAAAGTGTTGTAGCAGGTTCAGAAAATTCAGCTTCAACTCAAAATCAACAGTGGGTTCAACCAGACTCAAGTAGTTCCAAATTTGATATTGTCTGGGGTTATTTGCCGCATCCATTGGTGGTTCAACCCCAACATTTAGCTGTCCTAACTGAGCTCTCAGTAATGCATGTTGGTCCTCAGATGCAACTAATCTGGCAAGTATCATTCTCATTGGGTCTTCATGGTTCTCTTCTTCATCTTCTTTCTTCTTTGGAGGCATTTTCCTTGAATCTTCTTTATGGCAATTGAGACGATCGCCTATGAAGTGCTCACAAGAGCGCAGTCTTCGCTCGAATCGCCAACGAGCGATGAGCTCGAGCAACGCATGAATGTGGCTGCGATGTTGGCCAAAAAGCCAACGGATCTCACCGGAGAGAGGGCTGTCGTCGCTCGACCGCGGTTGCGTTGCTGTCACAGATTCAACTTTGGGAACTAGGCTCTCCTCACATAAAGATGGATCAAGTGCAAATTGAGGAGGGTGGGATGTATATAAAGAGAATGGATTGAGAGGTTATTAAAGTGGTGGAGTTGAATGGGAAGTTGAATTATTAATGGAGTTGAATGGGAAGTTGGAAAAAATGGTGGAATAATGGAGTTGAATTGGTGGTTATTGTAGAGAATGTAAAATAATTAAATAAATAAAATGAAATAAAGTAGGCTACTTTAAATACAACAAAAAACATAAAGAATGAAAAAATAGTGGGGAATTTACAAGGGAATACATACAACATGTACATTTTTTTCGTTTACTTTTCTAATATGTATTTTTTTGTCTTTTAATAAGAGATATTTACAACGGAAAAATACAATAAAATATCAAAATACAATACAAGCATGATTTTTTTGTATTTTTACTAATTAGTAAAGATAAAATAACAAATGAAGAAAGAATGAATATATACATAATAGGGATTTTATCAGTTGTGCCCCTCTGAGATATCGCAATATCAGTTATGCCCCTATCTTTTTGGTAATATCAGTTGTGCCCCCGACTTCTTGCCAATATTTCACTTGTGCCCCTCGGAGGGGCATAACTGATAAAAGATTTTTATCAGTTATGCCCCTCCGAGGGGCACAAGTGAAATATTGGCAAGAAGTCGGGGGCACAACTGATATTACCATAAAGATAGGGGCATAACTGATATTGCGATATCTCGGAGGGGCACAACTGATAAAAACCCTACATAATATACAATGTACATCTAGGTCCCAAAACCCAACTTTTGCAAATGAGCTCCGATTTTAATGAAACCATTTCCTTGGATAGATAATTTTCTAACTTGAACATTAAAAGTGAGTTTGATGAATTTAGAGTTCATATGGAGCGGGAATTTGGCTTGGAAGTTGGTCTTTACGGCGTTTTCCCTTTGGGATCTAGAAGCATTTATTTGAGGTAAAATTTGTTTTGTATTTTTGTATTTTTATATACATTATTATGAACAAGTTGGAGAAAGAATTAGACAAAAAGGAGTTGAAATGAAATTATTAAAAATACATGAAGTTTTGAGCTATTTACATGTGAAAAACTCCTTTATTTTTGCACCTTTTTATTGTTAAATTATTTTGTACAATCTAATATACAATAATTAGTGTGTTTTATTTACAAGAGGCATTTTGTTAATTTATTGATTTTATGTACATTTATTTGAGATTTTACTCAGATTTTGTTAAAAGAAAGATATTGACATGATGAATAATTTGTATTCATTGTAATACGTGTACTTAGCGTTTCAGTCAGAACCGAGAGAAGATCTCCGTGAAGAGTGTCTCGGCTTAATTTATATCCTGGGCAAGTCCGGGGTCGAACACAGGGAGGCAAAGGAACAACTTCGGGTTTAATTCGAAAATTAAGTTTTAGATTTCCAAGTGGTATTTTTTTATATTTTTTATGCAAAAACGAAATGCCAATGCAAAATGCGGGTGAATTAAGACTCTAAGAAAACACACAACAAGGTCAAATCAATTTTAATGTCAAATCAATTCAATTCAGCCAAATTATATTTTTTCTATAATCCTAATCCAGTGATGAATGCAAGACATATTTTTTTAGAATTTTAGAGTTAAAATGCAATAATTAAAAATGCACACTTTTTATGGGTATTTTCGTAATTTTTCATACAAACAGTAAGCAAAAAATGATGAAAATTTTATTGAAATGAAAACATGATGCAATGACACAACATTAATTTTTTTTGAATTTTTTGACAAAATATGAATTTTCTACATATTTTTTAGTGAAAACAGAGTGACAGTGAGTAATTAATTCCTAATTAATCCACAATGTCAAATTAATAAAAGTGCGAATTATCTCTAAAAGATATTTTCATATAGAATCCAAGAGACTTGAAATTTCACAAAAATGATGTACGTGGATTTAATTAAAAATAAAATACAAAAATCACTCTACAAATTATTTCAGGCACAAGACAACTCCATTTTGGATGAAATTTGGATACTAATTCAAACGTATTTCAAGGCATCATGTCTACATTTTATGGAATTTTTAGAGTAACCGTGTGTGAGATATAAATTTAAGAGCTAATTTGAGTAAAATATACAGAATTTCGATTAAACGAATTTAATTACCCATAACTCACAAAAATACAAATAAATATCCATAATGTAGACAATTAGTTGCTCAATACAATGGCATTTTTCATTGAATAAAAGGATACAATATTGAAGTCCAAATTTAATTACTAACACAGGGGTATCCACGCAAAACAGAAATGAAATACAAACTATGTACAAGGACTTGTTTGTAATTATAGAAAATAAGCGAGAAAAGTATGCAATTTTCACAATTAAAAAAAATAAGAAATAAACCTCTTCTTCCTTGGTGCACGGTGGAGATGAACCCAAAGTGGGAGGGTCGGTGGCGGACGACGCAGGTGGCGGAGGCGCGCACCGGCGTAGGGGCGACGCGAGGGTGAGGCACAGTGGCGGCGTGAGGCGGTGGCGGCGTCGTGGCGTGGGCCCGGCCGCGCAAGGGCTGATTGCGGCAGGGGGCCACCGGCGCGCGGTGGCTGTGGATAGAGGTGGAGGGGGGTGGCGGCGGCGGAGCCGCTGCTGCTCCTCCCTTGGATTTTTTATTTTTTGATGTAATAATAAAAAAACCTTCTTTTGTTTTTAATTTTATTTTTTTTAATTTTCTTTGAATAAGAAATGCAAATGATAAGGGGGGAAAATGATGTGATGATTGTGGTGAAGGTGATGTGGAATAAACAAATGGAGGGTGTATGAGTGGTAATGTGATAGACTAAAAAAATGCAAAGATAAAAATAACGACAACAAGATGAAAATAAAATTACCTAAGATGGACGGTCGCCTATGATGTACTCACAAGAGCACGGCCTTCGCTCGAATCGTCGGCGAGCGATGAGCTCGAGCAACGCACGGATGTAGCTGCGATGTTGGCCAAAAAGCCAACGGATCTCACCAGTGAGAGGGCTGTCATCGCTCGACCGCGGTTGCGTTGCTGTCACCGATTCAACTCTGGAAACTAGGCTCTCCTCACATAAAGAGGGATTAAGTGCAAATTGAGGAGGGTGGGATGTATATAAAGAGAATGGAATGAGAGATTATTAAAGTGGTGGAGTTGAATGGGAGGTTGAATTATTAATGGAGTTGAATGGGAAGTTGGAAAAAAATGGTGGAATAATGGAGTTGAATTGGTGGTTATTGTAGAGAATGTAAAATAATTAAATAAATAAAATTAAATAAAGTAGGCTACTTTAAATACAAAAAAAAATATAAAGAATGAAAAAATAGTGGGGAATTTACAAGGGAATACATACAACATGTACATTTTTTTCGTTTGCTTTTCTAATATTTATTTTTTTGTCTTTTTAATAAGAGATATTTACAACGGAAAATACAATAAAACAGTACAATCAAAATACAATACATGCATGATTTTTTTTACTTTTACTAATTAGTAAAGATAAAATAAAAAATGAAGAAAGAATGAATATATACATAATATACAATGTACATCTAGGTCCCAAAACCCAACTTGTGCAAATGAGGTCCGATTTTAATGAAACCATTCCGTTGGATAGATAATTTTCTAACTTGAACTTTAAAAGTGAGTTTGATGAATTTAGAGTTCATACGGAGCGGGAATTTGGCTTGGAAGTCGGTCTTTACGGCTTTTTCCCTTTGGGATCTAGGAGCATTTATTTGAGGTAAAATTTGTTTTGTATTTTTGTATCTTTATGTACATTGTTATGTTGGAGAAAGAATTAGCTAAAAAGGAGTTGAAATGAAATTATTAAAAATACATGAAGTTTTGGGCTATTTACAGGTGAAAAACTCCTTTATTTTTACGGCTTTTTATTGTTAAATTATTTTGTACAATCTAATATACAATAATTAGTGTGTTTTATTTACAAGAGGCATTTTGTTAATTTAATGATTTTATGTACATTTATTTGAGATTTTACTCAGGGATTTTGCTAAAAGAAAGATATTGAGATGATGAATAATTTGTATTCGTTGTAATACATGTACTTAGCAATTCAGTCAGAACCGAGAGAAGATCTCCGTGAAGAGTTCTCGGCTTAATTTATATCTCGAGCAAGTCCGGGGTCGAACACAGGGAGGTAAAGGAACAACTTCGGGTTTAATTCGAAAATTAAGTTTTAGATTTCCAAGCGGTTTTTTTATATTTTTTTATGCAAAAACGAAATGCCAATGCAAAATGCGGGTGAATTAAGACTTTAAGAAAACACACAACAAGACCAAATTAATTTTTATGTCAAATCAATTCAATTCAGCCAAATTATATTTTTCCTATAATCCTAATCCAGTGATGAATGCAAGACATATTTTTTTAGAATTTTTAGAGTTAAAATGCAACAATTAAAAATGCAACCTTTTTATGGGTATTTTCGCAACTTTTCATACAAACAGTAAGAAAAAATGATGAAAATTTTATTGGAATGAAAACATGATGCAAGGATACTACAATAATGTTTTTAGATTTTTTTTGACAAAATATGATTTTTTATATATTTTTTAGTGAAAACAGAGTGACAGTGAGTAATTAATTCCTAATTAATCCACAATGTCAAATTGATTAGAGTGCGAATTATCTCTAAAAGGTATTTTCATATAGAATACAGGAGATTCAAAATTTCGCAAAAATGATGTACATTAATTTAATTAAAAATCAAATACAAAAATCGCTCTACAAATTATTTCAGGCACAAGACAACTCCACTTGGATGAAATTTGGATACTAATTCAAACATATTTCAAGGCATCATGTCTAATTTTTATGGAATTTTTAGAGTAACCGTGTGTGAGATATAAATTTAAGAGCTCAATTTGAGTATAATATACAGAATTTCAATTAAACAAATTTAATTACCCACAACTCACTAAAATACAAATAAATATCCATAATGTAGACAATTAGTTGCTCAATACAATGGCATTTTTCATTGAATAAAAGGATACAATATTGAAGTCCAAATTTAATTACTAACACAGGGGTATCCGTGCAAAACAGAAATGAAATACAAACTATGTACGGGGACTTATTTGTAATTACAGAAAATATGCGAGGAAAGTATACAATTTTCACAATTAAAAAAAAGAAATAAACCTCTTCTTCCTTGGTGCACGGTGGAGATGAACCCAAAGAGGGAGGGTCGGTGGCGGACGGCGCGGGTGGCAGAGGCGCGCGCCAGCGGAGGGGCTGCGCGAGGGTGAGGCATAGTGGCGGCGTGAGGCGGTGGCAGTGTCGTGGCGTGGGCTGTGGCCGCGCAAGGGCTGATTGCGGCGGAGGGCAACCGGCGCGCGGTGGCCGTGGATAGAGGAGGAGGGGGGGAGGCAGCGGCGGAGCCGCTGCTGCTCCTCCCTTGGATTTTTTATTTTTTTGCTGTAATAATTAAAAAACCTTTTTTTGTTTTTAATTTTATTTTTTTAATTTTCTTTAAATAAGAAATGCAAATGATAAGGGAGAAAAATGATGTGATGTTTGTGGTGAAGGTGATGTGGAATAAACAGATGGAGGGTGTATGGGTGGTAATGTGATAGACTAAAAAAATGCAAAGATAAAAATAATGACAACAAGATGAAAATAAAATTACCTAAGATGGACGGTCGCCTATGATGTGCTCACAAGAGCACGGTCTTCGTTCGAATCGTCGATGAGCGATGAGCTCGAGCAACGCACGGATGTGCCTGCGATGTTGGCCAAAAAGCCAATGGATCTCACCGGAGAGAGGGCTGTCGTCGCTCGACCGCGGTTGCGTTGCTGTCATCGATTCAACTCTGGCAACTAGTCTCTCCTCACATAAAGATAGATCAAGTGCAAATTGAGGAGGGTGGGATGTATATAAAGAGAATGGAATGAGAGGTTATTAAAGTGGTGGAGTTGAATGGGAGGTTGAATTATTAATGGAGTTGAATGGGAAGTTGGAAAAAATGGTGGAATAATGGAGTTGAATTGTTGGTTATTGTAGAGAATGTAAAATAATTAAATAAATAAAATTAATTAAAGTTGGCTACTTTAAATACAATAAAAAATATAAAGAATGAGAAAATAGTGGGGAATTTACAAGGGAATACATACAACATGTACATTTTTTTCGTTTGCTTTTCTAATATGTATTTTTTATCTTTTTAATAAGAGATATTTACAACAGAAAAATACAATAAAATACTACAATTAAAATACAATACAAGCATGATTTTTTTGTATTTTTATTAATTAGTAAAGATAAAATAAAAATTGAAGAAAGAATGAATATATACATAATATACAATGTACATCTAGGTCCCAAAACCCAACTTTTGCACATGAGCTCTGATTTTAATGAAACCACTTCCGTTGGATAGATAATTTTCTAACTTGAACTTTAAAAGTGAGTTTGATGAATTTAGAATTTATATGGAGCGGAAATTTGGCTTGGAAGTTGGTCTTTACGGCTTTTTTCCTTTGGGATCTAGGAGCATTTATTTGAGGTAAAATTTATTTTTATTTTTGTATTTTTATATACATTGTTATGAACAAGTTGGAGAAAGAATTAGCCAAAAAGGAGTTTAAATGAAATTATTAAAAATACATGAAGTTTTAGGCTATTTACAGGTGAAAAACTCCTTTATTTTTACGGCTTTTTAATGTTAAATTATTTTGTACAATCTAATATACAATAATTAGTGTGTTTTATTTACAAGAGACATTTTGTTAATTTAATGATTTTATGTACATTTATTTGAGATTTTACTCAGGGATTTTGCTAAAAGAAAGATATTAAGATGATGAAATCGCAGATTCATCATCGAGTATCTTTTGAAGTGCAGTTTCGTTCTCATATTTTCATATGTATCCTTGCACTTAAACGTTCATAAATCATACATCTGAACTCTGTTTATTGCGAGAATTTTTTAGAAAGCTGCTTTAAAGATCTACATTATGTCCAAATTTCAAAATATTCTGATGTACAAACTATTAATGGTGAATTTTTGAACTCAAGGTACTGATTTAGCTTATTTTGTTAATAACTCTTTGAATATCTTATATCACTTACTCATTTTTGCGTATGTTGTAGAAATATCATAAACAAGACTTGTATCCAAATTTCATTTAATGATCGTCTGATTTTTGTCCTGTAGAATTTCTACAATATTTTGAGTGATTGATTTATTTCTGGAGCACCTTTTATCTATTCGAAAATCTAAAAATATGTCCGTGTACCCCTTAGTTTGTTCTACAACCAAAGATTTTTGTTGTATTTTTATCCTATTGTTTGGGTAGTCAAAAAATCAAAAACGTCATTTCTACCTTCCTGCAGTCTTCTATTTTTAATATATTCATTACATCTTAGGAAAATACCAAAAAATACTGTAGCTTTCTCTCATCTATATCTATATCTTATCCGAAAGGCTTTCAATAATATTAGGTCTAGTGTCCAAAAACCCAAAAAACACTTCAAAACTTGCAAAAATCACTAAAAATAGAAATAGTATCAAAAACCCAAAAACAAAGTCCTGTTTCTTTGATATAATCTTCTCTATCTAGGAAAAATATAGGTATAATTTTAGGACTTTACTTTGAACTATTGGTTGTACTTTTTTTAGTGTCCTATTTGCCTTATTTTTCCAAGTTTAGAATTGCCCGTTTTATTTTATTACTTGCTCTTTTCTAAAAAAATTCTAAAAACATTTGAAAAATTAATTAAAACATCAAAAATATTTTAGAATCTTTATTTTGAATTTATTTGACTTATATTTAAAAATCCAAAAATATTTTCTCTATTTCTTTCATGTATATCTCTCTCTTAGTAGATCTAGATATCTATATATCTCTGTCATTATTATTTATATTATTATAACTATAATTTTATTTATAAATGCAAAACTACAAAAAAACATTTGAATATTTAAAAATCAAATAAAAATAAAAAATAAAAAATCCACAAAAATATCACTTGTATAGACAAATACATCACATTCGCATTTGAGCTTGATTGCCCCGATCTACCTGTTTGCTTCCTGTGTTCGACACTCTACATTACTTGTCCTATACACATATTTTGTAGAGTTATAATACATTTTAACTCCACAATTTGATTTCCTTTGCTTGATATTATTTGCGGGTCAATTGTTGATTAAATCCGGATTTGTGAGCGGTCAACGCATCGACTGTGTTCCCGCCTTGTGTGGAATACACGACCGCGTGATTTTTGGGTCTATCAAATGGCGCCAGCGTATAGATTGGATTTCTTTGTGATTAATTGTGATTGCTTGTCTATATTTTTGTATCACTCCTTCTCTCATTTATTGATATATCTTGTTGAGCTATCTAACATCCTCTCTTTGTTGACTTTATGCGAGGTACCGCAGATCGAGGGAGGCGATCTACTCTAGGCGCTTATGCACCCACGTGAAGCCGGCTTCGGCTTGCTACTTTTGCACTAAGAATACTTAGAGAATTTTGGAGATTAGCTCCATTTATTTCATTGCAATTACTTATGTAATTTGAAGTGAGAAAGTGACTCTTAAACTTGTAATAATTTGGATTTGGACACTTCTACACTTCACGAGGTCCATTGCCCGAGGGACTGTTCCCTTGGGGGCCTCATCGGTTTTTCGCAGTTTTATCGTCGTTCACGTGTATTTAGCCCCTAGACTTAAGAGTTTTTGTTGATTGTGACGTAATTATCTAAGGCCCAACACCTAATATCTTGCCTGCACCTGTAGATCGTAATTAGACTTAGCTAATAATTCATTGAAAAAGCTATTTGACTTGGATTAGAGACCACGTGCCGGGAGGGGTCATATACAACGCTTGCAGGATCCATTGTGGTGGACACCGATCAACTCCCAAGACCGGACTCCGATCTCTCTTCCTAGTCATAGCTACTTGTGCTTCACGATTAATAGAAATTGCTCACTTAGGGACAGTTTCCTCGTGCATCATATAGGTAGTTTATTTCTTGTCTTTAAATTTATGCACGGATCACCCTGCATGTAGAGTACTAGAGCAATGTACGCAATTCTAACTTTGCGTGCATCATTGTGTTTGATCGCGCATCGGCTTTTCTGACTTCCTCCCCCCGTTTTATTGAACTCAAAATAACCAAGGAAATCATAGAAATTGTTAGGCGTTGCTTTTATTCAGGAAAATACTAAAAAAGAGATAATCAATAAAATTGGGACCGCTAATTGAACTTGACCTCTAAAATTAAACGTAATTGATTCACCATTGTATTGGGAGGGCAACCCCTCATTGTTTGCGCTTTTAATTGCTCACGTACACATTAAGGAGTAGTGCTCAAATCCCATTCAAGCCTCCTAAGTGTTTGTACAACTTTTGTTTGATCACATAACTCTAAAATTGAAAAGATAAAAGACTACATCTCACGGTCTTTACATTGCGTAGAGTTGGTGAATTGAGGGTTTTCTTTGTGTTTGAATGTCTTTGGTGTGAGATTGGTTATGTTTATCATTAGCAGTCACCTTCTCTTTGTTTCACTCTCTTCTATCCCACCCTCCCTCCCTTCATCATTCTCATTTTCCTCTCTTCATGATGGGTTGCACTTCATTTCAGCCGAATTTTGCGGTATCTTCGTTTCATGCCCATCATTCCCTCCCACTCTCTTGGGAGGTTGGAACTCCGTTTGACTTCCCATCCTCTCCATACCCACCTTCTTTCTCGGGACATGCTGTGAGTGACGCTCAAAGAGTTCAGATTGACCAGATACAAAACCCGGGTGATTACCTTGCTGAGATGAGAGTGGATTCCATAAGAGATCAAATGGAGCAGTTGCAAGCTTTAGATGACTTTAACCCTGAGATAATGGACGAGTACACCGATCAAGAAGCACACTCCACTTCTACATTGAGCCCCTTCATTTTGGATTTAGAGTTCATTAATCTACTGTCCATATTTTCAGGAGGAGTGCTGGAGGAATCCTATATTCATATATCTGAGTTTGAGGATTTTTGTGAATCACGATCATGCCTTGATATCACTTCTGGGGATTTGATGTTGATGACCTTCCCTTTCTTACTTCAGACTAGAGCTTTGAGATGGAATAGAGAGTTGGGAAGGAAGATTGCTACGTGGGGAGATTTACAATCATTATTTTTGCAGAGATTTTACCCCCAACGTAGAGTTGATATGATGCGGTCTTGCATTCTTGATTTTTTAGTTGACCCCCAGGATCCATTGAGAGATTCGTGGTCGACATTACTTGATCTTTTGAGGCGATTTCCATATAATAGATTTTCCATGACTAACTTAGTCCAGATCGTCATGAGGGGGATGATCGCAGAACAGATTGCATATGTTATTACCTCGTGTGGTGGTTCACACCACAGTCCTGACCTGGATTTATTTGAGATCATCTTGGGAACACATTCAGACATTTCATATACACTAGATGATTTATTCGGGAGAACACATGAGGGAGAGATGACACATGTTGAGTGTGTGACACATCATGCAGATTCAGACTGCACACACCAGTCAGTGGATATGGATGCTACTACTTTTCATATGATGGATGTGTTGACTACTACTGTGAGTTCCCAGAGCCAGACATTGGTTGAGGACCCACTGGATTTATAGTCAGATTTTGAGCCAATCCCACTCTTTCACATAGAAGATTCTTGGATTCTAGATTTGTTAGGAGCCCAAGAAATAGAGGATAGAACCCACATCTCAACCATCCTTTGAATCATTTCAGTGTCCATGCTCAGTTAATTCAGTGTCATTTCTTTAGAAGATTGTCTCGGATTCATATATATAGTTTGATCCATCTCAGCAGAGAGAGCTTGAGGAGGGACTGTTTTTTGATTTGAAAGACATAGATAGTCATGTATTTGAGCCTTGTATCCTCCCAATTGATGACGTCGATATATTTTTGGAGGACATTATATTTGACAGTATCGATCCTCCGTTTCCTGATTATTCGACATTACTCCCTGAGGGTTATCTGCGGGTGGATGCCACGGACCCTGTGTACTCGGTTTCACTTTCTGGGAGTGCATCCGATCTGTCGGATCACGAGACCGAGTCTTCTGATATTTCTGATCACGAGTTTGATGTTTCTTGCCTCGACAACCCTCGCGAGGATGACCCGATCTTTGAGGAATTCGATGATTGCACTGATTTATCTACATTATATGTATTGGATATCAGTCTTTTTAGTGAGCCTCATGATCTTGATCTTCATTATCTATTCGAGACGGTGATTGATGTGGAGGATTCACTGACATATCCTTCCTTATCCACGTTCGACTTCTTCGGCTCTTTCATTTCACTCCATTCAGATCTTGAGCCGACGATTTCTTTTATGCTACTGGAGCCCGATTTCATCTTCCCATATCTTTACCTGGTAGCAGACACCTGCTTGATTGTTTACCTGGGTGTCATCATTTTCTCTGTTGAGTTTGTTGTGGTTCTCTCACTGAGACTGCAACGAGAGTACGGTATTCGCCTCACAGATACCGTCCTGAACCTCGATATGACATTATCCTAGCCTTTGCCCCCAGCTAGGGGCGTAAACTCCAGCGCTTGTTGAGAGGCACCTCAACATTGATCACTTCTGTATAGATCCATATGTCCATATCATTCATTCATTCATTCATTCATTCTTTATGCCTGCCACCCCGTCGTCATCTTATGATTTTTCTATACTTAGGATACACCTCGTCCTAAGTATAAGGGGGTGCACACACTGAGCTGTGATCTGTTTATTCTCTTTTCTTCTTTTCTTCTTTTCCTTTTTTTATATTCTTTATCTATCAGAAAGGTATCGCCTCTTTTTGTCAGTCTTATATACTTAGGATGCACTTTATCCTAAGTATAGGGGGGTGTGCACCCTGAGTTCTTCTATTCTTTGATCCTCTCCATTGTCTTCTCTTCTTGTCTATACTTAAAGATATTTTACCCTAAGTATAGGGGGAGACAATCTGAGTATGATCTGTTCATTCCCACCCTTGTCCCTCCCTGCCTTGTGTACAGTTTTCTATACTTAGGATTATTTGATCCTAAGTATAGGGGGGACGGTCGGCTTCTCATTCGTTTATTCGTTCATCTCTTATTCATTTATCCGTTAGACTTTTCTATACTCAGTACGAGTTGTGTCTTCTCTTCTCTCTCTGATCTATGAGGACATAACTCAATCTAAGTATAGGGGGATCGTATATACTTCGTATATACTTTAGCCATAACTCGTACTTTCGTATTTTTACTAATAAATATGGCTATTATACTTAAAAACTCATTAAAAACCTTAAAAAGATGTGATTATTCCTCAGATTCTTTTTGTATTTACTGATTAATAAATCATGTGAAAATATTTTTTGCAAAATGTTTGAAAATAGTTTGAAAATATTTGTGAAAAAGCTTTTGAAAACTATTTTGAAAACATTTTGTTACATGTTTTCAACCTTTGTAAAACATTTTGTTTGAAAAATTATTTTCTTTATGTGAAGGAAAATATTTGAAAAATGATTTGCAAATGGTTTGAAAAATGATTGCAAAAATATTGTAAAAAATCTATATATACTATTTGGAAAACCTTTGCAAAATAATTTTCAAATGTGTGTACATGTTTGTAAAAATTAGTTTAGACTATAGTTTTCAAAATTGTTTGAAAGATCTTTGTTAAACAATTTTGAGGAATATATACATCTCACCTAAACTTCTTTATTGTATATACTTGTAAAATCGACCACGTACCCTTGTAAATTCTTAAAATCTAATTCTTGTAAATATAAGATGCGTCCCCGTGTAAATATTTCTACCTAGTTTTTAGCCAAAATCTTTTGTTTTCAAAAATTCCAAAAACATTTGCAAAATTAAAATCCAAAAACATTGGAAAAATCTTTTTGAAAAATCCAAAAAAGCATATGCATCATCTTTCAAAAACCCATAAAAAGTTCAAAATCTTTGAAAATTGCATCACAAAAATATTTTCTGCATAGCATTTGCATAGCATTAGCATTTTTCGGATCGAGTTTGATTGTTGAACAATCCGAAGATTGGAGCTTGGTTGGGCCTTAAATCTACCTAATTAACATGAACCTTATAGGAGCTGGAATTGAGGTACTTCAGGTCTAGTTGACTTAATTCTTTGAGGATCACGAGACTTAGTTCAATGGATTCTTGACTGCCTAAGTAGAGTATTTCGGAGCACACGCACGACTCTTGTTGATAATGACCTAACTTGGACACCTGCACCTTTCACTTGGCTCAACTCAGTTGGAGTGGTGAGGGGGTTGTATTTGCTGGTATGAGACGCACACAAGTGGAAACATTTGTCCTCCTCTAGGGAGGTAAGTGCACCCCAACCCGTCCGGTGATGATGAGTTTTGAGGACAGGAGAGTGTGGGTTGCAATAAAGCTTCAAAAGAGGGATACTCTACTGGCTTAAGAGGAAAAAGTCCATATGTAAATGGTGCTATATATAGTGTTTCAAAAAATATCAAAAACTCCAAAAAAGTGGACAAGCCTATACAAAAATAAAAATGTCGGCCGAAGT
The DNA here is from genome assembly GCA_037367405.1 of Ottelia alismoides. Taxonomy (NCBI): domain Eukaryota; kingdom Viridiplantae; phylum Streptophyta; class Magnoliopsida; order Alismatales; family Hydrocharitaceae; genus Ottelia; species Ottelia alismoides. The sequence continues at coordinate 275,035 of JAZKJV010000977.1, forward strand.
GTACATATGTTTATAGTCAATAAGCAAGCTTGAGATTCAAAGTCAAATCATGTGAGACTGCAGTTGGATGACTTGACTACACTGGTCTTGCATCCTAGGATAGGTAGCTATATTGGCTACCATCCATTCTTCTCTTCACCCCCTCCTCTTGAGTTAGTTGCCACTTGAACTTAGAAGGGAATGCCCCGCTCCTCGAGGAATGAGTTATTGGATTGGGGAATCATTGGATTGTCATACTAGAGAAGTCAGTCTCTTTGTCATTTCAGTTCGAGAGAGCCACTATCACTTACACTGTACGAGCCAGATTCATATTTAAAAGGGTTTGCATATGAGTTGAAGTATTCTGGCCTGGCTATTGAGGGGACTTGAGCAGAGTTTTGGGATTCTCGAAGGCTGTTGGATTTCAAATCTGATTCTCAGTAAGGTTCAGCCTGCACTAAAATTCTAAAGGTCCGACTTAAGCTCCAAACTTTGATTTTGTGAAGACAAGTTTGATAATTAAATTAAATCCATCTTTCTTCTTTTTCTTTTCTTTGTTTTTCTTTTCTGCACTCATTGCATAAGTGTTTGCTAGGAACTAGCAAAGGCAAGTATAGGAGGATGATGAACCTCCATTTCTTCATCTTTATTCTATCATTTTGGCCTAAAAAACCCTAGTAAATAAATGTAAATACCCTTAATTCATGCATTTTAGCATTCATTCATGTGTGTGTAAATAGTGTATAAAATACAGTTTTTAAAGCCAAAATTATAGAATAAAGAAAAGAAAAGAAAAGAAAAAGAATAAAATATTATAAATATTTTATGACCCGAAACCTCGAGACCATGCATCTAAATGAATAGGATGACAAGGAATAAAGTAGGGGGAGACAAGGCCAAAATATCAATAAAAATCCCTTTTATTCAATTCATTCTTTATTCATTTTGGGACCTATTTTTAGTTCCACTTTTTATACTTCAAATGAAGAAATGTTGTACATGAAAGTTGTAGATAATTAAATATAAAAAAATACCGAATTAATTTCATATAAAAATAATGTATAGATCAAAAGTTATGATCTGAATAAGATTCCAACATCCCAACTTCCCAGACTTGTATCTCTCAAATAAAAACTCGAAATGTATCAAAATCACTTTAATTGTATATAATTTTCAATAAGCTATTTAATAAAAGTAGTTTCATATTTTTTGTAGCTACGGTTTGAAAGTTGAGTTTTGGACCCCTATTGTACAATAGTTTACGCCTTTTTCTTTCTTTTGTATAGATTTATTTTTTTAACTCTTTTTCTTTTGATTTCAATTTTATTTTGTTAGTTGTATATTATAATTTCTATTAAAAATATAAAATAATTTTTAAAAAATATAAAATAAAAAAGATACAAAAATAGATCTTCTCTATACAAGTCAATTTAACTTGTATTCTATCTTTATTACTTTTTTTATCTTGTAAAATTAAAAATCAACAAAAATATTTCAAGTTTTGTATATTATTTACAAGAAAACAAGAGTAAAAACCATAACAATCCAAAATAGGTATTTTATACCTTAAAAAAATATGTTCTTAATTTGCATCTTTCGAAAAAAAATGTTCTTCTGCAATATTCTAGATAACATTAGTTTGAGATAGTTTATGATTTGAGTTTTTTTTTTGAGATCTCTTATTATTCATTTCAAACATATTTTTATTGGGAAAGACCTCTCTTTTTTTGATCAGTACACATGAACATAAAGACAATCACTAGTATCCAAAAAATTGAAATAATCCACTCCCATTGGTGGAGGCCCCCCCAATAGCCATCATCTCTTCCATTCCTCCACCAAATAAAAGAGCGTCATCTCCCATTTTTGAATTCATCCACCATTAGAGTCTTCATTCTAGCTCCTCTACCTCCATTGTGATAGAGTAAAGGTTGGTGACGAAGCCACGACGAAGGGAGGATTCTTTGGCGTGATCCCTTGGTGTTCTTGCTCCGTTGTATCACAAGCTCTTAACTTGTCAAGCCCCTTCTCCGCCGGAATCGAGGCCATGACCGGTCATTCTCATCGGAGAATCGACAACCATAGGCGACTACCTTCGTATGCTACTTTTCCTTCTTGTAGGTAACTTTTAGATTTAGTTTTTCTTCTTGTTGTAGTGTTATAACCCATCATCTTCTACTTTCGTTCGTCCTCCTCGACGTGGCTAACACCTCACCGCCGCCTTCATCCGCTTCTTCGTACCCCCTCATGCAACCTTTCAACCTTCGACCGACTTCGAGGTCGGGGAGCATCTCCTTCTCCCCCATTTTCGCAGGAGAACCCATTCACTCCACAGTTATTTTGTGTAAAGCACGTCGAGCCCACGCTCGAGCCTCCATTTCTCAATGCAGGTCTTCGTCGGAGAACGTCGCCGAGTCAAGCCCCCCATCGACGACATCCCTTGCTGCCGTTCTCGTCAAATACCTCAGCCTAGGCATGCTCTTCTTGCTGCTGCAGAACAAAGAAGAAGGAAGGGGACTGTGTTGAGCAGTTTGCGTTGGATCTGCTCCTTTTGTTTCATCGCATCCGTCCATTTAGGGGAGGACTACAACCCTTAGATCAATAGACTTTCATCCCCACGTGCCACGTGTATTAGTGGAAAATTTTGCGTCCATACCCCTACGTTTTCGACATATTTCATGAAGTTTTCGAGTATCTTTTGAACTGCGGTTTCGTTCTCATATTTTCATCTGTACCCCTGCACTTAAACGTTCATAAATCATTCATCTGAACTCCGTTTCTTGTGAGATTTTTTGTTAGAAAGTTGCTTTAAAGATCTACATTATGTCCAAATTTCAAAATATTCTGATGTACGAAGTATCAATGGTAAATTTTTGAACTTAGGGTACTGATTTAGCTTATTTTGTTAATAACTCATTGAATATCTGATATCACTTGCTCATTTTTGCATATTTATAGAAATATCATAAACAAGACTTGTGTCCAAATTTCATTTAATGATAGTTTGATTTGTGGCCTGTAGAATTTCTACAATATTTTGAGTGATTGATTTATTTCCGGAGCACCTTTTATCTATTCAAAAATCTAAAAATATATTCCTGCGCCCCTTAGTTTGTTCTACAGTCAAAGATTTTTGTTGTATTTTTATCCTATTGTTTGGGTAGTCAAAAAATCAAAAACATCATTTCTACCTTCCTGCAGTCTTATATTTTTAATATATTCATTACATCTCAGAAAAATACCAAAAAAATACTGTAACTTTCTCTCATCTATATCTATATCATATCCAAAAGGCATTCAGTAATATTAGGTCTAGTATCCAAAAACCTAAAAACATTTCAAAACTTGCAAAAATCACTAAAAATTGAAATGGTATCAAAAACCCAAAAACAAAGTCCTGTTTTCTTTGATATAATCTTCTCTATCTAGGAAAAATATAGGTATAATTTTAGAACTTCATTTTGAACTATTGGTAGTACTTTTTTAGTGTCCTATTTGCCTTATTTTGCCAAGTTTAGAATTGCCCGTTTTATTTTATTACTTGCTCTTTTCTAAAAAAATTCTAAAAACATTTGCAAAACTAATTAAAACATCAAAAATATTTTAGAATCTTTATTTTGAATTTATTTGACTTATTTTAAAAATCCAAAAATATTTTCTCTATTTCTTTCATGTATATCTCTCTCTTATTAGATCTAGATATCTATATATCTCTGTCATTATTATTTATATTATTATTTCTATAATTTTATTTATAAATATAAAACTACAATAAAACAATTGAATATTTAAAAATCAAATAAAAAAATTAAAAACCCACAAAAATTAGCACTTGTATAGACAAATACATGTCACTCGCATTTGAGCTTGATTGCCCCGATCTACCTGTTAGCTTCCTGTGTTCCACACTCTACATTACTTGCCCTATACACATATTTTGTAGAGTTATAATAAATTTTAACTCCACACTTTGATTTTCATTATTTGATATTATTTGTGGGTTAATTGTTGATTAAATCCAGATTTCTGAGCAGTCAACACATCGACTGTGTTCCTGTCTTGTGTGGAATACATGACCGCGTGATTGTTTGGTCTATCAACGATCCATATATGTTGTACATATATATTCGTTTTTAGGATATTCGATCATAGTTTTCATATCTTTTGATATATATATCCACATTGCCTTCATATTTTAAAAAATAGGAATATGGCAACACCTAATGTATTTTCGTATCCGATTGTTTTGCATCCTTAGTTCCTATGGTGTTACTAACTGAAGATTATGGAGAGAACCTTAAATGCGTCACCGAAGTGTGAAGATCCCATCCAATGCGATCGGGAGGGACAACGGAATTTTAAAAAAATAAATGCGATGAAACCACACGATCCAAGAACACTTCTCATATCGTTTCAACTCAACCACACATGGATATTAGGGTTAGGTTACCTCATCGATGAATATGTGATTCATCACTCTAAAAGTTGAAAATAGAGATTTGTTCCCGAGTAATTAAATGCATATTTCTACTTATATTGCATAATTAGCATTCATGCATGCATAAGTAATATCTGCATTTTAGCATTCATATTTGCATAAAATAAGAAGCCCATTTAACTTCTAAATATTCACCTGTATATTCACCATATTTCACCTATTTGTATATATTTTATACTAACTCCAAATCCAATAAAATCATCCTCAAGAGTTTCAAGCTATCATTAATTTACAACCTCCCTTATATTAGAAGCTATCCAAATTAATTGAGATGCCAAAAAGATTTTTGTTAACTTGTAAAAAAATGTCTGCATTTACAACGGTTCCCATTTGGGATCTCGCGCATGTAAGTCATAATAAAGCGTGTCCCCATGTGCTGTGTGGTTGCTTTACGTAGAATAGGACCTGCACTTACGGCTCTTAGAGCTTCCTAGGACTGTTTGTGCTCGTAATATTTAGGATCACACTTCACCATTAAAAGACGCACTTAGACCGCAAGACTTTAACCAAATTTGAATCCGTTCTTCACTCGTTAATAGAACTGCTTGTCTAGGAGCGACTTTTCATTGATTGCATTTCATTTAGTGTAAAATTTCAATTGAATAATACATTCCGCATTGCAGAGAGCTGGAGGCACGGTAAGTATTCTTACTAGAGCATTCATCATCGTTTTTTCGATTGCATCGGCTTTTTCTGATTCTCTCTCTCGGTTTTTCTAACCTAGGATAAAGGAATTGAGACTGACGGTAGACGTGATTGTTTGTGTGGATTAATTATAGTGACAACTAATCTCTAAAATCAGGACTGCTAATTGAATTGGACAAAAAAATTGACAAAAATTAACCCTTGTTTGCGGGAGGTTAACCCCGACCTTGTTTTCAGGCTGAGTGAGGGTACTTGAGTATGTGTGAACACCTTAAGGCAGAGTCCAAATCCCCGCCTTCCATATCACGTACCGACTGATCCTAGCAAATATTACGAGTTGAATTTTTCAGGTTCACTGACTAGTACCAAGTAGCCTCCGCCTATTCACAGGTAGTTAGGGGTGAACCAACGGTACTTTGCGACAAGTTGCTAGTAACCCTCGGGGTAAAGTTCCAGCCTTGTCAGCCTTCGCCTGCTTGCAGGTAGATAGAGGCAGGTCTTTGAATCCATCAACTTGGGATAGGAGCAAAGAAAGGAAGGGTGTTGGTATCTAAGGAGACAAGTTAAACTGGGGAGACACATCCGGCTTTTTAGCTGACTCCCCTATAGGCCGCGTAACCTTTGCTACTTGTCTAAAAATTCACACTTAAAATCAACCAGACTAATCGGACTCGGTTTCGGGTCCTTCACCGTGTTGAGTGTGAACTTAGGGTTTTCTCTGGCGTTTATCTTTGTGTCCGTGTGTGTGTTATCCTGTGTAATTGCACATTTTCTACCTCAACCTACTTACATTCATCATTTCCTCTTCAAGATGTCGGGATATTGGTCCCCATACCCTGTGACCTCTGGTCATTCCTATTCGACCATATATCGTTCATCTTCGCTTTCTCCTTCTTTCATGTATCCTCCGCCACCCACAGGAGAACCTTACCAGTGGTCAGTTCCACCTCAACCTAATTATGAAGTTAGAACTTCGACTGACTTCTCCACTTCTTCGCATTTCTCACCTACTCCATATTCTAACACTCCGAATCCACTTCCAGCTTGGGCTGACTGTCCTTACTCTCGAGATCTTGCAGGAATCGAAGAATCGAATGAAGAGCAAGCCACTACTGAGACAGATGATTGGCAAAATTATATGCCCCCACATACTTCATTCTCACCTCAAGTAGGGACCATACAACAATTTAAAATTCACATCTCGACTTGACCTTAGGGAATAACTTGGTCGATCGAACAACCTGAATAGAGAGGCATGTACATCATTATTTCCAGACTTGATTGACTTTAGTGATCAAGCTTCCATTAACTAACCTTCATATCACACATTCAGAGAGCCTATACATTCACAGGAGTGGACTCATGATCTAGATGTACCAGTCCCCTGTTCATTGACTCCATCATATGAGGCTCTGACCAATATCTGCCATTCAGATGGTCCATACTCGACCCAGGATTACATGCCAGAGTCTAGGTATGTTGGGTATGAGATCCTAATATCTCAGCAGTATCCTCCAATTGATCAGAACTCTTCCATGATTTGTCATGAGAACAGTTTGGAGGATGACATTTCTCGACTCACCGCAAAAAATGATTTATTTGGTGTCAAGTCGAGAGAGGTCACCGACACATTGCACTCAATTTCTACCAGCCTGAGTATGAAAGTGGATAAGGAAGTAAGTAGATCTGATGTTGAAAATCGAGCGAGCATTAGGGAACCACGCCGTTTGTATAGCTGGAGTCCATTCTATCTCCCTCTTCTACTAACCACTTACCCTCCAATCCAGAGTCTGATTATTCATCCATCAAACACCAAAAATTGAAAAATCAGAAAAATCCATAAAAATTAAAAATGAAAAAGACTTAGAAAAATTGGATCCTACCCTAAGGGAAGCACTCGATGAAGAATTGATTTTCAAACTTCCCTTAACAAAGGCCATAGATCACTTCCCCGACCTCAAGAGATTTGTAAAGAGTAAAATGATGCCCAAGAGGTCGGGAAATAAGAGGACAAGGATTGAAAGACATATAATGTCTATGGCCACCTCCTTAGTCATGGGGAGAAAGACCAAGAGCCGCAGACTGAAGCGGTTTCCTAGGGTGGAATGTGAAATCAAAGATACTATCTTTACCCATGCAAGAATCGATGATGACTCTCCGATAAATATCCTCCTGACCTCTGTGTTTGACGATCTCAAACTCAGGCCAATCAGAAAGTCGATTGATATCGTTCAACTGGCTGATCGATCTATCAAACAGTCGAGAGGAAACATTTCAGTCGTCGTTACTTTCCAAGGTGCTCTACTCCAAGTAGACTTCACTGTCATTGATATTGAGCACCGAGGAGAGTTCACCCAGTCTCCGATTATTCTTGGGAAGCCATTCTTAGCCTCAACTAAGGCGACTATAGATTATGAGACTCGGGAGATCGACTTCCTCGCATTGGGAGCGCTCCGACCTCACTCATTCTTTGATACACTTTACTCTAAGGTGACCCACACATCCGCTGACAGTCGTGACCATCTAGAGGTAGATGAGTCCCACCTCTTTGCTACACCTGAGAGACTGACTATCCGGACGACCGTTGGTTCTGAGACTCCCCACACCTCCACTTCTCAACTGCTTACAACACCACTGTGACAGCTTCTAAGGAGGACTCACGACCAGAAGCTATCATTAAGTCGGAAATGACCTTTGTTGATTGCCTTGACCATTTTCATGATCCGACACAAGAGCCAAATAATGCCAAACCAACTGAGACCACTAGCACCTTCCCGAGACATGTGCTGACCCTTCAGGAATATTACAATCTATATGGTGACTCGTCTGATGAGGAACCCATGGTCAGCATCACACCACGTCCCAGACCTTTAAAGGAAACAACTAATACTAAATTGACTCCACATAAAAACACGGTTGCTCCCTCTTCTAGTCGGCTATCTAGTGAGAGGAAGCCGAGAATTGATTCCTCGAGGTGTTCCCCCGAACCTCTCAAGGCGCATCGCTCTCATCTCCCTCTCAATGATTCAGGTTCTAGAAAACCGACTAAGAAAGTTTCCTTCAACACACCGGAGAAGGAATTTTCTGAGGAGTCCTCATTTGGTCTGGATAAGGTGATTTATATGAGTGAGCTCAGTTCGGCTGTTCTCAAGCCTTATCTGAGCAAGCAGCCGTGCGTCGACCCTCGTTGGACGATCCCTACACCTCACTATTCATCTGAGGATGATTCTGACAGTGACACATATGTATATTATCCACCTCCTCGCGTCCGCAAAAAGGGTCGTCAGAAACCTTCTTAATCCTTGTATATTCTCACTCTTTTCTTGTATATACTTTCTCTCCCTCCCTCCCTATTGATTCGAATCACTCGCCCCGGTTCTATATCATTTCATTTTATGGATATACTTAGGATGACCTGATCCTAAGTATGGGTAGAGAGTGACCCGCATCTATTCACTGTACATCCTCCAGATCCCATCGGTCCTCATACTCACTCCTGTCCTATACTTAGGCTGACCAGAGCCTAAGTATAGGGGGGACCGATGCCCGCCGTGTATATACTCATCCATTTCCTCTCTTGACCTCGTCTGCCCCATTTTTGATCTTCTTCTATACTTAGGCCGCCAAGACTAAGTATGGGGGGGGGGGTGTGCGACTTCTATACTTTTTGTAATTATAGCTCTCCTACGCTTAGCACAAGCTATGTCTTTTTCATCACTTTTCGTGCTCTGAGGACATAGCACACGCGAAGTATAGGGGGGGTGTATATATTACATATATACTTTACCCATAGCTCGTACTTTCACGCATTTTCACTTATTTTTGTATATATTATGCAATAATTATGGAGTGGGTAAAAATTGAGAAAAATTTTTGTATACTTGTATAGTATGTATAATTCTTGTAAATAATACTTTTGTAAAATTTGTTGTAACATAAGAGGTATACAAAATTTTCAAAAAAAAATTAAATGAGAAAAAGGGGCTTCTTATTTACTCTTGCACATCATCTCTGCATCTGAAAAGAAAGAAAGAAAAAGAGTCTTGCATACATAGCATGTCATCTGCATCTCATCTGCATATTTTGCATATGAAAGGTGAAAAGCTAGTGGGTTCTGAACCAAGTTATGAGTAGATATTGAGGATGGACTTGAATTTACATTAATCCACCTAATTACAGAGGAACCTTATAGGAACTGGAGTTAAGATTTCTCAAGTCCAGTGACTTAATTCTTTGAGTCTGCAAGTCTATGTTCACATGTCATCTTGATTAGTCTAGGTAGAATATCTCGTGCATACGCATGATTATTTTAGAAAGTGACCTAACTTGGATAAGCACCATGCACATAGCTCTTCATTGATGAGATGGTGAGGAGGTAGAAACCTTTAGCTTGGAGTAGCACACGAGTGGAAACATCCGTCCTCCTCTGGGGAGGGTAGTACATCTCAACCTAGTCTGGTGGTGTTGACGTCTGAGGACAGGACGCTGTGGGTTGCAATAATGCTTCAAAAGATGGATAGTATACTAGCTCAAGAGGAAAAACTCATGATGTACATGCTGCACCTTGTATATAGTTCCAAAAAAAATAGAGAGAAAAAAAGGAAAAAATACAAGAACTCCAAAAAAATAGACAGGCCAGATAGAAAATAAAATACCTGTCGGAGTATGTATATTAGCAAGAAGTCTGCAGCTGGATGACTTGGATACCCTTGTCAGGCATCCCGGGATAGGTAGCTACACTGGCTATCGTCCATTCTTTTCTCCACCCCCTCTTCTTGAGCTGGTCGCACTTGAACTTAGAAGGGAATACCTCGCTCCTCGAGGAAAGAATTACTGGATCAGTGAATTAGAGTTACCTTGTTAGAGGAAGCTGATTCTTAGCCATTTATGATGTGGAGAGCTATTTTACACTTACACAATACAAGTAAGAATCATAGTCATCAGAATTAGCGTATGAGGATTTGCTCTGACCTGACTATTGAGGAGTCTTGAATAGAAGACTCGTGGAACTTGAAGTATGTTAGGTCTTAAGTTCAGATCCCAATAAGGTTCCGCCACACAATTAATCCAAAGGTTGAGTCAAGCTCCATTTTCAACTTTTGTTCATGACCTTGGTATGGAACCCAATCTCATTTCACTTTTGCATTTCATTTTAGTTGCTCGGGGACGAGCAAGGTTTAAGTAAGGGGGTTGATGAATCTGTGATTCATCACTCTAAAAGTTGAAAATAGAGCTTTGTTCCCAAGTAATTAGATGCATATTTCTACTTATATTGTATAATTAGCGTTCATGCATGCATAAGTAATATCTGCATTTTAGCATCATATTTGCATAAAATAAGAAACCCATTTCACTTGTAAATATTCACCTGTATATTTACCATATTTCACCTATTTGTATATATTTTACACTAACTCCAAATCCAATAAAATCAACTCTATACTATATATATTACTAACACTAATTAAAGAAAAATATCAAAAATACTACTTATAAAATTGACCAATAAAACCCCAATCCAAGTTTGAAACTAGGAGCCTTAAAATGCACATATCTCTCTCATACAGTGTCCGATTCAGGTCTACTCACTTTTAAAGTAATATACATTCAAAGACATTCAAAACAAGACCAATTTCATTAAAACCGGAGCTCGTATGTAAAACTTGGGTTTTGGGCCCCTTTTGCATATTGTACATATTGACCAAAATGCCCTTGCATTTTATCCTTTTATTTTCTTAATTATTAAAAACCCAAAAAATTAGATTAAGTTGTAAATATTATTTTCATATTTTCTCTATTTTTATTTTAATTTTTCTCTTATTTAAAAATGATAAAAAATGCAAAAGACAAAAATGTGGTATTTTATACTTATAAGGTACCACCCAAAAATACATTTTGTACAGATGATTTCATTTGATTTTTGACCCTTCACGAAAGTTCTAGATCTCGTCGAGACGAGCAACTTTTGTGTTGACCACTTTTTGATTTAATATTTTTGTTATTTCTTTTTGATTTTTCTTTACATTTAATTTTTGAATTTTCTAGGAGCGACATGTGACAGCTCCTGGAGCCACCACATGTCACCCCATTTTTTTTATTATTTTCGGATTTATTTTTTTATTATTTTCAGATATTATTATTACTTTATTATTAATATTCTGATTATTGTTATTTTTAGTAGCCTACTTATTTTACTTATATTATATTATATTATTATTATTTTCTCTCTCCCTTTGAACTTCTTCTTTTCTTATTCTCCACTCCAAGTCACCACTTCCTCCACCATCCCTCCATCTTCTCCATCTATTTTCTAACTCCCTCTTCCTCTTTATATTCACCTGTCATCCTCCATTTTCTTCATCCGCCGTTTTTGAGAGAAGTGAGGTCGAGCCCCTTTAACCTTCAAGTGACAGCTGTAGGAGACGAGTTGAGCAACGACAACCTCGAGGTGAGATCTGGTGGTCCGCACCACCGTCACGAGTTTCTTCGCGCCCAGCTTCTCTGCTCCGATTCTGCCCAGAGCTGATCGAGGCCACGACCGGAGTTTTAGCTTAGCTACTCCATAATCTGGCGAGCCAAATAGGTAATTATTTTCTATCTTATCCTTTCATTTCATTTTCTATCTAACAGTTTTTTGTTCCTCATTTTATTTCATCATCACCATACATCACACCGCTTCATTTCAACTCTGCTTTTTTTCTATCAAAAAAATACAAAAAAATATTACAAAAACAAAAAGGGCTTCCAGGTTCTGTTGTGCTCCACCGTGCTCCACCGCCAATGGCTTGCCGCTGGCGCTGCCCCTAGCGACCAACCCCGCACTCCAGCAACCCACTCGACCGTCACACGTCTGGTGGGCCCGCCGCCAGGATGCCGGCCTCGCCCCCTGCACCACCCAATGACCTCTGCGCAGCCAGCCTCCAGACCACCTGCTCCGTGGCCCGCACTGCCGTGCATCGCCCGCACGTTGCCACGATGCGCCGTGCAGCCCCCCCGCAGTTGGCCACCTGTTCACCCACGCCACCGCGTCGCCGGCCTCGTGATGTGTGTCGCACGACGTGCATTCATCCGTCTGTTGCCCCTGCGGCGGTGCCTCACGTAACGCCCACCGCTAGCGCCGGCCTCCAAGCGTCGGTGCCGCCTTTGTCCTCCTGCTACGGGCCACTTCCAAGTGCCATTGCAGCACCTCGTCCTGCGACTCCGCGCACGACGAGCATAGGAAGCGGCCGCCGCCCTTGCGCCTCCCACCAGGCACGCCGCCCGTCCGTCGTCCTCACCCCCTACACCGCCCTAGCCGACCTTCCCCCATCTACGCGTGCTTGCAGGAAAAGAAATGTTTTTTCCTTTTTATTTTTTTTGTGAAAATTGCACTTTCATCCCTATATGTTTCCTTATTTACAGAAGTGCCCATGTGCACATTTGTTTTTTATTGTTTCAATTCTGTATTACATTGATACCCCTGATTTCAAATGGTAATTTGGACCTCAAAATAGCATCATTTTATTCAATTAAAAATAGCACTTTGATGAGCAACTAATTCTTTATCTCGTGGCTATTTATTTGTATTTTGTGACATCAGATTATTTATTAAAAATCAGAGATTAGAAATCAGTGATATTTTACCCATTATAGCTCTGAAATTTGCACTTATTCATTTATTGCTCCAAAAATTGTGAACAACGTCTTTAAGCGTGCTTTAATTATAGTCCAAATTTCGTCGAAATTGGAGTTGTATTTTAGATAAAATAAATTCTAGAGTGATTTCTATAATTGATTTTTAGTTAAACCATGAAAATTATTTTTGAGAAATTTCAACACTCTTGGATTCTTTATTAAAATATCTATTTGAGATAAATAACTCTTTGGATAATTTCTTTTCGTGGATTAATAAGGAATTAAATCCTCACAATCACTCTGTTTTCAGTAAAAAATTCATAAAAAAATCACAAAGTGTCAGAAAATTCCAAAAATATTACTGTAGCTTCATTTCATGATATTTAACTTCCGTTAACATTTTCATAATTTTTGCATATCATTGCTTGAAAAATTGCATAAAAATCCCAAAAAAGTTTGCAATTTTCATTTGTGCATCTTAGATCGAAAAATTCCAAAAAAATAAATTTGCATTCATCATTGGATTAGGTTTACAGAAAAAATATAACTTGGTCAATTTGGTCTAATTTAACATTCAAATCAATTTTGGCTAAGTTGTTGATTTTCTTAATAACCTAGTTCATCCGCATCGGTGCATCTGTATTTTTTATTGCATAAAAATCACAAAAAAACCCCACTTGGAAAATGGCGATCTAATTCATCTAATCTGATCTCGAGTTGTTCCGTTGCCTCCTTGAGTCGACCCTAGGGCTTGCCCAGGTTAAACAAACATAAAACCGTGCATTAAGTTCATTCGACAATTCATCGATTTGTGCGGTTAATTTTTGATCGATCCGGATTTATCTGACTACAACAAAATCGTCAATTTGACACTATTAAAAGGGTAGATCCACAGTCAATCACTCATGAAGCGTTGTTGCGATTGAAATATCTAAACGAAGAGACCTATTATCTCAAGTCTGATCCGATGGAGGAGACACTTACGTGCACGTTGATGAAACGCGTGCTCCTCGCAATCCAAGTCGATGAAGATCCAAGCATTGGAACTCCTAATTTCGTCACACGAAATCTAACGTCTTCTTCATAAGCAAGAAGCACCAAAGAAGATGGAATTATGCAAGTAGTCAATCTGGCAGCACAATGGTTTCGCGATGACGACGATTCTCTATAGCAAAGGGGTGGACGGCCACACTTGAGATAGAGCAAGGGTGTGTGATGATAATGAGAGAGAGAGAGTTGTAAAAATGTGGTGTAAAAGAAGAGCTAGAGTTGTCTTTTTATAGCTTTTTGGGAATCCATGGACCACAATCCATGTGAAACACAAAATTAATGGCTGAGATTGACTTGTGTTTTTATTTGATAATCATGATTTTATTGTAAAAAATACAACAATAATTAAATTAAATTAAATATATATTGAATTATCATCAACATAATTTAATTAAATTAAATCAATTTAGATAAGAGTATGAAGAATGAGTCAACATTCTAAACATAGGGGGGATAACCATTCTTGATCAAGTCAAGGGTGGTTGTCCACCATCCATATATGAAAGGTGAGTCATCCCTTTTATTTATGTGTGATGATATATCTCACATAATCCTATATATATTTGCAACAACTTTTATTGCAAATATATTCACAAATTTAATTCCAGATTAATTTGTTAATATTCCAATCATGTCACTAAAAATTCTGAATCATATTCATATATCTAAAATAGCATGTAAATTGTATTTTCAATTGATCATCCAATGTGAATCCAAATCACATCAACAATTAACTTATAAATATTATTTACGATTAGCCCTCTCTAATATATTATAAATCACATTTATAATATATTTGATTAATGTGAATAGTGTTATCCACATTATTTATATCCTTGATAATTAAATCACATTTAAGTATCTTGGATCATCATTCTCATGCTTCTAAATAATATGAACCACATCCACATTATTCATGATAATTATATCACATTTACTTTTTAATTTCTCAATGCTCAGATATACATTTATCAATGGAATTATCATTGAACTCTTTCAAGAATAATGTGCCTTCTCCGCGGATACTTGGAGATAAGGATAGGGTGATTGTATGTTCCACATATGGTGACTTGGATATTGATATCATATCTCAAATCCATATCTCAAGGGCCTCCCACATATATTTGATTAAATCAAAACAGTATATCTAATCTTCTCATTTCATTTGAATCACATTCACATCACTATCCAACATTTGGACCAAGACTAGACTACGTCTCTTTTGAGAGGAGTCATTAAATTCAGACTTGTTTCATTACTCCCTTGGAATGGAAGCGTCATGGTTATACAATCGTTTATTGATTACATCACCCTTAGGTATTCCTAATACATATACACCATGCATACTGGAAGATCTAGGATAAAACTGAAGCTTTAGATTTTATTTATATTGTCTCCTTCAGGGTTTTATCATTAAGTTTCTTATTTGATTGTTGGGAATTAGTATCGATCACATACTTTCCAAAAGCATATATCATACCTAGTATTGATCATATACTTTTCAAAAGCATAGATCAAACCTACAAATTTAGTCAAGCTTCCAAAGTGATATGATCGTGCATGGAATTTGATTTCCAATATCTCATGAGTGAGATCATGTCTTCCGATTCAATAATGAACATGTATGATCCCTTTGAGAGATCGTATTACTCATATGCCCTTGTATGTACACCAACACATCGGTGTATAGAACTTGATTAGATCATCAACCTATGAGTTTGCCAAATATACATACTCATACATATGGCAATACCTATGTCTCCAGTCATAGGATGCGTGCCTATATCGTGACAGCATACGATATAGGTCTCGGTTATCTCGATCTCGTTAAGTCAATACTTTGACCTAACTTATTTAACACCTTCGATTCTCTATTCCTATGTAGAGGACCTACATCAAGAGGTCGGTTAGATATCATCCCATTAGAGAAAGGATTGTAATTTCCTACTCGGGCTGCAGATCCTCTCTTAACAATCATTTGATGGTGCTTGATGAGTCCTCAATCAAACTCTTTAGATATCACCCAAGCACCAACCTCCATGATTCAATAATTGAATCAACAGCTGTATGATCATCAAGATGGCCATGGTACATAATCCTAATTGAACTAAGGGACCTATTATGCAAATTAATTATTCTTCATTTCAGATCAAGGAATGATATTTGCAATAACATTTATTGCATAATGACTCATCGTGGGCCTGCATCTCCAACAATCTCCCACTAGCCCAAAAAGGTATTAATGGGCTAATATTTAAACCCACACTAATGTGCTAATCATAATCTATTTAGAAAAATAGCTAGGTAAGATGACTAGTCACTCTGTTCCTGAGAAACGACGCTAAGTCCTTTTACGGTACTTTCATATCTCCAAGTAATAGTGCTCGTATCCAATGTGAATGTTGCATCTTATGCAATCAATACTCAATCTTGTTAAAGCAGCTTTAGTGTCTTTGACACTACAACTCAATAATAGTTATAACAAGAATGTAATTTCTATTATCTGCTCTTATCCCGTGAGATTTTTATCTCGTCAGAGCAGGACCTAGTCTTAAGGCATTTGCAGGCAAGAACTTTTAGACCATTATCTATAAAGTCTTTAAGTTCTCGACGATAAGAGTTTGAAATTACTATATCAAAAGTCTTGTCTTCTTTGAAGGTGTTTTTATTACTTCAAATAAGTATTTTTATCTCCATAGTAGGATTAGTAACACTTTACTGCTCCCATTGCATGGCAGGCATCTGGATTTTGTACACATCTAGCATATACCATGCATCTCGTAACTAATGCACAAGGGCAAGCAGTTTAAGCATTCACATCCTCAACTTTTTGAGGTGTTAGATTAAATCATGTCACGCATGTTCCAATTGCATCTCCCTACAACTCTATTGAGTTTAGGTGTATCAAGAGGAGTGAGATAAGAATGATAATCCTATCTCCATAATATATTTAATGAATTCATCTAATAGATACTGTATTGAGTTTAGGTCTATCAAAAGGAGTGAGTTAAGAATGATAATCCTATCTCCATAAGATATTTAATGAATTCATCTAATAGATACTAACTACCTAGGTCATATCAAATGCAATTCATCTTCCTTCAAACTTTGGTTCTAAATTAAAATTATAAAATCTTTGATCATTTAAGCTTTCTAAGGTGAGGGGAAGAAATATCATAAAAATCATCAATTGATACCACATATCAGTAATGTTTATTTATGATACAGATGATCCACATACATCAATATGTATGAGATATTGAATACCTTGGCATCTTATCCTTAAGATCATAACATCTCAAGGTATGGAACAACCGGATTTTAAAAACACATATTATCATCCTTATGTCATTCGAAATGACTAGGATATTATCTACATTTAGCACGATGAACACAATGGCACTCCCACTAAGCTTCACATGGTTCATCAAGGTTTTGTATGAAATTATAACCTTTATAAATTCATTGATTTTGATGTTCCAACGATTATAAGCTTATTTAAGTCCATAAATGGAGTTATTTTAGCTTGCACATTTTACCTTCCTCAACTATGAAGCCACGAGCCTACTTCGTATGAATATCCTTATAGAGGAATTCATAGAGGAATGCAATATTGACTTCCATTATTTATATGTCATAGTCAAGTTGTGTAGCTATGGTTAGCAATATTTTGACGGGTTTAAGCATGGTCACTGAAGAGCAAGTCTCATAGCAAGCGACGTCTTCTCTTCATATGTATCTTGCGGATATGAATGTGTTTTAAAGGTATCTACCTTCTCATTAAGTTCCTCTTTCTCTTGAAGATCCATTTACACCTATCGGGTCTTACCCTTATATGTGGATCCTCGAGAGTCCATATACAACACTTGTATATGAAGTATACTTTAGACATTATTGCTAACATAAACTCTCCGTGTCACGATCCTTAGAAGCTTCATCACATGAAGTCTGATCATTGTCAGACTTAACTGACACATGGAATCCATCCTCAAGCTCATTTTAAAAGGTGTGGGTTTCATCTTTTATTGTTCTTTAGTTTCCGATCATAGGAACCTCGTTATCTTCCCAAGATTCTATGAGTTCCTTTACTTCATTTTCATCTTGATTCTCAAGAAAGTCATCATCTAAGAATCATATCCTTAAAGATGAAATCTTTTAAGAATCTCATCTTCATAAAGTAGGTATCCAATTTAGTCCTTTATTTTCCCAAGGAATTAGCGCTCTCTGATCCAACTTATTTGCATCCATGACAAAGTTATGGACCAAGCAACCCTAAATCCTCAAGTGTTTAACACAAGGCTAGGTTCTAAATCATAGCTTACGAGGTTTTCATGTTTAGATTTTCGCGGAACCTTATTAATGATATATATTGTAGTCTCTACCACATATATTTATATATACCTACAAACTAAAAGGCAATTATGTTCATATTCATCATTGATTAAATCATGTCACACATGTTCCAATTGCATCTCCCTACAACTCTATTGAGTTTAGGTGTATCAAGAGGAGTGAGATAAGAATTATAATCCTATATCCATAAGATATTTAATGAATTCATCCAATGGATATTGTATTGAGTTTAGGTGTATTAAGAGGAGTGAGATAAGAATGATAATCCTATCTCCATAAGATATTTAATGAATTCATTTAATAAATACTGACTACCTAGGTCAGATCAAATTCATTTCATCTTCCTTCAAACTTTGGTTCTAAATTAAAATCGTGGAATCTTTGAACATTTAAGCTTTCTAAGGTGAAGGGAAGAAATATCATAAAAATCATCAATTGATATCACATATCAGTAATGTTTATTTATGATATAGATGATCCACATACATCAATATGTATATGATATTGAATACCTTGGCATCTTACACCATTCCCAAAGAATGGTGTATTGGATATTTTACTTTGAATACGGTATTCACAAGTATGTAAGATTTGAAATTTCAGACAATCTAAAGCTTCATATCTTACTAGTCTATTGATCTCATCAACAGACATATGTCCAAGGTTTGATGCTAGATCATTGTCAAATGATCTTCATCCTCCTAGTGATCTTTTAAGGTTTAAATTTTCAGTATTTAGAAATGTTAATGAATCATTCATTAATTTTCTAATTTAATAGATACCTTCAGATGTTAGATTACTATCTGAAATATACTCATCATAACTCTTTATGATAGATCTATTCTAGAAGACATGATTATTTCCAACATTCAGAAATAAACAATGAATGTATTCTAATATCCATGTCATAGAAACATTCTCCGAGACTAAGGGCTATCCCATTGAAAATATAAAGTCTATCTATCCAACTGAGATTGTTGCAACAATTGCATCAATATCCATATGGTTGACTATTAAATCTTAAGATCAAATTTTCCAGTCTTGTAAAACATATGCAACCAATTGCAACTGTTATTAGAAAAATGATATACAATTATTAGACTTTGATCTTATCATATAAGTAAGTCAATTTCAATGATTAAATGTAGATTAATTCGATGCACTAGCTGAGTTCATTCCTAAGGATCTTAAATAGTCTAGATAGTCATACTATCTATACATCAGCTTGTTGCAGTATTGGCATCCATCCAACTTTTTGCTCATATGTGTGAAAATCATAGAAGTACAATCAACTCTTTGACTTTCCTTCATACTTGGGTCAAACTCATGCTTCCACTGCACTTCCTTCATCTATAAATAACTATTACTCAAGACAAAGAATCTCTTAAGCTGAATTCAAAAAATTTCAATATAAGAGTATTTCAACATTTATCTATGCTTCATTCAATTCATACAATATGAATATTATGAAGTCTCGTGAAAGACTAGAGTACATATACTGGGATGATGACGCTCGTCATATCTACATCCATCTTAACTCTTAAATACTTTGGTTCCATGTAGATACTCAAAACATTTTGAGTACATAATCTCTTATTGAGCCACCATTCTACATAATGCAGTCAACCGTGTCATTCATAATTAAATGTCGAGAGCACATATGTATGCTAGAACATCTTCTTAGATTTTATAAGGATTCTTTGATAATTATGATCATCATTGATATGATACTTCTAAAGCACATTTGATGAGAGATCGATTATAGAGACACATAAACCTAGGTTGTTGTCATATTGTCTATTAGTTATCATTCCTCATCATTATGAGGAAACTTGCACATTGCAACTACATACAATTATGTGTCCAACTGCAAATACAATATCTTGATCATGAATCCAATCCATGATATTCTACTGGTGATTAATGAATATAATTTTGAGTGTATATAATGTAGGTTATCTGAAATAAGAAATATCTGCATGAATATATATTTTACTTTGATTTAGGATTTTTTATATGAAAATTATCTAGCCTTGTCAACATTGAAATTTCATTCTCTTATTTACTTTAGTTGTAAGAGATATACTATACCATTATATCTCAAACAAGATATGAGATCTCCTTTCTTATCTTTGTTACATCACAATAATATGAGAGCATGTAACTCAGATAAAAAGAAGCAGAAACTCATTCTGCCTTGAAAGTTCAACTTGAATTTCCCAATTCGATCTTAACACCTAGGCTCACCACTCCTAAGGTGATGTTGACTCATTGTTAATTGAACCAACCGTCAATAGGAATAACACTCGTTATGCACAATCCAATATCGCTCCAATAATATGAGGACCTGATATTGAGGTCACTACGCATATGACCTTACTCTTTAGAGAACCAAAGATCCCGATCCAGATGCGCTTATATGCAGGAGTTGTCACTTCAGACATGTGTCTCATACATACAATCCCTAGTGACGGAATCCTTCACCTTGATGGGAGACCATGGATGTCACTTATGTGATCCTCCATATCCCATTCAAATTTTAATTAATTATTATGAAACATATTCACATAATTAATTATTGCAAAGAAATACTACTCCATTCATAATAGAGTGTCTAATTGGATATAAATTATTTAATCATATTAAATCATCTATCAATCCAATTCAAACAACAAACAAACAATCTTGATTGTTACTTGAAGGATGGTATAATCTCAAAATACGTAGTTCAAATTTTAATAATTAGAAAAATGCCTCATGATCATTTCAAGCATTATTCTTTCCTTAATCCTCTATCATGGTTAGTATGCACAGGATGTGGGGCAGACCGCTCCGGAGCAACCTACTACCCCAACGATCTCCGACTAGACAACATATCTGCCTCAGGTCAGGATAATGTGATCTGATCATTTTGTATTTGAGATGATATTCGGCCTTCCAATCGAAGGTATGTCATATAATATTTATCAAAATCATTTCGATTAATTTTGTAAGGAGATTTGCTAAACAAATCTCCAATCTTATTCAAGTATCAATATTTGTTGGAAAGTTGTTATAACGAAATTGATCAAGATCAATTATCTTATCATGTTGGTTATGATCATTCAAAAATAATTATCATTATCAAATATTTTGTAAATATTTAACAAATAGTTATTTTAGGATATTAACCATTATTTTTTATGAATTATTTGAATGACAATCACAAGTTTCTTGTTCAAATTTCTTAACTTTCTAAAAGTGACACATGTTTACTAAAACTAACAAATCTTGAGCAAATGAACTCCAAATCATGCAAATTAAATTTCCTTGGTTTGTTAATTTGATTTGCAAAAGAATCTAAGTAATAAATATACATTTTTAGGCATTTTAAAATCATATTTATCTCTTGATTACGTTCTAAAATACCATTCCCGTAACAGTGGACACATGTCTATTAAAACGATCATAACTTGAGAAAACGAATTCCAAATCATGCAAACTCAAGTCCAACGGTTTGGTAATAAGATGGGAAATGTAATACAATAATAAAATCACATTTTAAATCACTTAAATGAGCTAAAACATCACACAAAATAGGGTTACGGGAAAAATGCGATGAAAATTCGCACAACCAAAAATTCCCATGGCATCTTATGTTTGTGGATCATATCTGAAACCTACAACCTGACTCTGATACCATTTTAATGTTATAGAGAGAACCTTACACGCATCAAGGAAGCGTGAAGATCGCATCCAATGCAATCGGGAGAAAGTAGTCATACAAGCTGCACGTGGTAGCAGAATTTTAAAAAAATATAAACGCGATGAAACCACATGATCCAAGAACACTTCTCAGATTGTTTCATCTAAACCACAAAGGGGTATTAGGGTTACTTATTGAAGCATGGTTGTGATCGATGTCTCTAAACGAAAATACCTCCTATCTCAAGTCTGATCCAATGGAGGAGACACTTGCGTGCGCATTGATGAAACACGTGCTCCTCGCAATCCAAGTCGATGAAGATCCAATCACTAGAACTCCTAATTTTGTCAACAAAATATAGTGTCCTCTTTATGAGGAAGAAGCACCAAAGAAGATGAGATTCAAAAGTAGTCAATCCAGCAATACAACAACATCACGATGACTACGATTCTATCTGGCACAAGGGATGGACGACCACACTTGAGAGAGATGGTGTGCGATGATAATGAGAGAGAAATGCAAAAATGTAGTGTAAAAGAAGAGTTGCCTTTTTTTATAGTATTTTGGGAGTCCATGGATTACAATCCATATGAAACACCAAATCAATGGTTGAGATTGATTTGTGTTTATATTCAATGGACGTGATTTTGTTGTATAAAAATACAAAAATAATTAAATTATTTATTAATTTAAATATATATTGAATTATCATAAATATAATTTAATTTAATTGATTTGGATAAGATAATGAAGAATAAGTCAACATTTTAAATATAAGGGTTTATCATCAAATAAACCTTAATCAATGTGAAAATGTGTATTGAACTAGTAAAATTATGGGTTATTGTTAAATTAAATCAATAACATACCAAATCAAACTTTTACAAACCAAGACCGAGCTAGACCAATGAAGAAACACTAATTGGCGATAATAATTTGTATTTGTTGTAATATGACCAATCAACACTTGATCATAAACGAATCGAATAATCTCTATATAGAGGATCCGGATTCAATTTATCATTGACAAGTTTAGATCGAACACATGGACACGAGCGGCTAACTAATTTAATTTAGACGTTAAATATTTACTTTAGCAATTTAACGGTGATCTAGGTCATGCAACAACACACAATGCAATGCATGAGTTTTTATGTAAGAGTTTTTATGCAAATATATATACATATATATATGAACAGAATGATGATGCAATACTACACTATTGCCAAAGCACAACACTCAATCAAGCTCATGAATATTCATCGTATAACTTATATAACTAAATATGAATTGGTGCATAAAATACATCCGATTGTTCAACCTAATTAACGAGTGGAATTTTTAAACACCTGATAAAGAATGCTACACAAGAAGCCCAATTAATTTACTAATAAGGACTTAATGAGAAAAGGATTTAACCATAGTTCTTAATTAGTCTCAATGCATTTTATAGAAAATCAGAGAAATTAAGTATAAACTCCTTAATGAAATCAAATTATAGTTCAAGATCAAGACAAGATAGACAAATTACACTCTAAAAATTTAATGTAGGAATATCATATTAAATCAGTAAAAAAATATACCAAATTAAAGAGCATGAAACAAGCTTTAAAATGAGATAGATTTCATTAAATTTAAACTAATGGTTCACAAGTTATTCAATAAACATCATATGGTCATAATTGTGATAAAAGCAACTTTATTTAATTACAAAAAGGTCCTCACAAGGATTAAAATGCAAATATTAAAAGAGCTTGGATATAAATGCAACTAACCTTGATAGGGACTTATTTGCAATTCATGAAAAGAAGGTGGGTATCTTTGCAATTTTTACATCCTAACGTGCGTGCCTCGTGTGATTGGTAGGTTCGGGATGTGAAGGAGGCTCGGGCCATGTGTTGCGCTATGGTGCCTTGGTGCTAGTTCGGGTGCTTCGAACCTATGGTTTGAACCAATGCTTCAGATCTGGAGTTGAGGGTGATTTGGAATAGAGATTGCTCTTAATGATTCCTCCTCCCTCGACTGCCGACAATGGGGCTCTTACTCTGCCTTGCTATGATGCTAGAACTAGATGTTGTGGAAGCTTCCTCGGGCCCTAGAGAAGAAGATGGTGCTCCAGTAGAGAGCCAAGGATTTTTGTGGTAGCCTAATAGTGTCTGGTCATTGGAGACGGAAGGGGCTAACGGAGCTCTCTTGAAATTCTGATCATTGAGCTCCTACAAGGGTTATTTCCATCCACAAATAAAATGTGAATCTTTTGAGATGCGAACGTGGCGAAATGAGGCTTTATGGAGATTTAGGTCTAGAACCCTAAATGGTTTCACATGCTTTACAGACCTATGAAATGATCGATGTGAACACCATAATGGAGAAGGGATGAGTTAAGAAAGTGGGATGCACATGAAACTGTGATGGAACGTGATGGTATACGAAGGTTTGTATGTGAAATATCATGATGGAGTAACACAGGGAAATAGAAAGAAAACACTAAGAAACAAAGGTTGAAACCTTACTTGAAAATGAATGGAAGAAAACAAGGATGAATCATGATTGATTTGGAGCTTCAGCTGCTCTAATCTTCGCTTGAAGCTTCTTGGCTGGAGAAGCTAAGCTCAAGCAGCTTTGTCTATGGCTGTAGCATGAGACAAACTCATGGATCTCGTTGGAGGGGATGACTCCGTTCTCTCTTTTTGTATCTCTCACTCTTTGTCACAGAGACTGGGGTTCAATGGTCCTCTCTGGAATGACATATATCGGCTGTGGATGGTCGGAGAGGAGTTTTGTGGAGGTGGAAGTTAGGTTACATGCAGTTGATGGAGGTGATTTTAACTACCTCTCACATCCTCACGTGTGAAGGACGATAACTACTAGAAGTTAGGCGAGGATGATGGGTAAACAAGGAAGAGATATGAGCTGAAGTTAGGTGATTGCGACATGTGATAAGGCCTAAGGTTGATATAAAATGGAGAATGATGACAGTTTTGGAAATCAACGCAGTGTGGGTGAAAAGTCCTAGATTACCCTTCTTAATTCAATCGAATTAATGATTAAATTTGAGATGCTCATTGTAGTCGGGTAAAATCGGACATATCAAAACCACTTAGATGAATACGTCTATTAAACACAAGCGGCAATTTTTTTATTGGGCAAGCCCAAGGTCGAACTCAGGGAGGCAACTTTTTGCTTAGATTAATTCAAAGTCAATTTTGATGTTGGGTTTTCAAGAGAATATTTTTTTTATGTTTTTTATGCAATTGAAAAGGCAGATGCAATTCAGACCAAGTTCGAGGGTTAAAATATAAAGGGTAATCAAATCAAGTCCAAAAATTATGAAACTTGATCAGAATGTTAAATGTAATGAAATTAAGCTATTCTCTTGATTCTTTTATTTTATTTTCTTTATTTGAAAAATTAAAAATATAAAAATTTATAAAATAAAAATCATTAATTTTTTTTGAAAAAACAGAAACATAAAAAATATAAAAACTAAAAATACCATAAAAATTTAAAAAACATAAAAATTACCCAAGGTCCAAGAGTAGTTTGCTTCTAGATTCCTTCTATTTAGTATTTGATTTTTCAATGATTAAATGACCCTTGCTTAATAACTTTTGCCTCCTTGTGTTCAAACATGGGATCTATACCAAGTTAATAAATAATAGCATCGACCACTCTCTTTTATTTTCTTGATTCGTTTTGTGGTTGAATAATTTTCTCGATATCCGCTTGGTTTCTAGGGTGACAACGACACTTTTTATTACTTAATTTCATTAACTTAACCATAGTCGCTCGGTCGATCATTAAAATGGTGCCATTGCCAGGGAGGTACAACAAGGGTAGTTAGGTTTTCTTTTCTTTCTGCTCTTGGTCATCTACATATTATGTTTCCTTTTTGTTTTTTTATTTTATATCATTTGATTTATTTTTCATAATGGTTATCTGACGCATTTCTTGTTTCACCATTGTTGCGAGGGCCCATAAAGCAAGGAAGGCCATCTTAGGAGAGCCGACACAACCGAGTGAGGCAGAGGTCAGACGTTCTACACCAACCAAGAGGAGAGAGCAACCTAGGAGGAATTGGAGGAGCGGAAGAATATCTTAGCTTTTAGATTTCTTTTTCAATCATTGTTTTCATTTTTGTAATTAATTTGTAATAAATTTTGGCACTTTCCCTTTTTCTATTTTCTAGTGGGACTTGAGACTTTGGACATTATTCGGGTTTGTTTCACCAAAGTGCCGGTGCACTAGGGGGACCTCACCAGATTTTGGTTTTCATCACCTTTTTTTATTTGTTTCACATGATTTTTATGCTTGAAGCCTTAGCATTAGGTTCTATTTCCTTGGTTGAGCCAGGTAACCGATTAGGTCCAAATCCCTTAAATAAGAATACCTGTTCATATAGTTTAGATTTTAGCTTGGACTTAGTCAAATAAACTGGTTCTTTCCCTCTAATAGAAGATACTGATATGCACATATCATATTGCATGTAGACTGCTGGAGCAAGATACACCTTCTATCTCGTACATGCATCATTGATTTTATCATGCATCGGCTTTTTCGACTTCCTCCATTGTTTTCTCTCACATAGGATAAAAGGGAAATCGGAAAATTCATTAGGCATTTTTTTAAAATACCCAAAAAAGTGATAACCAAATAAAAATCGGGACTAGTAAAACAACTTGACCCTAAAACTAAACGTAAGGACTATGATTATTTTGGTAAAAGTAACCCCCTCATTGTTTGCATGTACTTACCTCCAAACAGAGTGGGCGAGGTTGTAGTCGCTAAGGATTAGAGCCAAAATATCTAGACTTGTGCCCTATACTCATGTACATTACGTATTGGTGTATGGTTGAGATGCAAGAACTTGCCTTCGACCCTTAACAGAAGTAGTCTTATCTAAGTTTGGTGTATTCTGCTGACTTAGTCATGTTCTACCCTAGTTGAGTTCATCCGTGAGTCTTATTAAGTAATTGCATTATCACTAAAATCTAAAACAGAAAAGATTAATGATCGAGCTTTCACAGTCATCATTGTGTTGAGTTGGTGAATTTGGGGGTTTGTTCTTTGATCCATTGTTTTTCAGTCCGAATCTAATCTTCACTTTCTTTCAGATCACGATGATGGACATGTGGTCTCTTAGGCTACCTCTGGTGGCACCTCTTCACATCACACATGTCTGTTCATCTAGGGCGGTTCCAGAGAGCTCTGACCCTAACTTGGAACCTGAGTATTCCGCTTCCTTCTTCTTTGACCTTCCTGACACATCACCTGAGATATAACAACAATCACAGCAGCTACATGTTGATTTGAAAACACTTGAGATTGGTTCTTTTTCCTTTTTAGAAATTGATGAGATGGCTAGTGATGAGAGGGAGAATGGGCAGCCATAGTCTTCTTCTTTTATATTCGATCAGGATGCTATCAACATTAACCTCTTGTCATCCATGGAGGATATGCAGAGACATAATAGGGACCAAGGGTTACTTATGATAGAGGTTAGGAGGGAGCTTACACAGATCAGAGATGCTAGAGTTAAGAGACCCAATGGTGGACCAGAGATTCCTAGACACAGAGCTGAGGATCGAGCATAGGATGTGGATGGACACCAGGAGGAGGCCAGAGTAGAGAGACCTTTGTGCACCATGAGGGAGTTGCACAACCCTGGTGCAACTCTCACTCATAGGTGGATTCAATCGCCAACGATTCTTGGCAATTTTGAGTTCAAGCCCCAGACAATCCAGCTGTTGCTAAAGTTCCATGGGCATTCCACTGAAGACAACGAGAGCTATGATCAGTAACTTCACCATCATCCCAGAGCAGTTCCACGATGCTTGGCATCGATTCAGAGAGCTCATTGATAGGTGTCCCCACCATGATATTTGCAAGCCCAATTCATACAGAGTTCCTTTTGTGGGCTGATAACTGAGCTCTTGTCAATGAGTCTTGTGGGGGATCCTATTTCTCCAAGGACGAGGATTAGGTCTGGGCCATCTATGAGGAGATGGTTGAGAACTGTACTATAATGACCCAGACCCGTCTCTACACTCAGGGGAAGCCTCCCCACTAGCATTGTCGCATCACAAAGTTGCATGCATTAAGGTGGGATCATCTTCATCATATTCCACATCAGTAGCACTAGCAGAGTCAGCAGCTATCGACATGGGCATTATCAGCTAGAAGTTGGACCACATGGAGATCATTGAGAAGAAGACATGCCATGGCCTGGACAATCTCAACAAGATTGATGAGTTGGACTTGAATTTGAGTGACTTGAAGAAGATGCAGATCATGTGCCTTCAAGAGACATAGGCGACTTCTTTGTCATCCTTTAGATCACATGTTGATTAAGGGAGTAGATCTTCACAGTCATCCGCCTCACACAGATGAGTCCACATTCCGACAGAGCATGTTCATCCAGCCCCACAGTACTAGTTACCACCACCTTCACCGGATACACAGATGGTGGTGTACCACAGTGATAAGCCATTTGCATCCCTTCCCCCACAATTTCACGAGAAGTCAGAGTCATGGATGGAAGTCAACGTGATTTGGTATTCCCAATACCAATAGTAGCTCGATACCCACTATGATCACCCAGGCTTCAAATGGTCTACGGGATGTTCTCAGTCCCGGTAACAGCCTCTGACATAGCTAGGACATGGATCACATTAGTCAGGACAACCATAGTACTCCCAGCATTACGTTCCTTGACTCCAATACCAGAGTCAATAGTGGAGGTAACAATAACCTCACTCCCAGTTCCAGCAGCCCCCCCTCACTCTTACTAATAGTAGCAGCATAATCAGCCTCAAAACTTTCAGAGAGGCACACCATCCGATTTCCATGCACCCTCGTATGAGAAACCAGCTTTAGATGACCTCGCCCACATGCTTACAGAGCATCAAACCACATTCATGCGAGAGATGGATGAGTTCCGCGAGGAGATGAGAGAGATCATCAAGGGAAAGTCTACCATACCTGCTCAGATTAAGTCAAATACAACCTAAAGAGGAAGTCTGAGCAAGTACAGTTGATAGTGTCCGCCACTCCTAGTGAGATACTTGAAGATATTTGTTATTTATTTTATGTTGATTTTATGACATTTAGGAGCACTAGGAATCCAGTAGGAGGTGCCTCATCTAGGCGACATCCAGATGCAGATTTCAGAGCGCCATATGGAGTAGAGAGTGATGTTGATGCCATAGTTCATAATAATGGTATTGATGAAACCCATATTGCTGATGATCCAGATGATGGTGCTGATGTTGTTTACTCTCCAAATGCTACGGAGGGTGTGTTGATGCCGCTAGTATTCCACATGATGGGACAAAGCATTGTACTGATGTCGCTTATTCAGATGTTGTAGGTGGTACTGATGTCACCAAGATTCCATGTACATATGATCTAATTGTTTTTACTGCTATTCCCATTTCTGAGGATGTTCTGTCTATAAAATTACAAAAAAATGACAAAATTTTGAAAAACAAAAAGACGAATAAAGGAACGATTTATGTTTCTTCTCCAAGTCCATCTTATGTGATGATTGATGATGCTTGTATGAATTCCAACCATTTGTATGCTCAAAGAACTATTCCTAATTCAGGCCTTCCAGTTCCTGATGAGGGTACAACGATCCCCTTTCCCTCAAGAACTCTGCTTAGGAAAGGACAAAAAATAGAAAATCCCAAAAAGAGACAACAACTAAAGTTCAACGAGTAGATGATAGAAGAATTCCACATTCAACTGACTCTACATCCCTCTCTTCCAGAAGAATCTTAGAGAGAAGAACACAATCCATAGGAAGAAGAGGTGCAACCACAGTTCAGAGGTCCATGTGCTTACGCGTGCCACACGCTTTTCAATCCAGAACCATTTGCCAGCCAAGAGGCCAGATGCAGGGGCTCCGTATGTCAGATGCCACATTCACAGGCAGTGGTTCGATCAGACTTTATTAGACAACGACTCTTTTATTAACCTTCTTCTGGTAGCTTTACTCGATCGCTTTGAGTTTGGTCCTCTTGGACAAAGCAGGACCATACTTCAATTTGCAGATAGATTTGTCAAAGGCTGAAGGGGTTACTGAAGGACGTTGTCATCACCATTCAAAGCCTAAAATTTCCTGTGAACTTCATCGTGTTGGACATGGAGATCCCTGAATGTGTGACAGATACCCCGCCCATACTAGGCCGACCTTTCCCAGCGACAACAAAGGCCATATCTGATCATAATAGCGGTAAGGTATACTTTCATCGAGGGAAAATCATACAGATAGAGACGACTGAGGAGTTGAGAGCCAAAGTTTCAGCAAGCTCAGAGTAGAAGATAGATTCAGAGCCAGACATCCACAACGAGTGCGGCTTTGTGATTACAGATTATGAAGTAGTTTGGGCAGAAGACAATTCACGAGCTCTAGTCACACCTTCAGAGTCAGTATATTTACATATTCCAGGTGACAAGAGTTTAGAGAGTGCACTTTTTGATTAGGATACCACAGAGGCTGATGATACCAATTCGGTTCGCGAAGCCGATTTTGTTTCGTGTCATTCTGATTCCTCTGATTCAGACAAGGACTTTGAATGGCAAGAGTTTGATTAGTACCTTCCATGTTCGATTTCTATAGAGCCTACAGCCAGAATGGAGACATTGCCAGTGCAGTTGATAGAGACACCAGTAGAGCTGTCTTCGTCGAGTTTAGAGATACAGAGAGAGTTTTCACATTCAGATAGTGTAGATTTCACGCAGACATTTTAGAGGCCAGATTAACCAGCTTCCACATGCCTAGAATTGAAGACATTACCATATAGCATGTACTGATTCCTTACGCCCTGATATGTTTCCAGTCATTATCTCAACAGACTTGACTGATAACCAAGAATCACATTTGATGGAGGTTCTTAAGAGAAACTGTAAGGCGATAGGTTGGTCTGTAGCAGATTTCTAAGGGATAAGTGATTGGTCTGGGATCTAACCTTTTAATAGTGTCGAATTAAGGATTTCGTTGCAGTCAAATAAATCCATATCGATAAAAAATTAACCGCACGGATCGATGAATCACCGAGTGAAATTAACGCGTAGTTTTATGTTTATTTAACCTAGGAAAACCCCAAGGTCGACTCAAGGAGGCAAAGGAACAACTCAGGATCAGATTATTAGAATTAGATCGATGTTTTCCAAGTAGGATTTTTTAATTTTTTTATGCAATAAAAATGCAGACGCACCAATGGGGAAGAACTATGTTATTAAGAAAATCAACAACTTAGCCAAAAATAATGTTAATATGAAATTAGACCAAATTGATCAAGTTGTTTTTTTTTCTATAAACCTAATCCAATGATTAATGCAAAATGTATTTTTTTGGAATTTTTGGATTTAAAATGCGATAATGAAAAATGTAAACTTTTTAGGGGTTTTATGCAATGTTCGTGCAAATGAAATGCAAAAATTATGAAAATTTTACTGGAAGTTAAATATGTTGAAATAAAACTACACTATGTTTTTTGGAATTTTATGACACTTTGTAAAATTTTTATGAATTTTTTACTGAAATCATAGTGACTGCTAGTATTTAATTCCTAGTTAATCCACGAAATCAAAATTTCTAGAGATATATTTATTTCAAATAGATATCTTAATGTGCAATCCAGGAGATTTGAAATTTTGTAGAAATCTTATTCGTGGATTTAATTAAAAATCATTTAAAGAATTCACTTTAGAATTTATTTTATGCAAACGACAACTCAATTTCGATGAAACATGGACAGTAACTAAAGAGCACTTAGAGGCATCATCTACAATTGTTTCACACTTTTTGGAGCAATATTTGATTACGTGCGAATTTCAGAGCAAAAATGGGTAAAGTATCACTGGTTGTCAAACTCTGATTTTTAATAAAATATCAAAGCTCACAAAAATACAATTAAATAGCCAAAAGATAAAGATTTAGATGCTCTACAAAATACAATTTTTTTGAATAAAAAATTAATGCACAAATACTGTCCAAATTAATAACCGAAGTCAAGGGTATCTTTGCAATGAGGAAAGTGAAATAAATAACTTGAAATGTGCACAGGACCGTTTTATAAATAAAAAATATGAGGACTAAGAATGCAATTTTATTAAATAAAATAAAAAAATTTGGACCTTATGCAGGGAAAATAGATGTTGAGGGCAACGCACCACAGCGTTGGGGACGGCGGCGCGGAGGTGGGCCATCGTCGGCGAGCTGGAGGGCAGCCAACGCGTTGCGGCGGAGGTAGCGGCAGGCGCGGGCCAAAGCGAAGCTCGGCGGCGGTTTCGCCCGGGGGGGGGGGAGCGAGGAGGGAGCGGGGAACCACCTGCGGTTGGGGCGCAGAGCGCCAGCTGGCGGGGCGGGTGAAGGAGGCGGCGGCACACCGGCTACAGCGCGAGATGAGGCGGCGCGGGCTTCGTACGGCTGCGGCGACGCGTGAGCGGAGGGAGCCGAAGGCACGCGGCAACGCGACTGAGGGAGGCCATGCGTGAAGGTGAGATGGCGGCCTGGCGGCGCGGTTGGCCGCGCGCGGACGGCGCAACACCGTGGGCGGTGCGGGGGTTGCAAAGCCTGGTGCGATGGCGGGTGGCCTCCTGGCAGGGCGGCTGTCGCGCACAGCAGGAGCAGCGGCGCAACTGGAACGTGCGGGTGCGACAATCCACGTGCTGAAGGGTGGCTGGGGAAGCTCGGCCGGAGTCGCGGCGGGGGCAGTTGCTGTCGTGCCTGTTTCTTTTTTACCTTTTTTTTAATTTTTTGTGAATTTTTTATAGGAAATGAAATTGGGGATGAAAGTGTGGTGTGGAATGGTGGTGATTATCGATATATTCAAGGATGATGATGTAAAAAAATACGATGATAATGATGAATGATGGTGAATGAAAATGTTTTGGTGATGTGTTTGATGATGAACAAGGAAGAAAATTATTAGATAAAAATAAAATGACAAGGAAAGGAGATGGAGTACTTACTTGAGATTTCGTCAGGTGAAGCTGCGATGTGCGGCTCTTGTCATCGCTTCAAGGAGATGGTGGCCTCCGAAGCTTGGCAGCGAGTCTGGAGAAGCTGCTGCTAGGTGGGCGGTGCTCCACGGATCTCACCTAAGCCTTGTCGTTGCTCGACCTAACGTCAAAGCTGTCATCGATGACGCGTCAAAGGGGGCTTGGGGCTCTCTTTCTGTCAAGAATGGTGGATGAAGAAAAATGGAGGATGAGATGTGAATATAAAGAGGAGGAGCGAGTTAGAAAACATGTGGAGAAGATGGAGGGATGGTGGAGGAAGTGGTGACTTGGAGTGGGGAATAAGAAAAGAAGAAGTAAAAGGGAAATAAAATAATATAATATAAGTAAAATAAACAGGATACTAAAAATATAAACAATTCAAATAGTAATAATAAAATAATAATAATAAATACAAAAATAATAAAAAAATAGGGTGACATGTGGCAGCTCCAGGAGCTGCCACTTGTCTCTCCTTGGAAATTCAAAAATTAAATGTAAAGAAAAATAAAATAGAAATAACAAAAGGGGTTAAATCAAAAAGTTGTCAACACAAAAGTTACTCGTCTCGACGAGATTTACAACTTTTGTGAAGGGCCAAAAATCAAATGAAATCACCTGTACAAAATGTATTTTTGGAGGTACCTTATAGGTATAAAATACTAGATTTTTTCTTTTGCATTTTTTTGTCATTTTTAAATAAGAGAAAAATTAAAAGAAAGTTAGAAAAATATGAATTTTTTTACAACTTAATCTATTTTTTTTGAATTTTTTATAATTAAGAAAATAAAAGGATAAAATACAGGGGCAAAAAGGTCATGTTTAATATACAATAGGGGCCCAAAACTCAAGTTTCACATACGATCTCCGATTTCAATGAAATTGGTCTTGTTTTGAATGTCTCTGAATGCATATTACTTTAAAAGTGAGCAGACCTAGATCGGACATTGTATGAGAGAGATATGTGCATTTTAAGATTCATAGTCTCAAACTTGGATTTGGGTTTTATTGGTCAATTTTGCAAGTTAGTATTTTTTGATATTTTTCTTTAATTAGTGTTAGTAATATATACACTATATAGTTAATTTTATTGGATTTGGGGTTATATAATATATATACAAATAGGTGAATTTAGTTATATATATGTGAATATGTACAAGTGATTTTTGGCTCCTTATTTAATGGAAATATGAGTGCTAAAATGCAGATATTATTCACAGATGCATGAATGCTGATTATGCAATATAAGTGGAAATATGCAGCTAATTACTCGGGAACAAATCTCTGTTTTCAACTTCTAGAGTGATGAATCACATATTCATCAACCCCCTATACTTAAACCTTGCTCGTCCCCGAGCAACTAAGATGAAATGCAAGAGTGAAATGATTTTGGATTTCATACCAAGGTCTTGAACAAAAGGTGAAAATAGAGCTTGACTCGCCCTTTGGATTAATTGTGTGGCGGAACCTTATTGGGATCTGGATTTAAGACCTAACAGCCTTTAAGTTCCACAAGTCTTCTACTCAAGATGCCTCAATAGTCAGGTCAGAACAAATCCTCAAATGCAAATTTCAGATGACTATGATTCTTACTTGTATTGTGTAAGTGAAATATAGCTCTCCACATCAGAAATGGAAAAGAAGTAACCTCCTCTAATAAGGTAACTCTAATTCCTCGATCCAGTAACTCTTTCCTCGAGGAGCAGGGTATTCCCTTCTAAGTTCAAGTGCAACCAACTCAAGAGGAGGGGGTGGAGAAAAGAATGGACGATAGCTAATGTAGCTACCTATCCCGGGATTCCTGACCAGTGTAGCCAAGTCATCCAGCTGCAGACTTCTTGCTAATATACACTCCGACAGGTATTTTATTTTCACTCAGACCTATCTTATTTTTTTGGAGTTCTTGCATTTTTTTCTTCTTTTCTTCTTCTTCTTCTTTTTTTAACATATATACAAGGTGCAGCATGTACATAAGGAGTTTTCTCCTTGATCCAGTATACTATCCCTCTTTTGAAGCTTTATTGCAACCCACAACATCCCGTCCTTAGACGTCAACACCACCAGACTAGGTTGAGATGCACTACCCTCCCTAGAGGAGGACTGATGTTTCCACCAGTGTGCTACTCCAAGCTAAAGGATTCTACCTCCTCACCACCTCATCAATGAAGAGCTACGTGCATGGTACTTGTCCAAGTTAGGTCACTGTCTATAAGAATCATGCGTGTGCACGAGATATTCTACTTAGACTAATCAAGATGACATGTGAACATAGACGTGCGGACTCAAAGAATCAAGTCACTTGACCTGAGAAATCTTAACTCCAGTTCCTATAAGGTTCCTCTGAAATTAGGTAGATTAAGGTCAAAACAAATCCATCCTCAACATCTATTCATACTTGGTTCAGAACCCACTAGCTTTCCACTTTGCATATGCATGATATGCAGATGCAGATGACATGCTACAGAGATGAATGAAATGCTAGACACTTTTTTTTGAAATGCCAGGATGATATGCAAGAGTAGATAAGAAGTCTTTATTTTCAACATTTTTGTTTTATTTTGTGGTATACAACAATTTTTACAAGAATATTATTTACAACAATTTTTAGTTTATACAATTTGTACATAGTATACATAGTAAAAATTTTTTTTGGTATACATCCTATTTTACATCAAATTTTACAAGAGTATGTTTTTACAATTTTTTTCAATTTTTACCCACACCTAATTATTGCATAATATATACAAAAATACATGAAAATATGCGAAAGTACGAGCTATGGGTAAAGTATATATGTAATATATACACGCTGAAAAATGAGAAAGCGAGAGCCGCTAAGTAATGGTCTGACAGATCAGACTCAATGTCGCTGAGGCGACTACTCAGGCCTTCTCTTTGATCAACAATTAACCCACACAATCAATCAAGCAATCAAGATAAAGGATTAAAATTTATTATACCCTACTAAGAATGTATAATGGCAAGCAAGTAGGGGTTGAACACGGGAAGCAAAGGAGTAAAGCAGACTAAGTGAAAGTCAAATGCCTTATGCCTTGTAAACTACTTAGCCAATGGGAATTTTTGTGGATTTTTGATTTTATATTTTTATATTTTTACTTTTAATTTTATATTTTTTGTATTTGATTTTTAATTTACTGATTTTGTATTTTCTTTTTATATTTTATATTTTCTTTTTCTTTTAATAACGATATAAACTATAAGGAATATATATATATATATATATATATATAGAGGAGTGATCCTATGAGAGAAAACCGTTGTGAGAGCATGAGAGGGATGATTCTAGACCACAAGATTCACCCAGGAGAGAGAAGACCAGGAGAGAGAAAACAGAATCATGTGGTCAGAATCATTCCTCTCATGCTCTCACAATTTTTTTCTCTCATAGGATCACTCCTCTCTCTCTCTCTCTATATATATATATGGACACTAGAGATAAGAGGGAGATAAAAATAGGGAAAAATACTCAAAATACAGGAAACAAAATGTTTTTCTAGTTTTTATATTTTTTCTAATATTTTTGTGATTTTTCTAGATTTTTCAATTTTTTTGGTATTTTTAAAGATACAATACTGAAAATAGTGAGCTAAGTTGCTGGCCGAAATTAAAATGAGGATGAAAAATATCAATCAGTGTCAAAAATTTCTCAAATTAGTTTTAAACTAAAGACAATAAAATAGGGAAAATACAGAAACTGAAATTGTATTTTTAGGATTTTGTAGAATTTTTAAGATTTTTAGGAAGGTTTTTGGGATTTTCTAATTTTTAGGAAATTTCTTTTGTAATTTTTAGTGATTTCTGGATTGAAGTCAAAAGGCATGCAAACACACAAAATTTATTTTTTTGGAATTTTTCAAAAATGTTTTATAATTTTTATGTATTTTCTAATGCAAACAGTGTTGGAAATGCGTGCTTTTGAATTTTTATAAATATTAAAATGCAATAAATATGCAAAATAAAAATATGTCAAGAAAATACAATGCAACAGGAACACTGTGGTATTTTTTTTTGTTGATTTTTGGAATTTTATAGATGCACGAAATAAATAGAGACAACAAATAAAAACTACACTGCTAGTAGGGACTATTTTGCAATTAGCGAGAAACACAGGGGGCCAATATGCAAATTTTACACAAAATATATACGCATTAAAGAACTTTTTGGACTATTTAGAAATTACTAAAGTCGTGAGGTCTTTCCTGCAAAATTCCCAGAACTCACGTGCCTAAACACGCGCGGCAAGGATGTATATGCAATTATCAAAACATTTAGGGGCTTACATGCAAAAAGTCAAAAATTTTATAACTGCAATGAAATGTTTCCGTACGTGACATAAATACCAAAATGCTTGAGGGCCCGACTGTAAAATGGCACTCACGTGCAGCGTCACGTGAGGTGACGTGGCCAGGGGTGAGAGTGCAATTACTAGAAGTTCGGGGGCTTCTTATGCAATTAGTACAAAAATATAAAGCTGCAAATAAAATTTTAAGCAGTACACAATAAATAAAAAAATGCGCGAGGGTCAAAATGCAAAATACCCCCGCAAGGCGATCGGACGACAGATGAGAAATCACTTGACACGTGGCGAGCTTCGATCACGCGATGACGATTCACGATCCGACGGTCTGAACAAGATCACCCGAAGATGATCAATGACTGCTGGGCTCGATCCATCGGATGGATGCTGGCGTATCTGGCGTTTGCTCGGGATCAGACGACTGAGAGGCCAGGAGGAAGAACGCGGAAGAAGGCCGACGACGGTGAGCTTCCGCAACCTCCCCCACCCTCTTACGTCGGTCTTTGAAGCTCAAGACTACCCAGAACGTCTCCTGCAGGGTTCTGAAGATGCTGGAAGCCACTGGAGGCGATGAGGCGTCCTGAAGCGCTCGCTCGGAGGTGGCGGAGCTGAGAGGCAGAGGCTGGTGGACCTTCGGTGAGCGCCAAAACTTGGCTCCAGACAATGCGAGGGCTTTGGACTTGCAGAGAAAAGTTACAAGAGTCAGGGGCAAGTTGCCGCGACCCCCACCCAGAGCGCGAAATGAAGTGTTTGGCGACATGGAGGGGTTTCGTCGTCGGCCGACAAAACTCGACGCACGGCCACGACGAAAACCAGAGATTTCGTGAGGATTTAGCGCGGGATAAGGGGCGGTGAAGCGCGGAGGAGTTTTTGAACTATTTTAAGAGCTAAAGAAACAACGGGACAAAAGGAAAATGACCTCACCAAGTCGCACGGGAAGAGAGCTCCGGCGAGAACTCCGGCGAGGGGATGCGGTTGATTCGACGCCTCTCAGACCTCTCCGATGCGTGGGAACGCCTCCTGCTGTCACCAGGAAGAGGTTCGACGATCTAGGAGGAGGTTAGAGTGGGGGAAGAGTGATCAAAAATGAAAGGAAGGTCGATGGGGGGGGGGTATTTGAAGGTTTGACTAAATGGAAGACTGGCTCCAAAAAACGAGGCAGTGTCATCGATTCAGCGGTCCACTCCCCGAGCAAATCATAGGGCGTGAATCATGGGTAGTCGAGCAACAAAAGTGCAGAAGGAAGTATTATCAAAAAGTGAAAGCCTTGACCTTGATAAATCCGCGAATCAGAGCAAAAACCAAGTTTTCTGACAAGACACAAGAGAGGGTTAGAGAGTTGACCCGCCGGTCAACTCCCCAGACCTCATGGTTGGTCCACGTGGACCAACCAGGAAAAATCCTAGGAAAAAAATCCTTGTAAATTCCTTTAAAAATAGCAAATAAATTTATTAATTTTTGTTTATTAAATAAAAAATATTTGTTATTTTATAAGGTATTTTAATATGATTTTTAATTATTTTTATGAGGTGTAAAAAATACAAGTTACCATTTTAGGCTTATATAGGTATATACATCTATATATATTAACATTTTATTTTTATTTTATACATTTAATTTCATTTATTTTGTTTATTATTTTATATATTTATAGAATATTTTTATACACTTAGATATATTTTATTTTTTTCTGAAGTGTTTTGTACACTTAATAAAATATAAGTATGAGTCATATAGGTATCTTTATAGCTATTATACCTATGTATTATATACAAGTATTTTATTTTTATCTTTTATTTGTGTTTTATTCCTGTTTTAATGTACTCATATATTACAAATAAAATTTACAAAATTATGAAAATAAGAAATTATAAAAATAAAGAATAATAAATAAAATGAATATTTTAATCTGTACAAGTATACAATAGGGGTCCAAAACTCAACTTTCAAACCGTAGCTCTGCAAAATACAAAACCACCTCCATTAAATAGCTTTTTTGAAATTATATACAATTAAAGGTGAGTTTGATGCATTCGAGTTTTTATTTGAGAGTTACAGTTCTGAGAAGTTGAGATTCTGGAATCTTATTCAGATCATAACTTTTTATCTGTATATTATTTTTGAGTGAAATCAATTTTGTATTTTTCTTTATTTAATTATCTACAACTTTCATGTATAAAGTTTATTTATTTGAGGTATAAAAAGTGGAATAAAAAATAGGTCCCAAAATGAATAAAGAATGAATGAAATACAAGGTGTTTTTATTGTATTTTAGCCCTTATCTCCCCCTACTTTATTCCTTATCGACCTAGTCATCGAGATGCCTAGGCCTTGGGGTTTCGGGTCATAAAATATTCACAATATTTTATTCTTTTTCTTTTCTTTTCTTTATTCTATAATTTTGTCTTTAAAAACTGCATTTTATACAATATTTACACAATGATGCATGAATGCTAAAATACCTAAATTAAGCCTATTTACACGCATTTACTTGGGTTTTAAGGAAAAAATAATAGAATAAAGATGATGAAACGTAGATTCATCATCGCCCTATACTTGCCTTTGATAGTCCCTAGCAAACACTTATGCAATAAGTGCAGAAAAGAAAAACAAAGAAAATAAAAAGAAGAAAGATGGAATAAGTTTAATTATCAAACTCGTCTTAACAAAATCAAAGTTTGGAGCTTAAGTCAGCCCTTTGGAATTTTAGTGCGGGTGGAACCTTAATGAGAACCGGATTTGAAATCCAACAGCCTTCGAGAATCCCAAAACCTTGCTCAAGTCTCCTCAATAGCCAGGTCAGAAATATTTCAACTCATACGCAAACCCTTATGACTATGAATCTGATTCGTACAGTGTAAGTGATGGTGGCTCTCCCCAACTAAAATGACAAAGAGTCTGGCTTCTCCAATATGACAACCCAATGATTCCCCAATCCAACAACTCATTCCTCAAGGAGCAGGGTATTCCCTTCTAAGTTAAAGTGGCAACCAGCTCAAGAGAAGGGGGTGAAGAGAAGAATGGACGGTAGCCAGTGTAGCTACCTATCCTAGGATGCCAGACCAGTGTAGTCAAGTCATCCAGCTGCAGGCTCACATAATTTGACTTTGAAGCTCAAGCTTGCTTATTGACTATATACATATGTACACTCCGACAGGCATTTTTATTTTTGTACAAGCCTGTCCACTTTTTTGGAGCTTTTGCTTTTTGCATTTTTTTGAATACTATATACAACATCATTTACATAGGGAGTTTTTCCTCTTGAGCCAATAGACTATCCCTCTTTTGAATCTTTATTGTAACCCACAATCTCCTGTCCTCGAAACTCATCACCACCGGACGGGTTGGGATGCACTTCCCACCCTAGAGGAGGACAAGTGTTTCCACCTGTGTGCATCTCATACCGGCAAATCCAACCTCCTCACCACTCCAACTGAGTTGAGCCAAGTGAAAGGTGTAGGTATCCAAGTTAGGTCATTATCAACAAGAGTCGTGCATGTTCTCTGAAATACTCTACTTAGACAGTCAAGAATCCATTGAACCAAGTCTCGTGATCCCCAAAGAATAAAGTCAACTAGACCTGAAGTACCTTATTTCCAGTTCCTATAAGGTTCCTGTTAATTAGGTAGATTTTAAGGTCCAACCAAGCTCCAATCTTCGGATTTTACTTAGACTTGTTCAACTATCAAACTCAATCCGAAAATGCTCATGCTATGCAAATGCTATGCAGAATGCAGAAAATATATTTTTTTGATGCAATTTTCAAGATTTTGAATTTTTTATGGATTTTTGAAAAGGTGATGCATATGCATTTTTATATTTTTTTTCAAAAAGGTTTTTCAAATGTTTTTGGATTTTTTTTAATTTTTTTAATTTTGCAAATGTTTTTGGGATTTTTGGAAACAAAAAGGTTTTGGCTAAAAACTAGGTATAAATATTTACACGGGGATGCATTTTATATTTATAAGAAGTGGATTTTAAGAATTTACAAGGGTAAATGGTCAGTTTTATAGGTATATACAATAAAGGATTTTAGGTGAGATGTATGTATACCTCAAACTTATCTGACAAAGGTTTTTCAAATAA
Organism: Ottelia alismoides; assembly: GCA_037367405.1. Lineage (NCBI taxonomy): Eukaryota > Viridiplantae > Streptophyta > Magnoliopsida > Alismatales > Hydrocharitaceae > Ottelia > Ottelia alismoides. The sequence continues at coordinate 316,270 of JAZKJV010000977.1, forward strand.
TTTTGAAAACTATAGTCCAAAATAATTTTGATAAACAATTTTACAAACATGTACATACATTTGAAAATCATTTTGCAAAGGTTTTCCAAACAGTATATATAGATTTTTCAAATATTCTTGCAACCATTTTTCAAACCATTTGCAAATCATTTTTCAAACCTTTTTATTTCACACAGAAAATAATTTTTTCAAACAAAATATTCTTACAAAGGTTGAAAACATGTAACAAAATGTTTTCAAAATAGTTTTCAAAAGATTTTCACAAGGATTTTCAAACTATTTTTCAAATATTTTACAAAAAATATTTTCACCTGATTTATTAATCAGTAAATACAAAAAGAATTTGAGGAATAATCACATATTTTTATTAAGTATTTTTAATGAATTTAATAAGTATAATTAGCCATAGTTATTAGTAAAAATACGAGAGTACGAGTTATGGCTAAAGTATATACGGAGTATATACGACCCCCCTATACTTAGCTTGAGCTATGCCCTCATAGATCAGAGAGAAAAGAGAAGACATAACTCGTACTGAGTATAGAAAAGTCTAAAGAATAAATGAATAAGAAATGAATGAATAAACGGATGAGAAGTCGACCGTCCCCCCTATACTTAGGATCAACTAATCCTAAGTATAACAGACTGTATACAAAGCAGGGAGGGTCAAGGGTGGGAATGAACATATCGTACTCGGATTGTCTCCTCCTATACGTAGGGTAAGATATCCCTAAGTATAGATAAGAAGATGAGACAATGGAGAGGATCAAAGAATAGAAGATCTCGGGGTGCACACCCCCTATACTTAGGACAAAGTATATCCTAAGTATAGAAGTATGACAAAAAGTGTGGCACCTTTTCGGTAGATAAAGAAGATAGACGAGGAAAAGAAGAGAAGAAAAGAAGAAAAGAGATGAAAGTGGATATGAACAACTCGGGATGCTTATCCCCCCTACACTTAGGATAAAGTACATCCTAAGTGTAGCAGTGATGAAAGGGATGACATCATGTCGGTAGAATAAGATAGAAGAGAAGTAAAAGAAGAAAAGAAGAAAAGTCATTCAAAAATATTTGGCTCTGCTTTGCCTTCCTCAGACGTTTTGGAAATATTCAGCTCTTCCCTGTAGATTACTTGAACAGAGTCAACGACTGATATGAATGTATCATGTTCAAGGTAAGGCTTCAGAACCTGTCCATTGACTACAAATGGCTGTGCGTCAGCTGACAAATTAGATATCAATACACTTCCGTTGTCACGCACATGCTTAACCATAAACGGCCCAGTCCATTTGCTCTTCAATTTTCCTAGAAAGATCTTTAATTTCGCATCAAACAACCACACCTTCTGACCCGGCTCGAAGGACTTATGGCGGATATGCTTGTTATGCCACATTTTGACCTTCTCCTTGTACATCAGAATATTGTCGTATGCATAATCTCTAAATTCCAATAATCTGTTCAGGTCCAATTTTCTGTTCTTCCATGCTTGCTCGGAATCCAAATTACAGATGTTGATGGCCCATAAAGATTTGTGAATTAATTCAACGGGCATATGACATGGCTTACCATACACAAGGCGGTAGGGAGACATTCCCAAGGGTGACTTGTACGATGTTCTGTAAGTCTAAAGAACGGAATCAAGTAGCTGAGACCAGTTCTTGCAATCCGGATGTACAAGCTTATGTAGAATTGTCTTGATCTCCCTGTTTGAACATTCAGCTAAGCCATTGAACTGTGGGTGGTAAGGTGAAGCAACGCGATGTTCAATACAGAATTCCTGAGTCAGCTTCTTCACCTCTCTGTTTATGAAATGACTACCCCCGTCAGATATGAGAATCTTGGGAATCCCAAACCGTGCTATGATGTGATCTCTTAAGAAGCGACAGACAGTCCTACTGTCGGCGATTCGGGCGGGGATACCCTCCACCCAGCAACTTACATAGTCGGACAACAAGTAGAATATATTCATAGCCCTGACTGTTGGGAAATGGACCCATAAAATCGATGCCCCATGCGTCGAAGACGTCTGATATCTGAATGAATTTCAGAGGCATCGTGTCTCTCATTCCTATGGTTTTTCCCATCTTCTGACAGGCAGTGCCACATTTGACATAGTCATCTGCATCTTTGAATAGTGAAGGCCACAGAGGCCACTCTGAAGAACTTTTGCTGCCGTTCATTTGCCTGAATGATGTCCTCTAGAATCTTGGTCATGACATAAGGCGAGGACACTTGGAACTTCCTCCTGAGGAATGCACCTTCTCCAGATACAACATGCCCCCTCACGAAATAGATACGGATCCTCCCATTGGTAGAAATGGATTTTAGACAAGAATCTGTCTATTTTCAACTTCGGCCAATCCTGTGGGATCTTCTTGGTCACCAGCTAATTCACGATGCCTGCATATCATGGAAGCGAGGTGACTGGCAGAATTGCCTCGTCTGGAAAGGTCTCTATAATCGGTTGCAGGATCAGCTCAGGAGATTCCGTCTCAGGAAGCCTCGGTAGATGATCGATCGGCCACCTGATAACCGCCCCGCACCCTTAGTTAATTTGAGCAAATTAATTGTCCAAATTAAGTTAAAGTCGTTCGTTGCAGTCGGATATGAGAGGGCTAATCAAAAACCACTTTAATTAGATTCGAGTTAATTTCAAGCGGCAAAATTTTTTTACTTGGTGAAGTCCAAGGTCGAACTCAGGGAGACAACTGTCTCCTTAGGTCAAATTTTAGCAAAATCCAAGTGTGAGATTTTCGGGGAATATATTTTTGGTCTTTTTCGGCTTTTCTATGAAATACACATGCAAAATCAGGCCAAATTAAATGTTAATTCAGAAAGATGGTCAAATTAATTCCAAAAATTATGAAACTTGGCCAGATTATGAAATGGGATGAAATTAAGCTACTCTATTTTTTTGTAATTTTTAGATGCACGGATAATAAAATATGCAGACTTTAGTAAAAATAACTAAACCAATTTTAATAATTACCAAACGATGATATTTCTAAGAAATAAAATTAATCCAAATAGATCTAATTAAGAGCTATCCAAATCAACTTGAATTTCCTTAAAATATTTCACGGTTGATTAATTAAAAATCGATTAAGGTTTTCACTAAATGATTTTTCTAAGACAAACTATAAGTGCAAATGATGTGAATTTTGCATATGTTGTAGCATAAACTTAGATCTACCAACTACGATTTTTCAGTGATTTTTCGACAAGCAGAGAATACACAATCAAGTAATCAATCAAAATGGGCAAAATATTACAATTTTCCACCAAATTAATTTCAATAAATACTCTGCAAATCAGAAAAATACAAATAAATACTATGATGGTAGAACAAGAGTTATACTACACAATGCAATTTTCGGAATTAAAAATTGATGACAAAATGACAACAAAATAAATGTGCAAATGCAAGGGCATGAATGCAATACAGAAAATCAAAAAGAAGTTCAAATGAAGCACAGGGACTTACATGCAATAAGAAGAAACTTGAATTTTTTTTAAGAACTTGCAAAGGGGTGCAAGTGTCCCCTTTGCAAATTCCCAATTCTTTATTGTGCGATAGATCTTCCTCTGTTTCTTCACTTGAAACAGGGGAGGTGGAGCTTCACGAGGGGCCGCAATGGAGGCGGAGGAAGGAGGTCGGCCGACGGCGTGGCTGAGGCTTGGAGCGCGAGGGAGGCGGCCACGGAGCGGAGGGGGTGGCTGGAGGAGACCGCGCGCGTAGCGGGCTCGGCGGCGATGGCTGATGTGGCCTGGAGGTGCGGCGTGGCGTCGGGTTCCCACATTGGCGCGCGGCGGCGCACACGCGCACAGGAGGCGCGTGGAGGTGGAGTGGCGGACGGTGGCTGCCGCGGCTGGAGGTGGGGACGGCCGCGGAGGGGCGCTTGAGGAGGCCGCAGCAAGGAGGTGAAGCTTCTGGAGCTCGGCGTGGGGAGCTGGTGCGTGGAGGTGGTCTGGCTGCTCGTTGGCGGGTCGTGGAAGGAGGCGCGGGGGCGGCGGACGCAGCTCGCGCGTGGCTCCTCTGCTGGGCGGTGTGTGGAGGTGGTGGCAGTGGATGCACGCGTGTAGGAAGAAGAAGAGAGGGAGAGGAAGATGGAGCCAAATTTCACAAGAGGGGATTCTCATGCATTTGTTTAACAGGACGTAAATAAGTGATTAATCGGTTCATGAAATTGCGTCGAAAAATTAAATAAAAATCACCGTTGCGTTTGCAATGTATGATTTATCTGTGGAAACATAATTTATTTGGCGATTTGATGATCAGAAGTAGATGAATCGAAGAGAGAGAAAGATATGAGGAAGAAGAAGAAGAAGAGAGGAGGAAAAAGTTACCTGTAGATGGAATGGACGGATGCCTGGGGAAGAAGCTCTTGCTGGAGCTTCAGATCTTCGCTCGAAGCAGCGGCTAGGTGCTGAGCTCGGGCAGCTCGAGTGGGAGCTGCAACAAGGGATGGGGAGTCCCTTGGATCTCGCCGGGAAAGGAATGGTCGTCGCTCCACCTGAATCTATCTCTGCTGTCACCAGGAAGGCTAAGGGAGCTCTCGTCCTCTCACGATGATGGCGGATGGAGATGAATGGAGGAGGGGGAGGGCATTATAAAGAGGAAGAGGAGGTTGGAGAAGAGATGGAGAAGGTGGAGAAGATGGGGTGGAATGAGAGGTGTCGTAGGGTGGCCTCTCCCTTAAGTTAAGGGAGAGTGGGAAGGAATGGGTAGAGAGGAGAGAGATGATGCCACTTGGCGCGCTAGGATGCGGCCATGTGGCATTTATTTAATAAAAAGCAAAAACCAAGGAGTTGACACGTGGCGGCTTCCGGAGCCACCACGTGTCGCTCCCAGAAAAATCCAAAGTTGGAATGGAAAGAAAAATAAAAAAGACATAACAAAAGGGCCTAAATCAAAAAGTGTTCAACACGAAAGTTACTCGTCTCGACGAGATCTACAACTTTTGTGAAGGACTGAAAATCAAACGAGATCATCTGTACAAAAACGTATTTTTGGGTGGTACCTTATAGGTATAAAATACCACATTTTATCTTTTGCATTTTTTTTGTCATTTTTCAATAAGAGAAAAATCAAAATAAAAATAGAGAAAATATGATAAGAATATTTACAACTTAATCTAATTTTTTTTGGATTTTTATTAATGAAGAAAATAAAACGATAAAATGCAGGGGTAAAACCGTCATTATGTACAATGTAAAAAGGGGCCCAAAACCCAAGTTTTGCATACGAGCTCCGATTTTAATGAAATTAGTCTTGTTTCGAAGGTCTTTGAAAGTATATTACTTTAAAAGTGAGTAGACCTCAATCGGACACTGTATGAGAGAGATATGTGCATTTTAAGGTTCATGATTTCAAACTTGGATTGGAGTTTTATTGGTTGATTTTACAAGTTAGTATTTTTTAGATATTTTTCTTTAATTAGTGTTAGTAATATATACACAATAGAGTTGGTTTTATTGCATTTGGAGTTAGTATAAAATATATACAAATAGGGTATTTTATCTAATATACAGGTGAATATTTATAAATGAAATTGGCTTCTTATTTAATGCAAATATGAATGCTAAAATACATATGTTATCAATGCATGCATGAATGCTAATTATGCGATATAAGTAGAAATATGCCTCTAATTACTCGGGAACACAGCTCTATTTTCAACTTTTAGAGTGATGAATCGCAGATTCATCAACCCCCTATACTTAAACCTTGCTCGTCCCCGAGCAACTAAAGTGAAATGCAAGAGTGAAATGAGATTGGGTTCCATACCAAAGTCACGAACAAAAGGTGAAAATGGAGCTTGACTCGACCTTTGGATTAATTGTGTGGAGGAACCTTATTGGGATCTGAACTTAAGACCTAACAGACTTCAAGTTCCACAAGTCTTCTATTCAAGACGCCTTAACAGTCAGGTCAGAACAAATCCTCAAACGCAAATTTCTGATGACTATGATTCTTACTTGTACTGTGTAAGTGATAAATAGCTCTCCACATCAGAAATGACTCGGAACCAGCCTCCTCTAACAAGGTAACTCAATAACCCGGTCCATCAACTCTTTCCTCGAGGAGCGGGGTATTCCCTTCTAAGTTCAAGTGCGACCAACTCAAGAGGAGGGGGTAGAGAAAAGAATAAGGAATGGACGGTAGCCAGTGTAGCTATCCTATCCCGGGATGCCTGACCAGTGTAGCCAAGTCATCCAGCTGCAGACTTCTTGCTAGTATACATACTCTAACAGGCAAAATTTTTTTTTGTGGCCTGTCTATTTTTTTGGAGTTCTTGCATTTTTTCTCTCTCTTTTTTTTCTTTTTTTTGGAACTATATACAAGGTGCAGCATGCACATCAGGAGTTTTTCCTCTTGAGCCAGTAGACTATCCCTCTTTTGAAGCATTATTGCAACCCACAACGTCCCGTCCTTAGACTTCAACACCACCAGACTAGGTTGAGATGCACTACCCTCCCTAGAGGAGGACGGATGTTTCCACTCGTGTGCTACTCCAAGCTAAAGGATTCTACCTCCTCACCACCTCATCAATGAAGAGCTACGTGCATTGTGCTTTGTCCAAGTTAGGTCACTGTCTAAAAGAATCATGCGTGTGCACGAGATATTCTACTTAGACTAATCAAGATGACATGTGAACATAGACTTGCGGACTTAAAGAATTAAGTCACTTGACCTGAAAAATCTTAACTCCAGTTCCTATAAGGTTCCTCTGAAATTAGGTTGATTAAGGTCAAATCAAGCCCATCCTCAATATCTACTCATAACTCGGTTCAGAACCCATTAGCTTTTCACCTTGCATATGCAAGATATGCAAATGAGAGGTGCAGATGACATGCTATGAATGAAATGCAAGACTTTTTTTTAAATGCAAGGATGATATGTAAGAGTAAATAAGAAGCCTTATTTTCAACACAATTTTTTTTGGTATAAGTATACAACAATTTGTATTATTTACAACAAGTTTTTAGTTTATACATAATATACATAGTATATAATTTTTTTCGGTATACATCCAACAAATTTTACAAAAGTATGTTTTACAAGAATTTTACATTTTTTATACACGCATAGTACAATTTTTTTTTCAATTTTTACCCACCCTGTAATTATTGCATAATATATACAGAAAATACGCGAAAGTACGAGCTATGGGTAAAGTATATATGTAATATATATACGCCCCCCTATACTTAGCGTGTGCTATGTCCTCAGAGCACGAAAAGCGACCAAAAAGACATAGCTCGGGCTAAGCGTAGGAGAGCTAAAATTACAAAAATGTATAGAAGTCGCACCGCCCCCCTATACTTAGGCTCTTGACTGCCTAAGTGTAGAAGAAGATCAAAAAAATGGGGCAGACGAGGGCAAGAGGAGAAAAGGATGATTATACAATGCGGGCATCGGTTCCCCCTATACTTAGGCTCAGGTCAGCCTAAGTATAGGACGGAAGTGAGTATGAGGACAAATGTGATTTAGAGAATGTACAGTGAACTGACTCAGGTGACCCCTCCCCCCTATACTTAGGATCTGGTTATCCTAAGTATAGTCCAAGATAGTGATGTAATGAGGCGGGGATGGGTTACTAGAGTCGCGAGGGAGAGAGGATAAGATGTAAAAGATGGTATATACAAATGAGAGGTCTGAATCTTTTAAGATGCTGCTGATGGCTGGAGCTCACTGCTGCAAGGTCTTCTACGCGACTCGAGGTGTATCTGCTGAATCTGTCTCGCGCATAAACACAATCTCATCAACTTGGACTAACTGCTCATTGGATTCGACGAAGTGTTTCAACAGCTGTCCATTCACAAGGGATGTCCGTGTGTCATCTGCGAGATCTGAGATCTCGACACATCCACTATCATGCACCGCTCGGACAATGAATGGTCCCGTCCATTTGGATTTCAACTTGCCTTGGAAGGTTTTCAGCCTTGCATTAAACAACCATACCTTCTGTCCAGGAACAAAGTTCTTTCGTCTGATATATCTATCATGCCAACGCTTCACCTTGTCCTTGTACATCAAACTGTTGTCATATGCACGGGTTCTGACTTCCACAAGCTCATTCAGATCCATCTCTCTCTGCTTCTGCCCAAGATGCGTGTTCCAATTAACCTTTTTAATTGCCCATTCTGATTTATGCACTAACTCTGCGGGCAAATGGCACGGCTTTCCGAATACCATTCGGAATGGGGAGGTGAGGTGCCTAACGATGTCTTGTAAGCTGTCCTATACGCCCAGAGGACTTGATCCAAGATCTGAGACCAGTCCTTCCTGTCCGGGTGGACAAGCTTTTGCAATATGGTTTTCACCTCCCGATTCGACACCTCAGCCATACCATTGGTTTGTGGGTGGTAAGGACTTGCGACACGGTGTTCAATGCCGTAGTCTTTCAGGAGTTTCTTCACCCCTCGATTCACAAAGTGGCTACCCCCGTCTGATATCATCATTTTGGGGATCTCGAACCTAGAGATGATGTGCTCTCTGATGAATCTACAGACAGTTCTGCTGTCTGCGGCTCGGGTCGGGATAGCCTCCACCCATCTGGATAGATAATCAACCGCAAGAAGGATATATTCGAACCCGTGGCTGACTGGGAATGGGCCCATGAAATCGATGCCCCAGGCGTCAAAGACATCACAAATGATGACCGGCTGCATTGGCATCTCATCCTTGGAACCTATGGTTCCTCCCATTCTCTGGCATACTGGACACGACTTCGCGAAGGCGGTGGCATCGCGAAACAAAGTCGGCTAGTAGAAGCCACACTGAAGTACCTTCCATGCGGTCCTTTTCCCGGAGTGGTGTCCTCCTGCCTCTAAGCTGTGGCATAAAGAAAGGACACTCTGGTAGTCCTCCTGAGGAATACATCGTCTCCAGACACAATCCGGTCCTTCGAAGAAAAGGATCGGATCCTCCCAATGGTAGTGTCTAACGTCCGACTTCAGTCGGTCGATTTGGCTCTTGGGCCAATCTTCGGGAACTTTCTTGGAGACAAGATAGTTCACGATATTGGCATACCATGGGAGTGAGTCGATAACAAAAATCGACTCGTCAGGGAAGGAGTCTCGAATTGGTGAATCCTCAGAAGTATTAAGATCTTCGAGACGAGAGAGATGATCGGCCACTACATTCTTCTTAATAGGTTTATCACGGATGTCCAAGTCAAACTCCTGGATAAGTAAAATCCATCAAAGAAGATGCGCCTTCGCATCCTTCTTCTCCATCAAGTACCGTAGTGCCGTATGGCCAGTGAACACAGTTACCTTGGATCCAATGAGGTGAGATCTGAATTTGTCCAAGGCAAACACTACCGCAAGCATTTCCTTTTCCGTAACTGTATAGTTACGCTGAGCGGTGTCAAGCACTTTGCTTGCGTAGTGAATTGCAAACGGGACGCCATCTCTTCTTTGTCCCAACACAGCCCCAACAACATAGTCTGAGGCGTCCGTCATGATCTCAAAAGGTAGAGACCAATCTGGGGCTTGTAGGATGGGTGCGTCCATGATCATTCTTTGCAAAAGCTTAAAGACCTCAAGACATTTGTGATCAACAATAAACTCCATGTCTTTGCCTAAAAGCTCAGTTAGCGGTCGGGCAATCTTAGAAAAATCCTTAATGAATCTCCGATAAAATCCAACATGCCCGAGGAACGACCGCAACTGCTTTACGTTGGTGGGTGGCTGGAGTCGTCTGATCACATCCACCTTGGCAGGGTCAACCTCCATTCCTCTCTTGGAGATGACATGCCCCAATACTATGCCCTCCGTCACCATGAAGTGACTTTTCTCCCAGGAGAGCACCAGATTAACCTCACAACATCTTTTGAGGACTCGGTCAAGATTCCTAAGACAGGAATCGAAGGAATCGCCGTGGACCGAGAAGTCATCCATGAAGACTTCCAGGAATTCGCCGACCATTTCGGCGAATACAGCAATCATGCACCTTTGAAAAGTACCTGGAGCATTGCATAGCCCAAAAGGCATGCGCCTGAAAGCATAGGTACCAAAGGGGCATGTAAACGTGGTTTTTTCCTGGTCCTCTGGAGCTATGGCTACTTGATTGTAGCCCGAGAACCCATCTAAGAAGTAGAAGAACTCTTTCCCCGCTAGTCTCTCTAAGATCTGATCAATGAACGGTAGGGGGAAGTGATCCTTCTTTGTCGCGGCATTCAAGCGTCTGTAATCCACACAGACACGCCACGACGTGGGTACTCTCGTCACGATCTCCTCTCCGTCCTCGTTGGTGGTCGTCTGAATTCCCGACTTTTTCGGGACAACATGGATTGGGGCCACCCACTTAGAGTCGGAGATTGGGTAAATGAAACCCGCGTCGCACCATTTCTCTATCTCCTTCTTCATGACCTCTCGTAAATTTGGATTCAACCGTCGTTGGAATTCACGAGAGGGTTTGGCTTCGTTCTCCAAGTAAATATGGTGCGAATAGAGAGCGAGATTTATCCTGTGGAGATCGGAAATGCTCCAGCCTATCGCCTTGCGGTTTTTCTCTAGGATCTCTAGCAATCGAGATTCCTGCTCCTCGGTCAATCGCGAACTGATGATGACCGGAAATTTCTTGTCTTGTCCCGCAAGGAAGGCATATTTTAAAGTTGTGGGTAAAGGTTTGAGCTCAGGAATAGTGTGATCGTCTAAGAAGTCTGGCTCAATCTGATCTGGCTCGGTGTTGGAAGTAGCTGGATCGTTCTCTGTGATAGCTGCTACCAAGTTGTTCGGCTCAGGAGTCGGATCGTCAAAAGTCTCCATGCAATCGGCAAAAGCCACGTCCGACTCGTCATCCTCATCTTCCTATTGTCCTAAAGAGGGGAGGACAGATAGACCCAACTGGGCCTCTATGTCATCGAAGATGTAGGGCGATGCAGGTTCTGAGTTGTACTCGTCTCTAAGGACCTCGCAAACTGATTCATGCACTGGATCATCTCCGAAGGGGAGGGACTCATCGGTGCTGGCTGGGTTCTGTCTGCATGGCCCAACTGTGTCTTCATGATCGCAGTCTGTTCCGGTAGAAGAGTACTCGATGCTGGATTCTGAATCCGGTCTCTGCCATCTTGTCTGCTTCATCTCGAGTTCCTCATCTCCGCCTGGAGTTTGGAACTGAATCTTCCCAATCTTATAATCAAATAAGGCCCCTGTTGTTATGAGGAAGGGCCTACCTAAAATGATCTGGGAGTCTCTCCAATTACGAGGGGTTTCCATATCCAGGACAATGAAGTCCACCATGTATTCTTGTCCCTCGACTTTGATCACAATGTTCCTCAATTCTTCTTGGGACCTCTTGGTTGATTTATCAGCAAACTGTAGGAGGGCTCTAGATTTCCTAAGAGGTCCGAGATTAAGCCGCTCATAGAGGGCTGTAGGTATCAGATTGATCGAGGAACCATTGTCCAGGAGAGTGCGTGCAAACGCGATGTCATCAACATGACTCACTACATAATGTGCACCCATATCTCTTCGTTTACTTGGAAATGAGTTCTTTATTGCACAAGTCGTGGCTACTGATAAAACGTGTTTCTCAACACGGCTTTTGGTCTTCCTGCTAACCCTAGTAGGTGTGTATCTCACCTTAAGGTATTTTTGGAATGCAGGGGTCATCTCCACATACTTGTCAAAGGGGATCGTGACCTTGATATATTTGTTGCAGAATTCAGCCATCTCAGGGTCATCTTTTTGGATTTTTTTGGTTTTCTTCTTTCCACCCGTAAGAGCTCGGGGGAAAGGGATTATTGACTCTAACTCATGTTCGGAAACTGAAAGATTCTCATTAAGATCAGGAACTGAGTTATTTGCATGACTCCGACTCTGAAACAAACTAGGACTCTGACTCTGACTGAAATGAAAATGCTGAGGCGAAACCGGTGCTGCTTCTTCCGCGATTGTTGGACGATCCTCCTCACATGGAGGTGCGGGCTCTTCATCAGTTTCATCGGACTCCATGCGGATGCGAGAATGCTGCTTTGAGGACTCAGATGTCCTCTTCTTCTGCCGGCGATGGTGGTGGTGATGCTCCTCCTTTTCTTCCTCCGAGTTCTCCTCAGGTAGAGTCTCGGAGGCTCCTTCCTTCTGTGCCCGTGCCCGATCAGGTATGGTCACAGTCCTTCCGCTCCTGAGGGACATATGATTTACATTATCGTACGAAAGGATCTCATGTTCAGATAAATAATTATCTGAATAATATACCTGATCTCGAGGTCGGTTCTGGCCATGGTGTAAGCTGTTCGGGTTGGCCTGAACCTGTGCGGGAATTGGGGTCTTTGGCGCCATCTGTTGGTCCTGGGTACGAGAGACACGATTAATATCGGTTCTCATATCCAGATAATCATTCTGCATCTGTTGGACCCTATCAGAAAGGGTCTGGATCGCCAAGGTGAGGGACTCCAATTCAGTGGGCTGGGCTGGCTGATGTGCAGACGAGGTTCTGTATTGGCCCTGCTGGCCATACCGATATTGCTGCTGCTGATGGGACGGTGCTGGCCCTTGCTGATAGGTGCGCTGCTGCTGCTGGTACCCCTGTTCTGGCCTGGACTGAAAGCGCGGTGTGGGAACGGGCCTGGTTTCTTGGTAGGCTGGGGATGAGCGGTGAGGCTGATCCTTCCCCATTTCGGCCAGCCTGACAATCGGGTCACGGCTATACCAAAGCCTGTTGATCTCGTACACCTGCTGAGGCTCCTCGTATCCGGTCTCTACTTGTGGGGGTGCATGCTGGTCCTGCTTGGTGTAAGTCTGATCCCAGCTACTCTGAGGCCCCGATGCCTGTTCCTGTACAAGATGGACTCGATGTACAGGTACAGGTGGTGCAGAAGGGGCGGGTAGCTTTATCTTAGCTACCTTCTCAGAAAGTTCCTCCACTTGCTTCGGTAGACGCGAAAGAGACTCAAGTTCCGTGACTCTCTTGTGGATCTGCTCGACCATGGTTAGCTTGTCAACAATCATCCCCATGCTGGGAATGAGGTCCTCGATTAGATCCGCTACAGTCCTTCGGGTTGTCTCGTTGGATAGGATTGAGGGAGACAACGTATAGGCCCTGGTGTCCTGTGACCTGCCAGTTTCCGCCATCTGCTCCATGATCTTCCATACAACGTGCTCGTTTTTGTTCAGATAACTTCCTCCACAGGCGGCACTGACTAACCCCTGCATCTCCGGGGTTAGACCACAAAACAAGGTCTGGACTAGGATCGCCTTAGAAATGCCGTGGCAAGGGCATTTCTGCACTAAGTCATTGAACCTATCCCATGCATCGTGAAAGGGTTCACTCGGTCCTTGGGAGAAGCTGGCGATCTTTGTTCTCATTTGATTAGTCCTACTGAGAGGGTAGAACTTTTTTAGGAAGAGGTCCTTGAACTGCATCCAGGTAGTACATATCACCCCTAAGTTCTTCAGCCAATGGGCAGCCTTATCTCCTAAGGCAAAAGGGGTGGCCTTCAGTCGAATATAATCTTGGCCAACATTGGGATGGCTAAGATTGTTGCACACCAGCTCGAAGTCACGGAGGAAAGTGTACGGTTCTTCATTTATGTTTCCGTTGAACTTCGGAAGCAAACTAAGGAAGTGGGGCTTCAGCTCGAATGCCTGGGCAGGAACCGCTGGTGCCAACCAGTTCTGAATCTCGTTCTCCGCTGGGTTGTAGGCATCAACCATTGGTCGGTCAATACCTCCTGCTGCAATGATCTGTCCCATTCTAGCTGTGAGATCTGCATTCCGCTGTTCGGCTTGGGCGAGGCGAGCCAATACTTGCTGAAGTGGGTCATCTGTGTTCTCTTCATCTGAAGATTTTTTTGGTGGCATCTTGTCCTCTAGTCATGTGAAATGAAAATGATCTGGTTTAGAGGATAAATCAGGGAAGGAATTCTTACCGAGGTGATGGTCTTCCTCGGTAAGATCAGAGGAGTGGGAAGGGTTGGTTTGAGAGTAACCACCCTGGGTGTGAGGGATCCAGAACTCAAGAGGGTCATGAGTCCTGGGTGGTCCAAGGTGCGCTTGGGCCGATGAAGATGAGTTACTTGGGGGACTCATAGAGAGATCGGTAAATAATGCGTCGAGATCTCCCCAGTTACTCATCTTGATGTGGCGAGAAGAAGATAGGATTTTACTCCTACCTGAAGCAAACAGGTTAATCCAAGACCCTGGGTTCACACTCAACACGGTGAAGGACTCGAGACCGAGTCCAATTTATCTTGTAAATTTTAAGTGTGATTTTTCAAGCAAAATAGCAAGGATTACGCGGCCTATAGGGAAGTCGGCTCAGAGCCGGATGCGTCTTCCCTGTTTATCCTGTCGCCTAAGATACCACCGATCCTCCCTTTCTTCGCTCTTATCCGGAGTTGGGGACTCAAAGACGTGCCCCTATCTACTTGCAAACAGGCGGAGGCTGACAAAGCTAGGCCTTATCGCAGAGTACCGCTGGTTCGCCCCTATCTACCCGCGAACAGGCGGAGGCTACTTGGTACTTGTCAATGAGCTAAAAGTATCCAACTCGTGATATTTGTTAGGATCAGTTGGCCCGTGATATGGAAGGCGGGGATTTGGGCTCTGCCTTAAGGTGTTCACACACACTCAAGTACCCTCACTCAGCCTGAAAACAAGGCCGGGGATTAGTCTCCCGCAAACAATTTTTCCAATTTTATCAAATTTTTTGGTCAATACTGTTAGAAGTCCCTGTTTTAAGTTAAGTTCTCACTTGTTTAGTCCAACCACACAGCACACCTAACGTCCAGTCCCAATTTCCGTTTAATTTAAGTTCGAAAAACTGAGGGGGAAATCGAGAAAAGCCGATGCACGAAAAACAATGATGCGTATGCTGAGTTAAGAAGACTTACAGTGATCCCTTCGCTTTTATGCAGGATGCAATACAGTATTGAAATTTTACACTATATGCAAATGCAGAAGACAAAATCCGCTCCTAGATAGGCAGTTCTATTAGCGAGTGAAGAACATGTTTATTTGGACTAGATCTGCGGTCTAGGTGCGTCTTTTAAGTGTATGTGTGGTCCTAAAAATTACGAGCACAAGCAATTCCTAGAGTGGCTCAAGGAGCCGATAGTGCAAGTCTAAGTTACAATTCAACCACACAGCACACGGGGACACGATTCCACTATTTTTACACACACGAGAACCCGAACGGGAACCGTTGGAAATGATGCGAAAAATGTGGAAATAAATGAGATTACAGGTTCTCTCAAATCACTCAAACAAATTCGAATGCGTGTTCCTCGAAGCGTCTTCGACTCCGGTATCCCTCGCACAAAAACAAGTTGAGGTCAGATAAAGAACGATATAAAAAATGCAAAAATTTAAAAGACAGAGAAATATTCACAAGAAAAACCGGGGGTTAGACTACCCGGGGATTGAAAATCAAACAATCAGAATTTCACTTCAAATTAACCTAAGCCGTGCCTCCCCGGCAACGACGCCATTTTGATAACCGCCCCGCACCCTTAGTTAATTCAAGCAAATTAATTGTCCAAATTAAGTTAAAGTCGTTCGTTGCAGTCGGATACGAGAGGGCTAATCAAAAACCACTTTAATTAGATTCGAGTTAATTTCAAGCGGCAAAATGTTTTTACTTGGTGAAGTCCAAGGTCGAACTCAGGGAGGCAACTGTCTCCTTAGGTCAAATTTTAGCAAAATCCAAGTGTGAGATTTTCGGGGAATATATTTTTGGTCTTTTTCGGCTTTTCTATGCAATACACATGCAAAATCAGGCCAAATTAAATGTTAATTCAGAAAGATGGTCAAATTAATTCCAAAAATTATGAAACTTGGCCAGATTATGAAATGGGATGAAATTAAGCTACTCTAATTTTTTTGTAATTTTTGGATGCACGGATAATAAAATATGTAGACTTTAGTGAAAATAACTAAACCAATTTTAATAATTACCAAACAATGATATTTCTCAGAAATAAAATTAATCCAAATATATCTAATTAAGAGCTATCCAAATCAACTTGAATTTCCTTAAAACATTTCACGGTTGATTAATTAAAAATCGATTAAGGTTTTCACTAAATGATTTTTCTAAGACAAACTATACGTGCAAATGATATGAATTTTGGATATGTTGTAGCATAAATTTAGATCTACCAACTACGATTTTTCAGTGATTTTTCGACAAGCAGAGAATACACAATCAAGTAATCAATCAAAATGGGCAAAATATTACAATTTTCCACCAAATTAATTTCAATAAATACTCTGCAAATCAGAAAAATACAAATAAATACTATGATGGTAGAACAAGAGTTATACTACACAATGCAATTTTCGGAATTAAAAATTGATGACAAAATGACAACAAAATAAATGTGCAAATGCAAGGGCGTGAATGCAATACAGAAAATCAAAAAGAAGTTCAAATGAAGCACAGGGACTTACATGCAATAAGAAGAAACTTGAAATTTTTTTAAGAACTTGCAAAGGGGTGCAAGTGTCCTCTTTACAAATTCCCAATTCTTTATTGTGCGATAGATCTTCCTCTGTTTCTTCACTTGAAACAGGGGAGGTGGAGCTTCACGAGGGGCGGCAATGGAGGCGGAGGAAGGAGGTCGGCCGACGGCGTGGATGAGGCTTGGAGAGCGAGGGAGGCGGCCACGGAGCGGAGGGGGCGGCTGGAGGAGACCGCGCGCGTAGCGGGCTCGGCGGCGATGGCTGATATGGCCTGGAGGTGCGGCGTGGCGTCGGGTTCCCACGTTGGCGCGCGGTAGCGCACACGCGCACAGGAGGCACGTGGAGGTGGAGTGGCGGACGGTGGCTGCCGCGGCTGGAGGCGGGGACGGCCGCGGAGGGGCGCTTGAGGAGGCCGCAGCAAGGAGGTGAAGCTTCTGGAGCTCGGCGTGGGGAGCTGGTGCGTGGAGGTGGTCTGGCTGCTCGTTGGCGGGTCGTGGAAGGAGGCGCGGGGGCGGCGAACGCAGCTCGCGCGTGGCTCCTCTGCTGGGCGGCGCATGGAGGTGGTGGCAGTGGATGCACGCGTGTAGGAAGAAGAAGAGAGGGAGAGGAAGATGGAGCCAAATTTCACAACAGGGGATTCTCATGCATTTGTTTAACAGGACGTAAATAAGTGATTAATCGGTTCATGAAATCGCATCGAAAAATTAAATAAAAATCACCGTTGCGTTTGCAACGTATGATTTATCCGTGGAAACATAATTTATTTGGCGATTTGATGATCAGAAGTAGATGAATCGAAGAGAGAGAAAGATATGAGGAAGAAGAAGAAGAGAGGAGGAAAAAGTTACCTGTAGATGGAATGGACGGATGCCTGGGGAAGAAGCTCTTGCTGGAGCTTCAGATCTTCGCTCAAAGCAGCGGCTAGGTGCTGAGCTCGGGCAGCTCGAGTGGGAGCTGCAACAAGGGATGGGGAGTCCCTTGGATCTCGCCGGGAAAGGAATGGTCGTCGCTCCACCTGAATCTATCTCTGCTGTCACCAGGAAGGCTAAGGGAGCTCTCGTCCTCTCACGATGATGGCGGATGGAGATGAATGGAGGAGGGGGAGGGCATTATAAAGAGGAAGAGGAGGTTGGAGAAGAGACAGAGAAGGTGGAGAAGATGGGGTGGAATGAGAGGTGTCGTAGGGTGGCATCTCCCTTAAGTTAAGGGAGAGTGGGAAGGAATGGGTAGAGAGGAGAGAGATGATGCCACTTGGCGCACTAGGATGAGGCCATGTGGCATTTATTTAATAAAAAGCAAAAACCAAGGAGTTGACACGTGGCGGCTTCCGGAGCCACCACGTGTCGCTCCCAGAAAAATCCAAAGTTGGAATAAAAAGAAAAATAAAAAAGACACAACAAAAGGGCTTAAATCAAAAAGTGTTCAACACAAAAGTTACTCGTCTCGACGAGATCTACAACTTTTGTGAAGGGCTGAAAATCAAACGAGATCATCTGTACAAAAACGTATTTTTGGGTGGTACCTTATAGGTATAAAATACCACATTTTATCTTTTGCATTTTTTTGTCATTTTTCAATAAGAGAAAAATCAAAATAAAAATAGAGAAAATATGAAAAGAATATTTACAACTTAATCTATTTTTTGGATTTTTATTAATGAAGAAAATAAAACGATAAAATGCAGGGGTAAAACCGTCATTATGTACAATGTAAAAAGGGGCCAAAAACCCAAGTTTTGCATACGAGCTCCGATTTTAATGAAATTAGTCTTGTTTCGAAGGTCTTTGAAAGTATATTACTTTAAAAGTGAGTAGACCTCAATCGGACACTGTATGAGAGAGATATGTGCATTTTAAGGTTCATGATTTCAAACTTGGATTGGAGTTTTATTGGTTGATTTTACAAGTTAGTATTTTTTAGATATTTTTCTTTAATTAGTGTTAGTAATATATACACAATAGAGTTGGTTTTATTGCATTTGGAGTTAGTATAAAATATATACAAATAGGGTATTTTATCTAATATACATGTGAATATTTATAAGTGAAATTGGCTTATTATTTAATGCAAATATGAATGCTAAAATACATATGTTATCAATGCATGCATGAATGCTAATTATACGATATAAGTAGAAATATGCCTCTAATTACTCGGGAACACAGCTCTATTTTCAACTTTTAGAGTGATGAATCGCAGATTCATCACCACCACATTCTTTACCCCAGGTTTATCTCTAATTTCCATGTCGAATTCCTGGAAGAGAAGGATCCACCGAATAAGGCGTGGTTTGGCATCCTTCTTCTGCTGTAGATACCTGATGGCCGAATGGTCAGTGTAAATGATCACTTCGGATCCGAGAAGATAGGATCTGAACTTCTCCAAGGCAAAGACTACCGCTAGCAGCTCCTTTTCGATGACAGTACAGTTTCGCTGAGCTTCATCGAGCTTTCGGCTAGGGTAGTGAATCACAAACGGTACATTATCTTTCCTCTGTCCAAGTACAACACTAATGGCATAATCCGACACATCGGTCATTATCTCAAAAGGCCGAGTCCATTCAGTGGCTGCAAGACAGGAGCCTGCATGATAAGTTCTTTTAACTGATTAAAGGCACGGAGCACACGGTCATCCACGATGAATTCATTCTCCTTTCCGAGCATCTCAGTCAACGGTCTGGCCAGTTTGCTGAAATCTTTGATGAATCATCAGTAAAAATCGACATGACCCAAGAATGACCTGACTTGTTTGATCGTTGTAGGTGGCTCAAGTTTGGAAATTACCTCCACCTTGGCTGGGTCAACCTCCATGCCACGTTTAGAAACAACGTGACCCAGCACAATTCCTTCGGTCACCATAAAGTTGCTCTTCTCCCACAAGAGCACCAGATTTACTTCGCAGCACCTCCGTAAGACTCGATCTAAATAATCTAGGCATTGGCCAAATGAATCCCCGTAGATCGAGAAATCGTCCATATAGACCTCAAGAAAGCTTCCCACCATATGGGCAAAAGCTGCAAGCATACACCTCTGAAATGTGGCTGGGGCGTTGCAAAGCCCGAACTGCATCCGTCTGAAGGTGTATGTACCAAAAGGACATGTGAACGTAGTCTTATCTTGGTCTTCAGGAGCTATAGCAACTTGGTTATACCCAGAGTATCCACCCAAGAAGCAGAAATATTCCTTCGCAACCAATCTCTCCAAGATCTGGTCGATGAAGGGTAAAGGGAAGTGGTCCTTCTTGGTGGCGAGGTTAAGTCTTCTGTAGTCCACGCACACTCGCCAAGAGGTGGGTGCTTTGGTTGCGATCTCCTCTCCTTTATCATTCTTCACGATGGTGATCCCTGATTTCTTGGGCACAACATGCAGAGGGCTCACCCACTTGCTGTCGGAGATGGGATAAATAAACCCTGTATCACACCATTTCTGGATCTCTTTCATAACAACCTCTCGCATATTAGGTAATCTTATCTGAAGCTCTCGAGAGGGTTTACAATCTTCTTCCAGAAAAATGCGATGCGAGTACATTGATGGATTGATCCCATGGAGATCTAAAGTTCACCATCCAATCGCCTTGCAGTTGCGTTCAAGAACCTCCATCAGACGAGATTCTTGGTCTTCGGTCAGGTGCGTATTGATAATGACCCGATGCATGTTAGGTTCTCCCGCAAGAAAGGCATACTTCATGTTGGAGGGCAAGGGTTTTAACTCTGGTGGGGTCGGAGCTGCTTCAGAAATGACCTCAACTATTAGTGCAGGTGGAGATTCTTTCATCTGTTCGGTGTCCACCGTACTCTGTTCTGCCTCCTCATTCAAATCTTGACAGAATGTTTCAATAATATCCTCTTCATTGCAAAATTCTCCAACAATCTGCTCCTGAACTTGAAGGCACATCATCGCCTCCTACGTTTCCTCTAGCAAGTCATCACATATCTCATAGTGATTGATAAGGGGAAATTCGACTACAGGGTCCATTCCTTCCATGGGAGAGAGGAATTCATGGATTTCTTCGTCATCCATAAAAAGGTTTGTGTCCTGAATTTCAGCTAGAAAGTTGCAGTCTTTAGAAGATTTGATCACCTCTACGCATGCTCCATATGCTTTCTCTGACAGTTTGGCATCGGACAGGATCTTTATTTGAATCGTGCCACTGCCAGCACCGCAAGTGATTTCTCTAGTCCCATAATTAACCACTGCGTTCGATGTCCGCAGGAATGGTCGTCCGAGTATGATTAGGGTGAGGAGTAAGGGCGCAGAGACATCCATATCTAATACCACAAAATCGGCCAGGAACTGCCTCCCCTGGACTATGACTATCACGTCCTCCAATATGCCCCTCGACCGCTTCGCTGATTTGTCTGCAAACTGCAGAATCATCTTGGTGGGCTTGGGCGGTCCTAGCTTGAATTCCGTGATCAAGGAAGCTGGCATCAAATTGACAGAAGATCCACTGTCCATCAGAGTACATTCGAATTTTTGATCGAACATCTGACAACATACAAGAGGTTCCCCATTATCCGTCTTCTTGTCTGGGAGATTGCTGATAGCATTGACTGTGGCCATTGTAAGGATGTGCTTTTCAGGCTTGCCTCCTTTTTTCTAGAGTTATGGGATGAGGTCTGCGCTTACTTGTACATGCATCCTTCAGTCCTTTCTTCACAACTGGCATGTACTCAAGAGCTTTCATTAGTGGCATATTCAAGACCAAATTCTGGATAATCTCAATAATGGCGGGATCGGATAAAGCATTTTTCAAAATTTTCATTTTTTTGTGTTTTTCATTGCTTCTGGGAAAGGAATATTTACAGAATCTCCTCCAATTTCTTTTAAAATAGTATCCATGTCTTTGTTTACAGGTAGATGGCAAAAAGGTATAGACTCATCTACAACATGTGGACCAAAAATGACAGGCTCGATTTCTGGTGCAGGCCTTGGTTTTGTCGCAGCTGCAAAATTCTTCAAAACTGCAGCCGGTTCTGGATTGTGCATATTTGTCTCTGGTGCCGGCTGATCTCCTCCGAGGATGTCGTCATCTTTTTGTGTTTTTATATTTTCTTCATTTTTTGTGAGTTTTCTTCAGATGGTGTCCTCCCAAAAATGCTGTGAGGCCCTCGTGCTGGCTGAATTAATGGATCCCCTTTATATACGATATACATTCCCTTTGCGACTGCTGATGGCTGCAGTGTTCTACCACTCCTAAGAGTAACAACATTAGATATAAACAATTCATTTCTACCTGAATTGGGCAGATCACTGCAAGATACCTGCTCCTTGCGTCGAAAGTTATTCGGGTTAGCCTCGACCTGGTCTGGTATGACGGTTTTGGCAGTCGTCAGGTCATCGATCTTCTGGTTCATCTCAGCAATATTTTTGACTAACTGTTCAAGACAAGCGAGGGCTGGGTTCACTGGTGCAACTTCAGATGCATCGCCCCCTTGGGGCCTCTGATTCGAATAATTTGAAGGGGGTGTTGTTGGTATCCTTGCAAAAATTGACGGGGAGGAAAACGAGAGGGATACTGTGAATACTGTTGAGAGGAATTTGAGTGATGATACGCTGCAGCCGGTTGCTGTGGAGGGTGGAGGTAGCCAGGTTGTCGCTGCTGATAACCCTGCCTCCATGTGTTCCCATACTGCTGCTGTTGCGGATTTTGAGGCTGGAAGTTCCTACCTCCATGTTGTTGCTGGTATGGTGGCCGATTCGCCGTGTTCTGGCCCTGGAAGTGTCCTTGAGGTTGAGTCAGCTGCTGTTCAGATTCCCATACACCATTGATCTCTTGAATTTGTGGTGGGGCAGGAGGAAACTGCTCTGAATAAACAGGAAGTGGCTCAGGTTGATAGACAACCATCTGGTTCTGTGATTGCGGGGGCTGCTCTGATGCTTGCACGTAGTATACATGCTGAATTGGCGGAGGCTGCGGAGGACTAGGCTGAGGAGGTTGTATGCGTGACGGTTCCTTCAGCTCAACAAAGTTCTCAGTTGCGGACACAGAGTTGCAAGCGTTGGCGTTCAGGGCTCAAACTAACTGCTCTAGTTGTTGAGAAATCAAATCAAGCTTCTCCAGTGCCTGGGATCTCTTCTCAATGACAGATAATTTTTCGAGGTCTTGGGACCTCTTCTCAATAATGTCGACTTTAGATAAGTGGCTCCCAATAATGCTGAGGTTGGAGCTCTCGTCCTTGTCTTCGGTGTGGCTAGCCATGTTCACAGGCTTGTTAATGGCGGCGGGCATCTTCATGTAAGCGCGTGATGAGGACTGAGCGACCTCTCCCTCAGCCATCTCCTCAAAAATATTCCAGACAACATCCTCATCTTTGTTGAAATGCAAACCTCCACAAGCGGCATCAACGAGTCACTGGCTCTCTAGTGTCAGACCCCCAAAGAAGTGCTGCACGAGACTAGTCTTGGGAATCTCATGGTGGGGACACCGTTCTTGTAGTTCCTTGAATCTCTCCCAAGCTTCATGGATTGTCTCGCTAGGCTGCTAATAGAAGCTTGAGATGCAGGCACGCATCTGGTTTAGATGACCCAGAGGGTAGAATTTGTGAAGAAATGCAGATTTCAGCTCCTCCCAAGTCGTGACGACCTTTCCCAAATGATCGACCCAATACAAGGCCTTGTCTTGAAGGATAAAGGGGAAAGCAATCATCTTGACTACCCCCATAGGAATACCGGGGTAGTGAGCGGTGGCACAGATGCGACCAAACTTCTTGAGGTGGATGTAAGGTTCCTCAGTGGTGTTCCCATGGAATGTGGGAAGCAGAGATAGAAACTGTGGCTTCAGCTCGAAGTGGGCATGGATTTGTGGAATCTGGATCCACTCAGTGATACGACCCGCCCAGGGTTGTATGTCTGATTCAAAGTTGGCTTCGGCTATGGTAGTTCTGCATCCATTCTTTCATACTCAGGTCATCCCACTGAGAGTTCGTCTCTTGCACTTCCTTGATTGAACTCAAGATCCTGATCGTCCTCTCGTTTGCCATCTCTCTCATCAGCTCTCCATCTTAAATCATTGAGTATATCCTGGAATGCGGTCTGGGCCAAAGCCTGATTGGTCAATTGTTGTTGGATGGCATGTATAGATGCAAGCAACTGACTGTTGACCTCATTCTGTGTGGTGTATTGTCCTTCCCCTTGGTCTGCTGGTTCTCCCTGCTGGGGCTGTGTTCCTTTCCTCTGCCAGTTTGAGCCATATTGGAATTGACTTGAATTTCAGGCTCGCGATCATAGTGAGAATCTGCATGGTGGAATAAACCCTGATCAGTGTTTGTCTGAGCACCAGCTGCTGAGATAAGTCTGGAATTAAGGTCGATCCTAGAATGTTGTGAACGGAGCATAGGATATTGACTGGAATCGATCTCCATCCACAAAGGATTAGCTCTTGGTCAAGAGTAATCTCCGTTTATTTGAAGTGGCAGGGCTGATTCGGGTTGCGAGTCCATCCCGAACAGTGGGTTTATTGGGGATAGGCAAGTGTTGAAGGGTGCAATAATAGGGGAGTCCAAGGAGAAATTCGCAAGATCCGAACTAACCACTTGGAGATCACCCCTGTTTATTGGAGATGTAGGTGACACAGAATCGATGTGGGTGTCAGCGGGGTCCCGACTAAACCATCCGTGTGACGACATCTTGAGAGGGTCAAAAAAGGGAAGATGTTGGATGAAGAGCACGGAGGTGAATAGGAAATAAAAGGAGTGTAAAATAGTAGAAGGCTCACGATGAGAGAGCGTCAAAGGTTAAGGAGGCAAAAATTGGTGCAACGACATAATGTTTTTGATCTTGACCTTAATTCAACTAATCAACCAAACCTCAAAGCAATGGATTCACCAACTCGACCCGTAAAGCCGTGAAGGTTCGACAATTATCTTTGTGAGTTTTAGATTTGATTTTCAGGCAATTATCTTGTCACGAGTCCTTAGAGCGCTATGCCTATGGAAGAGAGAGTACTGCCAGAAAAGTATCCCGTACTTGCCCTCCTCCTGTATAACCTGTAGTCTGCACTTTTTAAGGTCCTTGTAACCCTTCCTGGATCGCTACTCATCCAAAGAAATAGAGGGAGGAAACCGATAGGCGAAATCAATACTTCGGAACTCGCTCGCAACGGAATCACCCATGAGCATGCAAAAACCTACTCGGACGCAAGACGATAAGGCATACACCCCCGTGAAGGCATGGCTTATGCTCGATACTTCAGACGAGATCAATGCTCTACACAATAGAGAGTCATTATTGCCGACCAAGCCCTACTCTCCCACGTACGATAGAAGCGCCAATACTTCAGAAATCCAGGCGATACACATGGCAGCCACAGACTGGGTTTTGGGTTCTAATCCTCACGACGTCGCTCACCTTACTGGGAAGGAGACTTTCCTATGCAACCTGAAGACAAATGAGGGCTTTGCTCACCCCAAGGCAATGAGTCCAATTAATCGGTTTATTTAGGTCAAGTATTTTTAGCAGTATCTTTTTTAATTTTTTTGTGTTATCACTTGTTTTGAGTCAATTCAATACAAGCGCCTAACGTTTTTGTCTTTTCTTTGATTCCTATTGATCCAAAAATAGAGGGAGAAGATCGGAAAAGCAATGCAAGGTGGCACTAAGAGGGAAATCTCACCTTAGTGCCTAAATGATGAATGCTCAGTTAGAAGACTTACAGTGCTTCCCAGCTCTCTCCATGCGGGATGCAAAACATGAATTTATAAACCTATACTATATGTCGATATGCACACGGAAATCATCCTAAGCAGGCAATTGCTAGCGTGAAGAACCAAATGCTAAACACACAAAGCGAAACCTAGTAGTCTGGTCTTGGAATCTCCTCGGTGCCCACCACAATGGGTCCTGCCAGCGCTGTATGGAGACTCTCGCGGTGCGGTGATTTCGAATTATGTGTTCAACAATTAATTATATCTAAGTCCAAACGATAAGACTATAGGTACATGCAATGGTTTTTAGGTGTCTGGCCTTAGATTACACGATCAAGCAATCCTAAAAACTAAGGGCTCATTCCACAAAGAAAGAAAACAAACCGGAAAACAAAATAAAAAGGCGGTGAAAATGCGACAAAACTGTGGTGAGCCCCTAAGTGAACAAACACTGGGAAATTGGGCCCGAATGTCCAAGACTCCAAGGTACCTGTATTATTACAAGTTAATCGAATGTCTCTCTCTCTCTCACAAAAAAGAATAAAAATCTAACTATCCTCTCTCTCTCTCTCAAGTCCTCCTGCTCCCTCCTGCCGGTTAGGATAGAATACCCAGCTCCTCCTCCCAAGGCTGTACAGGATCTCCTAGGCGATCCTCCTCGGTCAGTGGTCCCTCACAAGAAAACAAGAAAGGGGTGTCAGACAGTTCAAAAACAATTATACACTAGAATCAAACAATCGAAAATGGCTAAGCAAGCAAGAAGACACAAGTCTACTCTAAAAGCCGATGCTCCCCGACAACGACGCCATTTGAAAAACGAGAAAGCAAGAGCCACTAAGTAATGGTCTAACTGATCAGACTCACTGTCGCTGAGGCGACTACTCAGGCCTTCTCGTTGATCAATAATTAACCCACACAATCAATCAAGCAATCAAGAGCAAGGATTAAAATTTATTATACCCTACTAAGAATGTATAATGGCAAGAAAGTAGGGGTCGAACACAGGAAGCAAAGGAGTAAAGCAGACTAAGTGAAAGTCAAATGCCTTATGCCTTGTAAACTACTTAGCCAATGGGAATTTTGTGGGTTTTTTATTTTATATTTATATATTTTTATTTTTAATTTTATATTTTTTGTATTTGATTTTTAATTTAATAATTTGCATTTTCTTTTTATATTTTATATTTTTATATTTTCTTTTTCTTTTAATAAAGATATAAACTATAAGGAATATATATATATACACACACACACACTAGAGATAAGAGGGAGATAAAAATAGGAAAAAATAGTCAAAATATAGGAAGTAAAATGTTTTTCTGGTTTTTATATTTTCTAATGTTTTGTAATTTTTCTAGATTTTTCCAATTTTTTGGTATTTTTAAAGATAAAAATACTGAAAACAGTGAGCTAAGTTGCTGTCCGAAATTAAAATGAGGATGAAAAGTATCAATCAGTGTCAAAAATTTCTCAAATTAATTTTAAACTAAATACAATAAAATAGGGAAAATACAGAAACTGAAATTGTATTTTTAGGATTTTTGTAGAATTTTTAAGATTTTTAGGAAGGTTTTTGGGATTTTCTATTTTTTAGGAGTTTTCTTTTGTAATTTTTAGTGACTTCTGGATTGAAGTCAAAAGGCATGCAAACACACAATATATATTTTTTTTTTGGAATTTTTCAAATTTTTTAATAATTTTTATGTATTTTCTAATGCAAATAGTGCTGAAAATGCGTGTTTTTGAATTTTTATAAATATTAAAATGCAATAAATATGCAAAATAAAAATATATCGTGAAAATACAATGCAGCAGGAATATTGTGGTATTTTTTGGTCATTTTTGTAATTTTATAGATGCACAAAATAAATAGAGACAACAAATAAAAACTACACTGCTGGTAGGGACTACTTTACAATTAGCGAGAAACATAGGGGCCAACATGCAATTTTTACACAAAATATATACACATTAAAGAACTTTCTGGACTATTTAGAAATAACTAAAGCCGCGAGGGCTTTCCTGCAAAATTCCCAGAACTCACGTGCGTAAACACGCACGCTTGGCAAGGATGAATATGCAATTATCAAAACGTTTAGGGGTTTACATGCATTCAAAAAATTTATAACTGCAGTGAAATGTTTCCGTACTTGACACAAATACCGAAATGCCTGAGGGCCTGACTGTAAAATGACACCTTACGTGCAGCGTCACGCGAGGTGACGTGGCCAGGGGTGAGAATGCAATTACTAGAAGTTCGGGGGCTTCTTATGCAATTATTACAAAAATATAAAGCTGCAAATAAAAGTTTAAGCAGTACACATTAAATACAAAATGGTGCGAGGGTCGAAATGCAAAATACCCCCGCAAGGCGCGATCAGACGGCGGATGAGAAATCACTTGACACATGGCGAGCTTCGATCCCGCGATGACGATTCACGATCCGACGGTCTGAATAAGATCACCCGAAGATGATCAACGGCTGCTGGGCTCGATCCATCGTACGGATGCTGGCGTGTCTGGCGTCTTCTCGGGATCGGACGATTGAGAGGCCAGGAGGAAGAACACGGAAGAAGGCCGACGACGGCGAGCTTCCACGACCTCCTCCGCCTTCCTACGTCGGTCTATGAAGCTCAAGACTACCCAGAACGTCTCTTGTAGGGTTCTGAAGATGCTAGAAGCCACTGGAGGCGATGAGGCGGCCTGAAGCGCTCGCCCGGAGGTGGCGGAGCTGAGAGGCTGGTGGACCTCCGGCGAGCACCAAAACTTGGCTCCGGACGATGCAAGGGCTTTGGAACTGCAGAGAAAAGTTACAAGAGTCGCGGGCAAGTTGCCATGACCCCCCTAGAGGGCGAAACGAAGTGTTTGGCAACGTGGAGGGGTTTCGTCGTCGGCCGGCAAAACTCGACCAAGACCACGACGAAAACCAGAGATTTTGTGAGGATTTAGCGTGGGATAAGGGGTGGCGAAGCGCGGAGGAGTTTTTGAACTAATCTAAGAGCTAAAGAAACAATGGGACAAAATGAAAACGACCTCACCAAGTCGCACGGGAAGAGAGCTCTGGCGAGAACTCCGGCGAGGGGATGCGCTTGATTCGACGCCTCTCAGATCTCTCTGATGTGTGGGAACGCCTCCTGCAGTCACCAGGAAGAGGTTCGATGATCTAGGAGGAGGTTAGAGTGGGGGAAGAGTGATCAAAAATGAAAGGAAGGGGGGGGGGGTATTTGAAGGTTTGACTAAATGGCAGACCAACTCCAAAGAACGAGACGATGTCATCGATTCAGCGATCCACTCCCCGAGCAAATCATAGGGCGTGAATCATGGGTAGTCGAGCAACAAAAGTGCAGAAGGAAGTATTATCAAAAAGTGAAAGCCTTGGCCTCAATAAATCTGCTAATCGGAGCAAAAACCAAGGTTTCTGACAAGACACAGGAGAAGGTCAGAGAGTTAACCCGCCGGTCAACTCCCTAGACATCCTGGTTGGTCCACGTGGACTAACCAGGAAAAATCCTGGAAAAATATCCTTGTAAATTCCTTTAAACATAGCAAATCAATTTATTATTTTTTGGTTATTAAATAAAATTTTTTTATTTTATAAGGTATTTAATATGATTTTTAATTATTTTTATGAGGTGTAAAAAATACAAATTACCATTTTAGGCTTATATAGGTATATACATCTATATATTTTAACATTTTATTTTTATTTTGTACATTTAATTTCATTTATTTTGTTTATTATTTTATATATTTATAGAATATTTTTATATGCTTAAATATATTTTATTTTTTTCTAAAGTGTTTTTTACACTTAATAAAATATAAGTACGAATCATATAGATATCTTTATATAGGTATTATACCTATGTATTATATACAAGTATTTTATTTTTGTCTTTTATTTGTGTTTTATTCCTGTTTTAATGTACACATATATTATAAATAAAATTTACAAAATTATAGAAATAAGAAATTATAAAAATAAAGAATAATAAATAAAATGAATATTTTAATCTGTATAAGTATACAACAGGGGCTCAAAACTCAACTTTCAAACCGTAGCACCGCAAAATACGAAACCACTTCATTAAATAGATTATTTGAAATTATACACAATTAAAGATGAGTTTGATGCATTTCGAGTTTTTATTTGAGAGATACAGGTCTGGGAAGTTGGGATTCTGGAATCTTAATCAGATCATAACTTTTTATCTGTACATTATTTTTGAGTAAAATTAATTTCTATTTTTCTTTATTTAATTATCCACAACTTTCATGTACAAAGTTTCTTTATTTGAGGTATAAAAAGTGGAATAAAAAGTAGGTCCAAAAATGAATAAAGAATGAATGAAATACGTTTTTATTGTATTTTGGCCCTTATCTCCCCTTACTTTATTCCTTGTCGACCTAGTCATCGAGATGCCTAGGTCTGGGGATTTCGGTTAAAAAATATTTACAATATTTTATTCTTTTTCTTTTCTTTTCTTTTTTCTATAATTTTGGCTTTAAAAACCACATTTTATACAATATTTACACAATGATGCATGAATGCTAAAATACCCAAATTAAGCCTATTTACACGCATTTACTAGGGTTTTAAGGCCAAAATAATAGAATAAAGATGATGAAATGTAGATTCATCATCCCCTGTACTTAGCATGTGCTATGTCCTCAGCGCACGAAACGCGATGAAAAAGACGTAGCTCATGCTAAGCGTAGGAGAGCTAAAATTACAAAAAGTATAGAAGTCGCTCCGCCCCCTATACTTAGGCTCTGGTAGCCTAAGTATAGAAGAAGATCAAAAATGAGGCGAACGAGGTCAACAGGGGAAATAGATGAGTATATACACGGCGGACATCGATCCCCCCGTATACTTAGGCTCTGGTTAGACTAAGTATAGGACAAGAGTGAGTGTGAGAACCGATGAGATCTAGAGAATATACATCGAATAGTGAATAGACTCGGGTCACTATCCCCCCTATACTTAGGATCTGGTCATCCTAAGTATAGACATAAATGAAATGATATGGAGCTGGGATCGAGTGATTCGAATCATTGGGGAGGGATGTAAAGAAAATATATAAAAGAAAGAGTGAGAATATACAAGGATTAAGAAGGTTTGTGATAAACCTTCTTGCGGACATGAGGAGGTAGATAATATACATATGTGTCGCTGCTGGAATCATCCTCACATGAATAATAGTGAGGTGTAGGGATCGTCCAACGATGGTCGACACACGGCTGCTTGCTCAGAAATGGCTGAAGAACAACCGAACTGAGCTCACTTATATAAATCACCTCATCCGAACCCGATGAGGATTCCTCTGAAAATTCCTTCTCCAGTATGTTGAAGGAAACTTTCTTAGTCGGTTTTCTAGAACCTGAATCATTGAGAGGGAGATGAGAGTAACGTACCTTGAGAGGTTCGGGGTAACACCTCGAGGAAACAATTGTCGACTTCCTCTCACTAGACAGCCAACTAGAAGAGGGAGCAACCGTGTTTTTATGTGGCGTCAATTTAGTCTTGGTTGTTTCCTTGGAAGGTCCGGGACGTGGTGTGATGCTGATCATGGGTTCTGAAGGATATGGAATTATCCTCAAGCGCATCACGGAAGCGTGATCATCGTATCGGATACGACGAAGAACGACTAGTCGCACTAGTTGTTCGATGCAGCGGAATTGAAAAATTTTATTCGATGAAACCACATGATCCGAGAACCATTCTCAGATCGTTTCATCTATAACCACAACAAGTATAATGCAATACCTCTTGAAGCATGGTTGATCGAGTCTCTAAAGAAAGAGACCTCCTGTCTCAAGTCCGATCGTCAGCGAGACCGTTTGCGAGCGCGGGGATGAACCGTGTTGTCCTCGCAATCCAAGAAGATGATCCAAGTGTAGTTGCTCCTTATCTCGTCGCACGAGATCAAACGTCTCCTTTGTGAGAGAAACTCTCCAAGAAGACGGAGAACCGAAGAACGTCGAAGCGGCGGCACAGTGGCGAAGGCGACGACGGTTCTCTCCTCCAGGGTTTGGTGGACGGCCACCAATATTAGAGGGAGAGAGGGCTGACGTGTGTAGAGAAGAAAGAAAGAGAGAGAGAGAACCTCAAGATCACATATAAAGAGAGAGCACGGTATGCCTCTCTATTTATAGGGTTTTGGGATCCACGGATCTCAATCCCTGTGACATATAAAATCAATGGATGAGATTGATTTATGTCAATCCAATGGTCAAGATTGTTGTTGGTAAAAACGAACAAATTTAGGTTAAATATATATTTGACAAAATCAAATATAAATTAGTCCTAAATCAAACCAATAAATAAGGAGAGAATACATACATGGAGATTACAATTCCATGTATAACATGGTGGACAGCCACCCATTCCAAATAGGACATGGGTGCCGCCCACCCCTTTCCTAATGGAGGGCAATCTCATGATAATTCATGAGATTGCATATCTCCATGGAAATTCTCTCTTTATTTATTTCCAACAACTTTTGTTGGGTTTTTATTCTTCAAAAATAATTCACAATTATATTTGAGAATATTGCAATCTTGCCATGGAAAAATTGTGAATCGTATTCACAACCCAAAACAACATATAATTTACATTGTCAATTAATTACACAATGTGTATCCAATACACATAATAATTAATCAACTCATATAAATTATAATTAGCTCTCTCTAATACATTATAAATCACATTTATAATATATTATGAATAATTGGATATTTCTATCCACATTATTCTTATCCATAATAATTAAATCACATTTAATTACATTGGATAATTTTTTTACACATCAATATGATTAAATCACATTTAATCATCATTTCTTCATTGCTTAGATCTTATGGAATTATTCTGGAACCATTCAAGAATAATGTAATCTCTCCGCAGATACTTGGAGATAAGGACAGGGCGATTGTATTGTTCCACGTATAGTGACATGGATATTGAGATCATATCTCAAATCCAGATCGTGGGCCTCCCATAGATGCTTGATTAAATCAAGACCGTAAATCTAATCTTCTCATTGTATCTGAATCACATTCAGATCAATCTCCAACACTTGGACCAAGATCAGATCACTTCTCTACTGAGAGGAGTCACTAAAATCCAGACCCGTTTCATCGCTCCCTAGGAATGGAAGCGTCATGGTTATACAATCGTTTATGATCAAATCACCCTCAGGTATTCCCAATACCTGTACATCCTGCATACTGGAAGACTCAGAATAAGCCCTGAAGTATTAGATCAACTTTACACTGTCTACTTCATGGTTTTATCAGTAAGTTTCTCATTCGATCATTGGGAGTTGGTATCGATCATACACTTTCCAAAAGCGTATATCATACCTAGGTATTGATCATATACTAAAAGTATATATCAAACCTACAAATTCAGTCAAGCTTCCAAAGCGAGACGACCATGCGCATGGAATTTGATTCTTCCCAATATCTCATGAGTGAGCTCATGTCTTCCGGTTCAGTAACTGAACCTGTATGATCCCTTTGAGAGATCGTATTACTCATATGCCCTTATATGCACACCAACGCGCCGGTGTATAGACCTTGATTAGGTCATCAACCTATTGGTATGCCAAATGCACATACTTAGACATATAGCAACACATCTGTTTCCGGTCAAAGGATGCGTGCCTATAGCATACGATATATGACTTTGGTTATCTCGATCTCGTTAAGTCAACTCTTTGACCTAACTAATCTGACACCTCCGAATCTCTATTCCTATGCAGAGGACCTGCATCAAGAGGTCGGTCAGATATCAGCCTAAAGATATAAGGATTGCCATCTCCTACTCAGGCTGGAGATCATCTCTTAACAATCATTTGACGATGCTTGATGAGTCCTCAATCTAACTCTTTAGATATTCATCCAAGCACCAGCCTCTATGATTCAATAGTTGAATCAACAGCTGTATGATCATCAAGATGGCCATGGTACATAACCCTAATTGTACTAAGGGACCTATTATACAAATTATTCATTCTTCATTTCAGATCAGGGAATGATATGTGCAATAACATTTATTGCATAATGGCTCGCTGTGGGCTCGCATTTCCAAAAATCTCCCACTAGCCCAAAGAGCCATTAATGGGCAAATCATTTAAACTCATACTCATGTGACAATCATAGGCTATTTAGAAAATAGCTAGGTAAGCAGATCAGTCACTCTGTTCCCGCGAGACTACGCCAAGTCCTTTTACGGCACTTGCATATCCCCAGTAACAGTGCTCGCATCCAATGCGAATGTTGCATCTTATGCAACTAATACTCAATCTTGTTAGTTATAGTGTCCTTGACACTACAACTTAACAATTATCATAACCAATATAATCCTTATCAGAACGCCTTTATTCTTGGAGATCACTATCTCTTAAGGTATCCACAGTTAAGACCTTTTAGATCTCTATCTATAAAGTCTTAAGTTTTTGAAGATAAGACTTCAAGATCAATATCTCAAAAATCTTGTCATCTATGAAGATTTTGTTATTACTGCAACCGAGTGTTTTATTTCCATAGTAGGATTAGTAACAGTTTACTACTCCCACTGCATGGCAGCCATCTGGCTTTTGTACACATCTAGTACACACCCGGCTTCTCAGAACTGATGCCCAAGGGCAAGTAGTTCTAGTATTCACTTCCTCAACTCTTTGAGGTGTTGTCCCTTTAGATAGGTCAGTACCATATCTTAAGGGATGGAAGCCTTTCTTGGAATTTTCCATAAAATGGAATATGTCCAAGATGTACTATTAATGTGACAGTCCCAATACCCTCTTCTCTTTGCTCCTGAACAACTTCAGAACTAAGATCTAAGAGGTATCTTTGAGATCATATCTCAAGTTATGGAACAACCAGATAATAAAACACTTATTATTATCCTTATATCATTTTAAATGATCAGGATATCATCTACATTCAGCAAGATGAACACAAAGGCACTCCCACTAAGCTTCACATGGCTCATCAAGATTCTATCTGAAATCATAACAATTATAATTCCATCAATCTTATGGTCCAACTACAAGAAGCTTATTTGAGTCCATAGATGGATTCCTTGGCTTGCACACCTTGCTTTCCTCAACCATGAAGTCCTGGGGCTACTTCATGTGAATATTCTCAAAGAGGTATTCGTAGAGGAATGCAATATTGACTTACATCATGAAGATGCAATAGTCAAGTTGTGTAGCTAAGGTTAGAAATATTATGATGGTTTTAAGCATGGTCACCGAAGAGCAAGTCTCATCGCAAGCAATGTCTTCTCTTCCAGTGTGTAGCTTATGGCTACGAACCGTGCTTTGAAGATCTCTACCTTCCCATCAGGTTCCCTTTCTCTTGAAGATCCATTTACACCTCTAAAGGTATTACCCATATAGGTGGATCCTCGAGGGTCCATATACAACACTTGTATATGAAGTCTACATTAGACTTTTATTGCTAACATCCATCTATCCATGCTATGATCTTCAGAAGCTTCATCACATGAAGTTCGATCATTGTCAGATTTCTCTGACACATGAATCCATCCTCAAACTCATTTGAAGAGGTATTAGTGTTTCATCTTCAATTGTCCTTTTGGTTTCCAATTTCAGGAGCCTGATTATCTTCTCAAGATTAAATGAGTTCCTACACTTCATTTTCATCTTGATTCTCAAGAGTCTCAACCTCTAAGAATCATATTCTCAGAGATGAGATACTTTAAGAATCTCAAGGTCATAAAGTAGGTATCCAATACCATCCTTTATTTTCCTAATGAAGCAGCACTCTCAAGTGCTAGATTCCAGCTTACATGCATGGAATCTTATTAAGCATATACATTGTAGTCTATACTACACATATATACTTAGAAACTAAGAGACAATTATGCTAAAATTCATCATTGATAAGATCATGTCACACATGATCCAATTGTATCTCCCTGTAACTCTATTGAGTTAAGGTGTGTTAGGAGGATTGAGACAGAAGTGATATTCATATCTCCATAAGGTATCCTTTGAATTCATCTAACAGGTACAAGCTACCTAGATTAGATCAGATTCATTTTATCTTCCTTCAAACTTTGGTTGTAAACCAAAATAATGAAATCTTTGAACATTTCAAAAAAAATTCTTTAGATGAAGAGAAGAAATCTCATATCATTCATAATCATTAATAGATATCACATATCCATAATGTTTACTATGATATAGATGATCCGCATACATCAATATGTATGAGATCCCGAATACCTTGACATCTTACACCATTCCCAAAGAAAGGTGTATTGGACATTTTTACTTTGAATACAATATTCATAAGTATGTAAGTTTTGAAATTTTAGACATTCTAAAGTTTCATCTCTTACTAGTCCATTGATCAAATCAATAGACAAATGTCCAATGTTTGATGCTAGATCATTGTCAAATGATCTTCATCCTCCTATTTATCTTAAGGTTCAATTTCAGCATTTAGAAATGTTAATGAAGCATTCATTAATTTTCTAATTTAGTGGAGTCCACTATATTTTAGATTACTTTCTGAAATATCTTCATCATAACTCTTTATGATAGGTCCATTACAGAATTCATGTTTATTTCCAACATTTAGAAATAAACAATGAGTGTATTCTAATGTCTAGGTCATAGAGACATTCTCTAAGACTAAGGTTTCTCCCACTGAAATTATGAAGTCTAGTGATCCAATGGAAATTGTTGCAACAATTGCATCAATGTTCATCTGGATAACTATAAACCTTAAGATCAAAATTTTCCAGTCTTCCAAAACACATGCAACCCATTGCAAGTGTTGTCAGAAGATTGAGATACAATTATTAGACTCTATCTTATCAAATAAGAAAGTCAATTTCAATGATTTATGTAGATTATTTTTGATGCTCTATCTGAGTCCTTCTCTAAGGATTCTAGACAGACTTGATAGTCATACTATCAACACATCAACTTATTGCAGTTTTGGCATTCATCCACCTCTTTAGATGTCATATGGAAGTCACAGAAGTCCAGTCAACCTTTTGACTTTCCTTCTTTCTTGGGTCCAACCCATGCTTCCACTGTGCTCCCTTTATCTATGAGCAACCATTGCTTATGACTAAGGATATCTTGCGTTAAATTCAAAAAAATTCAATGCAAGATCATTTATACATGCTTCATTAAATTCATACAATATGAATATTATGAAGCTTCATGAATGACTAGAGTATAGATAGTAGAATAATGACACTCATTATCCACATCCATTTAAACTCTTAAAACAAAGGTTCAGGTAGGTACTCAAACAATTTGAATACATCATCTCTTAAAGAGCCACCATTCTGCATGATGCAGTGAACCATCTCATTCATGTTAAATGTCAAGAGCACATATGTATGCCATAATATCTACATTAATTTTATAAGGATTATATGACAATTATGATCATCATCAACATGTCACTTCCAAAGTACATTTGATGATACCAAGACTATAGAGACATACAAACCCTAGGGTTGTAGTCCTATCATCTATTTAATTGTCATTCCTCAATATTACGAGGAAACTTGCACATTGCAACCACATACATTATGTGTCCAACTGCAAGTCAATATCTGGATCATGAGTCCAATCCATGATATTTTACTGATTATAATTGAGTATATCATTGAGTGGGTTTTAATGAAGGATTATCTGAAATAAGAAATTTGCATAAATATATATATATATATATTACTTTGATTTAGGATTTTTATATCAAAGTTGTCTTGCCTTGTCAACACTGAAAGTTTATTCCCTTAATCACTTTCAATGTAAGAGATATACTTACCATTATATCTCAACAAGATTTGGGATCTCCTTCCTTATCTTTGTTGCATCCCAATAATATGAGAATCTGCAACTCGGATAAAAAGAAGCGGGAACACATTCCACCTTGCAAGTCCAACTTGCATTTACCAATTCGGTCTTTAATACCCGGGCCCACCACCCCTAAGGCGATGTTGACCCGCCATTAATTGAACCAACCGTCAACAGGAATAGTACTCACATACGC
Organism: Ottelia alismoides; assembly: GCA_037367405.1. NCBI lineage: Eukaryota > Viridiplantae > Streptophyta > Magnoliopsida > Alismatales > Hydrocharitaceae > Ottelia > Ottelia alismoides. Next base: position 353,384 of record JAZKJV010000977.1, read on the forward strand.
AATCCAATATCGCCCCAATAATATGAGGATCCGACATTGGGGTCACTACGTATACGGCCTTACTCTTTCGAGAAGCAAAGAGCCCGATCCAGATGCGCTTGCATACAGGAGCTGTCACTTCGGACAGGCGTCTCCTACATACAATCCCTGGCAACGGAACCCTTCGCCTTGACAGGAGACCATGGATGTCACTTATGTGATCCTCCATATCATATTCAAATTCTAATTAATCACTATGAATCACATTCATTATGATTAATTCTTCCAAGGGAAATAACATCTCTATTCATAATAGAGTGTTTCAATTTTAATTGGATTCCAATTAATCTAATCATATTAAATCAATGATCCAATTAATATCCAACAAACATTTTAATAGTTACTTGAATTATGGTATTATCTCAAATACGTATTATCTCGAATTTTAATAATTAGAAATACATCATGATTTCTTAATCATTATACTAACCCTACCCGCTGTCATGGCCAGTACCGAAGAGAGTGGGACGGACCACATACGTTGCAACCCGCATCCCCAATGCTCTCCGACTAGACACCATATCCACCTTGGGAAAGGATAATGCAAAATAAATCATTTTGTACTTGAGATGATCATCGATTCTTCAACCGAAATTATACCATATAATAATAATCAAAACAATTTTTGATTAACATTATAATGAAATTTGCTAAACAAATCCCAAGTCCTATTCAAGCAACAAGTTTGTTGGAATGTTGATCATGTAGATCATGTAACCAATTAGTGATCTAGATCACATCTAATCAATCATTGGTTAAGACAATGTCATTTAAGGAAATAATTATCATCAAATATTTCACAAATATTTATGCACAATTATTCTAGAAAATTAAACAATTTAATTTCACTAATTTATTAAATGACAGTCACTATACAAGCATCAAGTTTGATGATTGTGTTTCCAATTAAGATTTAGATCAAATCTAATCAATTAATTGGTTGAGGCCATGTAAATTATGTAAATAATCAACTTTCAATATTTCACAAATATTTTTCATGATTATTTCATGAAATTAACAATTAATTTCACTAATTGACAATCACTTGGTTCTAGATTAGGACTGTAATTTCAGCAGTGACCCCTACATACTAAAATTAGCATATCTCAATCATATTAAATCCAAATTAGACAAAATCAATTTTCATAGATTGCTAATTTGATTTAGGACACAACCCAAGTGATGTTACACGCATTTCGAACCAAGTCTAAACAATAATTAACATTTTAATCACGTTCAGATCGACAGTTCCCGCAACAGTGCATACATGTTCATTAAAACAACCATATCTAGAGCATAAGAAATCCGATTTACGTAAACTCAGATACTATGGTTTCCTTATTTAATTCAAGTAAATAATTCATGCTTAAACAATTTAAACATGGTCGAAACTATTTACTAAACAGATCTGCGAAATCAAATGCGATAAAAACTTTCGCGACCTTAACGAACGCAAGTCGTCCTCGGTTTTTCGAATCATATTCGAAACCGTCGACCTAAGTCTCTGATACCACTTGAAGGATATGGAATTATCCTCAAGCACATCACGGAAGCATGATCGTCGTATCAAATACGACGAAGAACAACTAGTCGCACTAGTTGTTCGGTGCAGCAGAATTTAAAAATTTTATTCGATGAAACCACATGATCCGACCATTCTCAGATCGTTTCATCTATAACCACAACAAGTATAATGCAATACCTCTTGAAGCATGGTTGATCGAGTCTCTAAAGAAAGAGACCTCCTATCTCTAGTCCGATAGTCGGCGAGACCACTTGCGAGCGCGGGGATGAACCGTGTTGTCCTCGCAATCCAAGAAGATGATCCAAGCGTAGTTGCTCCTTATCTCGTCGCACAAGATCAAACGTCTCCTTCATGAGAGAAACTCTCCAAGAAGACGGAGAACCGAAGAACGTCGAAGCGGAGGTGCGGTGGCGAAGGCGACGACGGTTCTCTCCTCTGGGGTTTGGTGGACGGCCACCAATATTAGAGGAAGAGAGGGCTGACGTGTGTAGAGAAGAAAGAAAGAGAGAGAGAGAGCCTCAAGATCACATGTAAAGAGAGAGCATGGTATGCCTCTCTATTTATAGGGTTTTGGGATCCATGGATCTCAATCCATGTGACTTAGAAAATCAATGGATGAGATTGATTTATGTCAATCCAATGGTCAAGATTGTTGTTGGTAAAAACCAACAAATTTAGGTTAAAATATATTTGACAAAATCAAATATAAATTAGTCCTAAATCAAACCAATAAATAAGGAGAGAATACATACATGGAGATTACAATTCCATGTATAACATGGTGGACGGCCACCCATTCCAAATAGGACATGGGTGCCGCCCACCCCTTTCCTAATGGAGGGCAATCTCATGATAATTCATGAGATTGCACATCTCCATGGAAATTATCTCTTTATTTATTTCCAACAACTTTTGTTGGGTTTTTATTCTTCAAAAATAATTCACAATTATATTTGAGAATATTGCAATCTTGCCATGGAAAAATTGTGAATCGTATTCACAACCCAAAACAACATATAATTTACATTGTCAATTAATTACACAATGTGTATCCAATACACATAATAATTAATCAACTCATATAAATTATAATTAGCTCTCTCTAATACATTATAAATCACATTTATAATATATTATGAATAATTGGATATTTCTATCCACATTATTCTTATCCATAATAATTAAATCACATTTAATTACATTGGATAATTTTTTTACACATCAATATGATTAAATCACATTTAATCATCATTTCTTCATTGCTTAGATCTTATGAAATTATTCTCGAACCATTCAAGAATAATGCAATCTCTCCGCAGATACTTGGAGATAAGGACATGGCGATTGTATTGTTCCACGTATAGTGACATGGATATTGAGATCATATCTCAAATCCAGATCGCGGTCCTCCCATAGATGCTTGATTAAATCAAGACCGTAAATCTAATCTTCTCATTGTATCTGAATCACATTCAGATCAATCTCCAACACTTGGACCAAGATCAGATCACTTCTCTACTGAGAGGAGTCACTAAAATCCAGACCCGTTTCATCATTCCTTAAGAATGGAAGCGTCATGGTTATACAATCGTTTATGATCAAATCACCCTCAGGTATTCCCAATACCTGTACATCCTGCATACTGGAAGACTCAGAATAAGCCCTGAAGTATTAGATCAACTTTACACTGTCTACTTCATGGTTTTATCAGTAAGTTTCTCATTCGATCATTGGGAGTTGGTATCGATCATACACTTTCCAAAAGCGTATATCATACCTAGGTCTTGATCATATACTAAAAGTATATATCAAACCTACAAATTCAGTCAAGCTTCCAGAGCGAGACGACCATGCGCATGGAATTTGATTCTTCCCAATATCTCATGAGTGAGCTCATGTCTTCCGGTTCAGTAACTGAACCTGTATGATCCCTTTGAGAGATCGTATTACTCATATGCCCTTATATGCACACCAACGCGCCGGTGTATAGACCTTGATTAGGTCATCAACCTATTGGTATGCCAAATGCACATACTTAGACATATAGCAACACATCTGTCTCCAGTCAGAGGATGCGTGACTATAGCATACAATATAGGACTTTGGTTATCTCGATCTCGTTAAGTCAACTCTTTGACCTAACTAATCTGACACATTCGAATCTCTATTCCTATGCATAGGACCTGCATCAAGAGGTCGATCAGATATCAGCCTAAAGAGATAAGGATTGCCATCTCCTACTCAGGCTGGAGATAATCTCTTAACAATCATTTGACGGTGCTTGATGAGTCCTCAATCTAACTCTTTAGATATTCATCCAAGCACCAGCCTCTATGATTCAATAGTTGAATCAACAGCTGTATGATCATCAAGATGGCCATGGTACATAACCCTAATTGTACTAAGGGACCTATTATATAAATTATTCATTCTTTATTTCAGATCAGGGAATGATATGTGCAATAACATTTATTGCATAATGGCTCGCCATGGGCTCGCATTTCCAACAGGTTCCTCATCAGACGAGTCACCATATAGATTGCAATAGTCCTGAAGGGTCAGCACACGGCTCGGGAAGGTTCTAGTGGTCTCAGTTGGCTTGGCATTATTGGGCTCTTGTGCCGGATCATCAAAATGGTCAAGGCAATCAACAATGGTCGTGTCCGACTCAATGATAGCTTCTGGTCGTGAGTCCTCCTTAGAAGCTATCACGGTGGTGGTGCAAGCAGTTAATGAAGTGGAGGTGTGGGGAGTCTCAAAACCAACGGTCGTCCGGATAGTTGGTCTCTCAGGTGTAGCAGAGAGGTGGGACTCATCTACCTCTCGATGGTCACTACTGTCAGCGGATGTACGGGTCACCTTAGAGTAAGCCGTATCAAAGAACGGGGAGGTCGGAGCACTCCCAATGCTAAAAAATCAATCTCCCGAGTCTCGTAATCAATAGTCGCCTTAATTGAGGTTAAGAATGGCTTCCCGAGAATAATCGGAGTCTGGGTGAACTCTCCTTGGTGCTCAATGTCAATGGCTATGAAGTCTACCTGAAGTAGAGTACGTTGGAAAGTAACGATGACTGAAATATTTCCTATAGACCGTTTGATGGATTGATCAGCCAGCTGAACGATCTCTCTTGACTTTCCGTTTGGCCTGAGTTTGAGCTTATCAAACACAGAGGTCGGGAGGATATTTATCGGAGAATCATCATCGATTCTTACATGAGTAAAGATAATGTCTTTGATTTCACATTCAACCCTAGGCAACCGCTTCACTCTGCGTCTCTTGGTCTTTCTCCCCATCACCAAGGAGGTGGCCATAGACACTATGTGTCTCTCAGTCCTTGTTCTCTTAGTACCCGACTTCTTGGGCATCAATTTACTCTTTACAAATCTCTTGAGATTGGGGAAGTGATCTATGGCCTTTATTAAGGGAAGTTTAAAAATCAATTCCTCATCAAGTGCTTCCCTTAGGGTAGGATCCAATTTTTCTAAGTCTTTTTCATTTTTAATTTTTATGTGTTTTTCTGATTTTTCAATTTTTTGGTATTTTTGGTGGATGAATGATCAGACTCTGGATTGGAGGGTAAGTGATTAGTAGAAGAGGGAGGTATAATGGACTCCAGCTGTACAAAATCTGTGGGTTCCCTGATGCTCGCTTGGTTTTCAACATCAAATCTACTTACTTCCTTTTACACTTTCATACCCAGGCTGGCAGAAATTGAGTGCAATATTTCCATGACATCTCTCAACTCGTTACCAAATGATTCATTTTTCTTAATAATTCTAGAGATGTCATCCTCCACAAAATTCTCATGAAAAGTCATGCGAGAGTTTTGCTCAATTGGAGGATACTGTTAAGATATTGGGGTTTCATACTCAACATACCTAGGCTCTGGCATGTAATGCTGGGTCGAGTATGGATCATCAGAATGGCAGAAACTAGTCGAAGCCTCACATGATGGAGTCAATAAAGAGGGGGTTCGTAGATTGAATCCATGAGTCCAATCCTGTGAATGCATGGACTCTCTAAATAGCTGGGAAGAGGGCTGGTCAATGTAAGCTTGATCACTAAAGTCAATCAAGTCAGGAAGATCATTAGGTGCATGCCTTTCCATTCGGTATGTTCGATCAACCAAGTAATTCTGCTAGTCGTCTGTATCAGCAGTGCCTTGCTCTTCATATGGTTCATTGATTCCAGCAAGCTCTCGAGAATAGGGATAGTCAACCCAAGATGGAAGTGGGTCTGGAGTGTTAGACTATTGAGTATGTGAGAAATGCAAAGAAGTGGACAAGTCAGTCGAAGTTCTGACTTCATAATCGGGTCGAGGTGGAACCGACCACAGGTAAAGGTCTCCCGTGAATGGTGGAGGATACATGGAGGAAGGAGAAGGCGAAGATGAACGGTATATGGTCGAGGAGGAATGACCAGAGGTTTCAGGGTATAGGGACCAATATCCTGATATCTTGAAGATGAAAGGATGAATGGAAGCAGATCGAGGTAGAAAATTTGCAATTACAGAGGATAACGCACGCTGACAGACACAAAGACAAATGCAAGAGCAAACCCTGAGTTCACACTCAACACGATGAAGGACCTGGAACCGAGTCCGATTAGTCTAATTGATTTTAAGTGTGAATTTTCAAGCAAGTAGCAAAGGTTACGTGGACTACAGGGAAGTCGGCTCAAAACCGGATGCGTCTTCCCTATTTAACCTGTCGCCAAAGATACCAGCGCCCTTCCTTTCTTTGGTCCAATCCCAAGTTGATGAGTTCAAAGACCTATTCCTATCTACCTACAAGCAGATGGAGGCTGACAAGGTTGGAACTTCACCCTGAGGGATTACTAGCAACTTTTCATGAAGCACCGCTGGTTCACCCCGATCTACCTGCGAACAGGCGGAGGTTACGTGGTGCTAGTCAATGAACCTGAGAAAATTCAACTCGTGATATTTGCTAGGATCAGTTGGTACGTGATATGGAAGGAGGGGATTTGGGCTCTGCCTTAGGGTGTGCACACACACACTAAAGTACCCTCACTCAGCCTGAAAACAAGGTCGGGGATACTCTCCCGTAGACAAGGGTTAGTTTTAGTCAATTTTTTTGTCCAATTCAATTAGCACTCCTGATTTTAGAGATTAGTTGTCACTAATTAATCCACACAAACAATCACGTCTACCACCCAGTCCCAATTCCTTTATCATGGTTAGAAAAACAAACAGAGAGAGAATCAGAAAAAGCCGATGCGATCGAGAAAATGATGATGAATGCTTGAGTAAGAAGACTTATAGTGCCTCCAGATCTCTACAATGCATGATACAATACTGAATTGAAATTTTTACACTAAATAGAATGCAAGCGATAAAAAGCCGCTCCTAGACAATCAACTCTATTAATGAGTGAAGAACATGTTAGATTTGGCTAAGATATGCGGTCTAAGCGCGTCTTTTATGTGTGAAGTGTGGTACTAGAATTTTATGAACACAAACATGTCCTAAAATAGCTCTAAGAGACGCAAGTGCAGGTCCTATTCTACACAAAGCAATCCACACATCATACAGGGACATGTTTATTATTCAATTACACACGCGAGAACCCAAATGGGGACCGCTTTAAAGATGCAATTACAAGTTAGTAAAAATCTCTCTTCAATGATCTCCTTGGCATCTCAACAGCTGACTTGATCCACAAATTATCGGCCTCCGATGTTCTTCGAGATGCGTCAACTTCAAGAAAGTCGCCCCAAGTCCATCGAGTCCTCACACAAAAAGATAATAATTAAGTCAGAGAGAGATATCAAAATATATACAAAAATGATCAAGAAAATAATTAAGGGAAAAATGGATAATTACAAGGTGGCTCGGGGGTCAGAATACCCGAGTGAATGGAAAACGTAAATCTAATTTTTCTAAAGTGATCCTAAGCCGTTTGCCTCCCCAGCAATAAAGCCATTAGATTGGTCCATGATCTACCCTTTTAATAGTATCGAATTAATGATTTCGTTGCAGTTAGATAAATCCGGATCGATCAAAAATTAACCGCACAGATCGATGAATCGTCGAATGAAATTAACGCATAGTTTTATGTTTATTTAACCTGGGCAAGCCCCAGGACCGACTCAAGGAGGCAAAGGAACAACTCAGGATCATATTAGATGAATAAGATTGTTCTTTTCCAAGTGGGATTTTTTTAATTTTTTCATGCAATAAAAATGCAGATGCACCGATGCGGATGAACTAGGTTATTAAGAAAATCAACAACTTAGCCAAAAGTAATGTTAATATGAAATTATACCAAATTGACTAAGTTGTATTTTTTTCTATAAACTTAATCCAATGATTAATGCAAAATGTATTTTTTTTTGAAATTTTTGGATTTAAAATGTGATAATGAAAATGCAAACTTTTTTAGGATTTTTATGCAATGTTTTGTGCAAGAAATGAAAAAATTATGAAAATTTTACTGGAAGTTAAATATGATGAAATAAAGCGACATTATTTTTTTTGAAATTTTCTGACACTTTATGAATTTATTTATGATTTTTTTACTGAAAACAGAGTGACTACTAGTATTTAATTCCTAGTTAATCTACAAAATCAAATTTTACAGAGATCTATTTATCTCAAATAGATATCTTAATGTGCAATCCAAGAGTCTTAATTTTTCAAAAATCTTATTCATGGATTTAATTAAAAATCAATTACATAAATCACTCTAGAATTTATTTTATGCAAATGACAACTCCAATTTCGATGAAAGTTGATAGTAATTAAAGAGAACTTAGAGGCATCATCTACAATTTTTTCACACTTTTTGGAGCAATATTTGATTATGTGCGAATTTCAGAGCAAAAATGCGTAAAGTATCACTAAATGTCAAACTCTGATTTTTAATAAAATATCAAATGCTCAGAAAAAAATAATTAAATAGCCACAAGATAAAGATTTAGATGCTCTACAAAATACTATTTTTTGATTAAAAAATTGATGCACAAATACTATACTAATTAATAACTGAAGTCAGGGGTATCTTTGCAATGCAGAACGTAAAAAAATAACTTGAAATTTGTACAGGACTGTTTTACAAATAAAACAAATATGAGGGCTAAGAATGCATATTTACCAAATAAAATAAAAAATGTCGGACCTTATGCACGTGTAGGGCAAAAATATGTTGACGGCAATGCAACACAGCGTTGGGGACGGTGTCGCGGAGGTAGGTCGTCGACGGCGGGCTGGCGGGCGGCCATCGCGTTACGGTGGAGGTACCGGCAGGTGCAGGCTGAAGCGAAGCCTCGGCGACGATTTCACCCAGGGGGCGCGTGAGGAGGGAGTGGGGAACCACCTGCGGCTGGGGCATGGAGCATCGGTTGGTGGGGCGGGTGAAGGAGGCGGCGGCGCACCGGCTACAGTGCGAGATGAGGCGGCGCGGGCTTCGTACGGCTACGGCGACGCACGGGCAGAGGGGGCTGAAGGTATGCATCAACGTGACTGAGGGAGGCCGCGCGTGAAGGTGAGATGGCGGCCTGGCAGCGTGGTTGGCCGTGCGCGGGTGGCGCAACGCCGCGTGCGGCGTAGGGGTTGCACAGCCTGGTGCGATGGCGGGCAGACTCGGGGCGGGGTGGCTGTCGCGCACAACAGGAGCAGCGGTGTGGCTGGAACGTGCAGGTGAGACAATCCGCGTGCTGGAGGGTGGCTGGGGAAGCTCGACAGGAATCGTGGTGGGGGCAGCTGTTGCCGTGCCTTTTTTTTTACTTTTTTTGTAATTTTTCGTGAATTTTTTATAGGAAATGAAATTGGGGATGAAAGTGTGGTGTGGAATGGTGGTGATTATGGATATATGCAAGGATGATGATGTTGAAAAAATATGATGATAATGATGAATGATGGTGAATGAAAATGTTTTGGTGATGTGTTTGATGATGAACAACAAGGAAGAAAATTGTTAGATAAAAATAAAATGACAAGGATATGGATTACTTACTTGAGATTTCGCCAGGTGGAGCTGCGATGTGCGACTCTCGTCATCGCTTCAAGGAGATGGCGGCCTCCGAAGCTTGGTAGCGAGTTTGGAGAAGCTGCTGCTATGTGGGCGGTGCTCCACGGATCTCACCTAAGCCTTGTCGTCGCTCGACCTATTGCGCCAAAGCTGTCACTGATGATGCATCAAAAGGGGCTCGGGGCTCTCTTTATCTCAAGAATGGTGGATGAAGAAAATGGAAGATGAGATGTGAATATAAAGAGGAGGAGGGAGTTAGAAAAGAGGTGGAGAAGATGGAGGGATGGTGGAGGAAGTGGTGACTTGGAGTGGGGAATAAGAAAAGAAGAAGTAAAAGGGAAATAAAATAATATAATATAAGTAAAATAAGTAGGCTACTAAAAACATAAATAATTCCAATAGTAATAATAAAATAATAATAAAAAAATCCGAAAATAATAAAAAATGGGGTGACATGTGGCGGCTCCAAGAGCGGCCACTTGTCGCTCCCTGGAAATTCAAAAATTAAATGTAAAGAAAAATAAAAAATAAATAACAAAAGGGATTAAATCAAAAAGTGTCAACACAAAAGTTTCTCATCTCGATGCGATTTACAAATGTCATGAAAGGCCAAAAATCAAATGAAATCATCTGTACAAAATGTATTTTTGGGAGGTACCTTATAGGTATAAAATACCGGATTTTATCTTTTGCATTTTTTTTGTCATTTTTAAATAAGAGAAAAATTAAAAGAAAGTTAGAAAAAATATGAAAGAAATATTTACAACTTAATCTATTTTTTGAATTTTCTAATAAATAAGAAAATAAAAGGATAAAATATAGGGGCAAAAAGGTCAATATGTATAATTTACAGTAGGGGCCCAAAACCCAAGTTTCACATACGATCTCCGATTTTAATGAAATTGGTCTTGTTTTGGAGGTCTCTGAATGTATATTTCTTTAAAAGTGAGTAGACCTAGATCGGATACTATATGAGAGAGATATGCACATTTTAAGATTCATAGTTTCAAACTTAGATTTGGGTTTTATTGGTCAATTTTGCAAGTTAGTATTTTTTTGATATTTTTCTTTAATTAGTGTCATTAATATATACACTATAGAGTTGATTTGATTGGATTTGGGGTTAGTATAATATATATACAAATAGGTGAATTTAGTTATATACATGTGAATATGTACTAGTGATTTTTGGCTCCTTATTTAATGGAAATATGAATGCTAAAATGCTGATATTATTTACACATGCATGAATGCTAATTATGCAATATAAGTGGAAATATGCAGCTAATTACTCGGGAAAAAAGATCTATTTTCAACTTTTAGAGTGATGAATTACAGATTCATCAATAAGTCCAATTCTGTACTCCCACCACATCTATCTCTAGAATGATGCCAGTCCATCACGTGAATTCCAGTGCAGGCTGAACCCGAAGCTTCGAGAGGTGGTTTTGAAGAAAATAGCCAAGTGATGGAGCGCTGATTTTATACCCCATCTCCGACTCCAAATGGGTCAGTCTGCTACATGTGGTGCCCAAGAAGACGGGTATCACGACAGTTATGAATGAGGACGGAGAAGAGATTGCTACCTGCATACCCACTTCTTGGTGGGTTTGTGTGGACTAGAGACGATTGAATCGGAACACCAAGAAGGATCACTTCCTGCTACCATTCATTGATCAGATTATTAAGAGATTAGCTGGGAAGAGTCACTACTACTTTCTTGACGGGTACTCGGGTTATAATCAGGTGGTTGTTGCTTCCGAAGACCAGAACAAGACAACATTCATATGTCCATTTGGGACGTATGCTTTTAGACGAATGCCCTTTAAACTATGTGATGCCCCATCTACATTCCATTGGTGCATGCTTTCCATCTTTTCGGACATGGTGGGTGACTGTTTGTAGGTCTTCATGGATGATTTTTCGATCCACAACAACGTCTTTAATGCTTGTCTTTCTTGCCTCGAGTGTGTGCTTCAGTGGTGCATTGAGGTTAACCTTGCTCTTTCTTGGGAGAAGAGTCATTTTGTGATGACTCAAGCGACATTCCTTGGTCACATCATCTCTAATAGGGGCATGGAGGCCGATCAGGCCAAGGTAGATATCATCAAAAAGCTTAATCCACCGTCCAATTTGAAGCACCTACGGTCTTTTCTAGGGCATGTCAGTTTCTATCGATGGTCCATTTAGGACTTCATTCATATTGCCCGATCTCTTACTGATCTTCTCATAAAAGACACCGAGTTCCTTGTAGATGATAAGTGTATTTCATCATTTGAGACTCTCAAGAATCTAATTGTGCAGGCTACTGTCCTTCAACCACCTACTTGGTCTCTCCCATTCGAGATCATTATAAATTCCTCCGATTTTGTCATAGGGGTTATTTTAGGACAGATGAGGGATGGTTTACCTTTTTCCATTCACTACGCCAGCAGGACTTTGGACGCTACCTAGCAGAACTAAACTGTTATTGAGAAGGAGATGCTAGCAGTAGTTTTTGCTTTAGATATGTTCAGATCTTACATCCTTGGATCTAGAGTGACTATATACACTGATCATACCGCCATCTGGTACTTAATGCTTAAGAAGGATGCCAAGGCACGATTGACTAGATGGATCCTTCTACTCCAATAGTTTGATATTGAGATTAAGGATCCATGGAGTCAAGAATGTAATAGTGGATTACCTCTCCAGAGCATCATGAGGATTCAGAGACAACCACACCTATTACTGAGACTTTCCCAGATGAGGTGATTCTTGATATCACCTCTCTCCCTTGGTATGCTGACATTGTGAACTATCTTGTTGCCAAGAAAGTTCCACAAGGTTTGACCAGTCAGCGACTTGAGACTTTCCTCATGAAAGCCAAGTCGTACCATTGGAAGGATCCCACCCTTTACCACGAAGGATGGGATAGTGTCTGGCATCAGTATATTCCTCAATAGAAGCACCACAGCGTCCTCATCTATAGCCACAAGCTCAAGACAGGAGGGCATCACTCAGAGAGAAGTACAATGCAAAAGGTTCTCCAATCTTGCCTTTGGTCGCCAACACTCTTGAAGGATTCGAATGAATTTGTGAAGAGGTGTATTCATTGTTAGAGGATAGGTGGTTGTGGTCATAGAGACATGATGCCAATGCAACACATTCACTTCTATGAGGTTTTTGATGCATGGGCATCGATTTTATGGGCACATTCCTGAAAAGTCAGGGGTTTGAGTACATTTTGTTGGCTATAAATTATGTGAATTGTTGAGGCCATCCTCTCCCAAGCCGATGATGTGAGGACTGTTTGCATATTTCTAAGGAAGAATATCATATCATGGTTCAGAGTCTCTAAAGTTCTGATTTTTGACAGGGGAACTCATTTCATCAATGACTAGGTAAGGGCCCTTGCTAATGAGTTCAACATAGACCATAGAGTTGCCACTCCATATCATCCACAGACGGAGGGTCTTGTTGAGGTTTCGAACCGAGAGATCAAGACAATATTACAGAAGTTGTCCGCCCAGATCGAAAGGATTGGTCACATCTTTTGAAATCGGTCTTGTGGGCCTATATGACATCCTTCAAGACTTCCTTGGGTACATCTCCATTTTGAATCATTTATGGCAAGCCATGCCACTTATCTGTTGAGATCAAACACACATCACTATGGGCAGTCACAGAGATATTATTAGATCCAGAGAGTGTAGGAGATCAGAGGAGAGGATAGTAGAGTTGGCATCCTAGAGGAGCTTAGAGATACAACCTTTTAGAGTATCCTACATTATAAGGATAGAGTAAAAATATGGCATGATTCAAACATCAACCATAAGCAGTTTGAGCTGAATCATAGAATACGATTATTTGATGCATGATTGAGATTATTTCAGGGAAATTACAAAGGGATCATGTTTACTTAGAAAGGTACACGACAAAGGTAGAATTGACATATCCGAGTTGCCTTCTGAGTCCACCTTTTGGGTCAACGGTCAACGCCTGGAGCCTTTTCTTGATCATGACCTGTTGACCTTGATGTTGCCTCGATTCATTTTGTATGAGATGAATCCTTTTTATTCTCATTTTTTGGCATATGATACTTGATTTACACTTCTGCCCGCCTCTTTGTATATCCATGTTTTCTATTTTATTCTTTCTTTCTTACATTTTTTTAGTACCCCATATCTTGCTTAGGATTCTTATTGTACTTATGATGTGCTTTATCCTAAGTATAGGGGGTGGTGACCCTATGTTATCCATATTTCTTTTTGTTCTCTTACTTGGGAGGTAATATCTGTTTTTCACTTGTTTGAGTGCTCCCTCGCTTGTCCTTCAACTATTGATTTTCTTTTATATACTTAGGTATCTTTTAACCTAAGTATGGGGGGATATGTAGAGTCATTGATTTCGTGTACATTCTCTTCCTCGGTCTTCCTCACTTGTACAATCTTCTATATTTCAGATTATTTGATCCTAAGTATAGAAGGGATCACCGACTTCTATTCATTCTTTCATCTTTGAGTCATTTTAGTATATGATTATTTTTATTTTTCCATACTTATCATGAGTTATGTCTTCCTTTGTTGCTCTTTGATCACTATGAGGACATAGTTCGAGCTAAGTATAGGGGGTGTCATATATATTGTATATATACTTTAGCATAACTTGTACTTATATTTGTTAATAATATGGGTATTTTTTTATAAAATCAGAATAAAAGTGTTTTGAAAAATGTTCGCAACAATATTTGTATTTTTCTAAAAATTATTTTTGTAAACTGTAAAATCCACGTGTATATGAAAGCATAATTATTTCTAAATTAAAATCTGTATATAAATTTCTTTTGTTTACAAAATTCTTTAATAAAATTTTTAATATAAAATCCACTTGTAAAAATTGTACATAAAACTTGTAAATAGTTTCTTTTTTAAATGTGTATAAAATCCTTGTATACTCTTGTAAATATTCTTTATTAAAAATGCCATAGAAATTGAAAGAGATAAAACCTATAAAAATTTGCAAAATTCTTTGAAAACTTTTCAAAAGGATTCTATCTTTTATTTTATTTTCTTTAAAAAAATGTTTTATAAATATTTTGTTGCATGTGCATATGCATTCTTCAGAATTGTGTTGACATTTAAACCAGTCTGGAATAAAATTAGAGAATGGAGCTTGGTTAAAACCTTAATCTATTTAAATTCAGAGGAACCTTATGGGATTTGGATTTGAGACTTTTCAGGTCTAGCAACTTAATTGTTTGAGTCCGCAAGGCTATCTTCGCATGTCATCTTGATTGGTCCAAGTAGAATATTTTGAGGCACGCATGACCCTTACAAACAGTGGCTTGACTTGAACTCACACTTTACACGTAGCTCAACACAGATGAGTTGGTGTGGAGGCAAAATACTTTGGCTTGGAGTAGCATATGGATGTATAACAACTAGTGGAAACACTCGTCCTCATCTAGGGAGGGATTTGCACCTCGACCTGGTCTAGTAGCATTGAGATCTAACGACATGATGATGTGGGTTAAATTAATGCTTCAAAAGAGGGATAGTCTACTAGCTCAAGAAGAAAAACTCCTTATGTACATGCTGCACATGTTGTATATATAAAAAAAATGAAGCAAAAACTCCAAAAAGGGGACACGCCTAATTGAAGATAAAATGCCTTCCGAAGTGTTTATAGAAAAATAAGCAAAGCTTATGTGATACAAAGTCTCATCTCGAGGAAGCTTGCAGCTGGAGACTTGGCTACATTGGTCAAGCTCCATGTAATATGTGGCTACACTGACCACGATCCATTCTCTTCTTTCCCCCTCTTCTTGAGCTAGTTGTACATGAACTTAGAAGGGAATACCCTGCTCCTCGAGGAAAGAGTTGCTAAACTAGGAGACTAGAGTTACCTTGTTGAAGGAGGCTATTTCTTAGCTACTTTTGAGGTGGCGAGCTATATTCCATATACGTTGAACAAGTATATATCATAGTCATAAGAGTTTGGGTATGTAGACTTGTTCTGACCTGACTGTTGAGGCGACATGACCATAGAATTGTGGAACTTAAGGGCTACTGAGTTTTAAATTTGTATCCAAATAAGGTTCCTCCATACTAATAATCCAAAGGTCTGACCGAGCTCCATACTAAAATTTTATGAAGATAAGTTTAATAATCAACATTAATTATTCTTTCT
The DNA here is from genome assembly GCA_037367405.1 of Ottelia alismoides. Taxonomy (NCBI): domain Eukaryota; kingdom Viridiplantae; phylum Streptophyta; class Magnoliopsida; order Alismatales; family Hydrocharitaceae; genus Ottelia; species Ottelia alismoides. The sequence goes on from JAZKJV010000977.1 coordinate 369,107, forward strand.
TCCCTTTTCTTTATTTTTTTCACTTCCTTTTCAAATAAGTGTTTGCTAAGGGACTATCAAAGATAAATTATAGGGGAATGATGAATCCATGATTCACATCCTTTATTCTTTTATTTTAGTAGAAATCCCTATACACAATACATCTGTATATATATATATATATTGAATCCAATAAATTAGCATTATGCATACTTTTGTTAATATTATATAAGTAACACTTATTTATTCAAAATAAAATAATAAATAAGAAAAGAAAAAGAAAACAAATAAAATAAGGTTGTATTTATGCAATAAATGCAGGTTGACCCCAACTCTGAGAGAAGGTCAAGAATCGACCTGATCAACAATGAATAAAGTAAGGGGAGATAGGGTCTTTATTTATTAATATTTTGATAATCCAAAAATACCATATATATATTATTTATTTTGTATTTATTCACTGTATATATAATCCCATATTTATCTTGTATACATCATTGACCTATTTTATTTCTCAATAAAATAATCTTAAATTGATTTATTTCCTTAATAAAACTTGTAACTAAAAATGTGTCTTAAATAATAAAAATATTTGCAAAACTAAATGATGTACAATTGTAGATTCCTATACATATATTTAGGTATTTACTTATTTATTTTGTATATAAATTGTATATATATATATATATATATATAGTATTTTAAACTCTTGTAAATATTCCTAATAATTGATCCACCATGAAACCCTAGGGTAGTGACAGGATCTTGTGGAGCTCTTTGGTGGTCGATTGAGTCGACGCTCGTAAGTGGTTGGAGCTCTCCGCTACGTTCATCCTCCTCAGCCTTCTGCAGCTGAGTCGAGGCCACGACCTCACCGTTCACTTCCTCGCTCTCCGCCATCCAATCCTACATCATCAGGTACCTTTCATTCCTTTTCTTGTTGCCATTTTCTTTCAATCATCACATAGTCACCACCGTCCGCCATAGTTGCTCCGACCATTGGGTCAGTGCTCTGTTGCATCCACTTATCTGCATCGACATGCTCTCTACATCATCGCCCACCTTTTAACGCAATCTTCTCATCCCTAGGATTGATAATAGGATCGATTTTAGGGCTCAACATCCTTCCCTTATCTACATCAGAGGTCCAATCCATTTCCCCGCTTTTTTTTGTTTATGCAGAATAACTCTAATTGGAGTTTTGCCTCCGAGCCCCGCATCCCCTTGTAGGTTCAGGTGTGCACGAGAGCATCATTTCGACCCTCGACCGACCCAACTAAGCAGCTTCATGTGCATCACGCTTGAGACCTTCATCGAGTTGCTCGACGAGCCAACGGAGGGCCCATTCGATGCAGACCACTTCCAGCGACGTGCTAGACCTCTCAGTCAGGCGATCAGACTAGACAACACAAGACATTGCTGATTGAAATTCAGTCAGTGAGACTTCATATCTGTTCTTCCAGAGCCATCGCGAGCCATCAGATGGAGACCAGCACCCCAGATTCGAAATGAGCCACCCATCAACGTCCAAATCTTGGTGCCTAGATTGAATCTAGGGTTAATCAGAGCTGAACAACAGCACCTACCTTTTGAGCTGTTAGATCCAAACCTATGACTAATCAGATCCACGTCGCACGTCACCGCCTTTTCATCTAAACGTCATATCTTTTCAACGGTGATCAGAGCTGTACATCATAGTCATCATGCACACCCACATGCATGCCTCGGTATATTTCGCTTTTTTTCTATCGTTTCATTATTTCCTTTTTAGTCCAATAACTGTAAAAATTAGTTGTAAACATTTGCAATACGTACATTATGTTTTCTATATTTGCACTTCATCTGAACCACATTCACGTGCCTGTACACGTGCTTTTCTAGATTATTTGCTTGTCTCATCTTGAACTTCATGTTTAAATAAAATCAAAGTAACTTTTTAGAAATTGCATTTATACCCCTTTGAGCGCTAATTCACGCACCTTGCACATTTTATTGGACTTTTTGCATATTTGGTCCTGAGTTTCTACTATGTGTTATTAATTGACCCTATAACTTAAAGTAATTGTTATTTGGTCCTCCTTTTTCTAGCATTTTATTTTTATTCATATTTATTGCAATAAATAACAATTTAAGTTTGAAAAATCTTTAAAAATCATAGTACCTCAAGTTAGTGTCTTTTATTTGTAGTAATTTTTGTTTGGTGTTTTTTTAATATTATTAAAAATTCAAAAATCACTAAAAATTCCCTCTTTACTTTAGAAAATTCATAAAAATTTTAAAAATGCCATAAAAATTTCAAAAAAATTAATATAGGTGTGGTTTGTCCTGTTTTAAGTCCTCCATGAATTTCATGTTATTATATTTTATAACTCTAAAAATTTATACTACTCTAAAAACAACATATAATCATATAAAATAATCTAAAAACCAAAAAAATATGTTCTTTGTTTCTTTTAGTAGATATTCGAATACACTCTTTGATAAAAAAATATCTTCAAGAAGTTTTAAGCTTATTTTATATTTTTAATTTGGAAAATACTTCTGGTTGGGGCACTGTTTGCTTTATTTTTTATTTTTTTATTTTAATAATATCAAATAATATAAAATTATTTGAAAATAAAAAAATAGTGAAAAATTTCTAAAACAAAAACATTTTTATTCAATTTTTCTAGATATTTTTACCATATTTGAAAATTCCAAAAAGATTGCTCGTGTGCTTTTATTCCATTTTATTTCCTTTATTTGAAAAATTAAAAATATAAAAATTTGCAAAATTAAAAACCACTAAAAATTCTAAAAATTAGGAAATATAAAAAAATATAAAAACTAAAAAAATCATAAAATTTAAAAAAGATAAAAATTCCCAAAAATCTAAGAGTAGCTTGCTTCTAGTTTCCTTCTTTTTAGTCTTTTATTTTTCATTGATTAAGTAACCCTTGCTTAATAACTGCTGCCTCCTTGTGTTCGATCCTGGGAGCTATACTAGGTTAATAAATAATAGCTTAGACCACTCTCTTTTATTTGCTAAATTCATTTTGTGGTTGAATAATTTTCTCGATATTACCTTGGTTTCTGGGGTGGCAATAAACTATTAATTACTTAATTTCATTAACTTCACCCTAGTCACTCGATCGATCATTAGTACTCCTTATGATGAATGCACATCCTCCAGATACAAGTAAAAATGATATGGACCCTCCCACAAGTAAAAATGAATCTCGGTCAAAAACTTGTCGACCTTAATCCTTGGTCAATCTCGTGGTACTTTCTTGAAGACAACATAGTTCACAATATCAGCGTAGCATGGGAGTGAGGCGATATACAATATCACCTCATCTCGGAAAGTCTCTGTAATTGGAAGAATTGACTGCTCAAGTGCCTCTGCATCTGTTATTCTAGAAAGGTGATGTGCCTTTATATTCTTAACTCCAAGTTTATCTTGTATCTCCAAATCAAACTCATGGAGTAGAAGGATCCATCGAATTAGATGTGATTTGGCATCCTTCTTGTCCCTTAAGCACCGTATGGCAGAATAGTTAGTGTAGACAACCACTTTTGAACCAAGTAAGTGTGATCTGAATTTTTCTAAAGAAAACACAACTACTAGCATCTCTTTCTCTATAGAGGTGTAATTCTTTTGGGCTTCATCGAGTGCCTTGCTATCATAATGAATGGCAAATGATACTCCATCTCTTCTCTACCCTAATGCAACTCCAATAATATAATCTGAGGAGTCTGTCATAATCTCAAAAGGAAGAGACCAATCGGGTGGTTGCTGGACATGAGCTCATGTAACCAAATCTTTCATCAGATAGAATGCTTGGAGAACCTTATCGTCCACGATAAACTCAGTCTCCTTACATAGACCAGTTAAAGGTCAGACAATCTTGCTGATGTCCTTAATGAATCATCTATAAAATCCCACATGCCTTAAAAAAGACCTTAACTACTTTAGTGTTATTGGTGGCTCTAGCTTGGCAATCGTATCCACCTTGGTCGGTTCAACATCCATACAATGTTTGGAGATAACATGACCCAACACGATTCCATTATTTACAATAAAGTGACTCTTCTCCCACGAGAACACCAAATTCACTTCACAACAACACTGAAGTACTCTGTCTAAATAAGCTAGACATAAATCAAATCTATCCCCATAGACTAATAAATCATCAATAAAAACTTCAAGGAAACTACCTACCATGTTGAAAAAATGACCAACATACACCTATGGGATGTAGCGCAAGTGTTAAACAATCCAAAAGGCATCCGTCTAAAGGCGTAGGTGCCAAACAAACAAGTAAAAGTAGTTTTCTCTTGGTATTCAAGAGTGATTTCTACATGATTATACTCGGAATACCCATCCAAGAAATAAAAGAACTCTTTCTTTGCTAGTCTGTCGACAATATGGTCAATAAAGAGCAATGAAAAGTGATCTTTTGTGGTCGATGAGTTCATGCATCGGTAATCATAAATTTCTTCGGGACCACATGTAACGAACTGACCCAATTATAATGAGAAATGTGATAAATAAATTCAGTTTTGCACCACTTCCTGATCTCTTTCATCAAAGCTTCCTAGAAGTTAGGATTCCTGCAATGTTGAAACTCAAGGTATGGCTTGTTGTCATCCTCTAAGTAGATATGATGCAAGCACAATGCTGGATTAATTCCAATGAGATCCGAAATCTTCCAGCATATGGCCATGCAATTTCGTTCTAAAACCTCTATGCGAGATTCTTGATCATCGATCAACTACAAACTGATGATGACCAGAAACATTTGTCGCTCACCAGCAAGGAAGGCATACTTCATTGTCGAAGGTAATAACTTAAGCTATGGTGGGGTCTGAATTTGCTCTATAATGACCTCAGAAACTGCACTGGTGGTAGTTGAAGGATCTATCAACTATGAACTGTCCATCGTAGCTACAAATGGCTATGAATATAATGTATCAAAAAGATCTACAATGAATTATTTCTATTCAACCTGGAATGGATCATCAAACAACTCATCATCAATAAGGGAGCAAATATAATCCAAGAAAAATGTTGTGTATCTGATCTCAACTAAAAAAATCACTGTCCTCTATTAGGACTTGCATTCCTTGCACTGTTACAATAATGTCCTCTAAAATGCCCCTCAATCACTTGTTCCATTGATCAACAAATGGAAGGATCATCCTGGTGAAAAACGGTAAGATGGGAGTCGATAAATAATGGCTTGACAATTCAGGCTCACTATCACTGAGGTAACTACTCGAATCCTCTCATTGTTTCAACAATTGTCCCACATGGATAATTAAGCAATTAAGAGCAGGAGTTGAAATTTATTATACCCTACTAAGAATGTATAATGGCAAGCAAATAGGGCTCGAACATGTGAAGCAAAGGAATAAAGTAGGCAAGATAGAAATCAAGGCACAAGTTATCACTCAACTACTTAGCCAAGTCGTATTTTTGTGGGTTTTTGAGTTTATTTTTTATTTTTATATTTTCTTTTTATACTCTTATATTTTTAGATCTTCTTTTTCTTTTAAAATAAATATATGGCTATATATAGAATGTATACACAATATAGACTAACATAGATATTTAATAAAAAATAATCAAAATAAAAGAAATAAAATATTTTTGGGTTTTACATAATTTTTTACTAATTTTGTGATTTTTTAGGATTTTTTGCTAATTTTATATATTTATAAAGTAAAAAATACCCAAAATCAGGGATAAAATTAATAATTGAAATTAAAATGGAGATATAAAATAGTAAACATTATCAAAACTTCTCCATATTAATTTACAATAATATAGAGAAAATTCAGGAACAGAAATTATAATTTTTGGAGTTTTGAGAATTTGTAAATTTTTATAAAGGGTTTTAGAGTTTAATATTTTTAAATTTTACCTTATATTTTTTAGTGATTTTTGTTCCGAAGGTTAAATCATGTAAATACGCAAAATATATTTTTTGGGGATTTTTTCAAAACTTTTTTATAAGTTTTTATGTATTTTGTATTGCAAACAAGGACAAAAAACTTTTTTTTATTTTTTGTAAATATTAAAAAGTGCTAAAATTGCAAATTAAAAATAGATTGTGAATCTAGATGCAATCAGGAGCAAATACCTATTTTTTGATATTTTTAGAGCAATGTAGCTATATGAAATAAATATAAGAAAAAAAGCGAAACTACAATGCTGGTGAGGGAATTAATGTAAATAGATAAAAGTCGAAGGGCCTCGCTGCAATTTCCATAAAAATATAACACACGGAAAGAAAGTTCTAGTACCATATACAAAATCCAAGACCTGCGAGGGGTCTGTTGCATAATTGGCAAGTTCACATGTAGACAAACGTAAGCCACGTTGGTAGTGACCTGAACATAATATAGAAAAGTCTAAGGGCCTATAGAAATTTTACCAAAAATATAAGCCGATTTCCAAATTTTAGAGTAATTAAGAAATACCCAAAACTCGTGGGGGCTTGGCTGCAAATGTCCCAAAGTTTGTCGGCTGAGCTGGCATAGGACTAGAATGTGAGTAAAAGAAGGGGTGAGGTTTGTTTTGCAAATATTATGAAATTTAGACAATGACATATGAGAGTTTTAAGCCTAAATAATGGATACAAAAATTGGCAGGGCTAAAACTGCAAAATGCCCAAACCTAAGTGTGGATGAACGACGGATGCGTCTTCACTTGGAAACGTGGTGCTACCACATTTGCCTATGATGCTTCGAAGGTGAACGACCATGATTAGATCATGGCCGAAGATCGGACTATGACGGCGAAGCGTGATTGGATGGATGCAATCAAAACCAGGCATCGTTCATGATCCAACGGTTGAGAGGCCTAACGGATGAATAGGAAGAACAACAACGGGGGTGAACTTCCTCCGTTATCCTAGGCTTCTCCGACGTGCACAGCTGCTCCTAGGTGCCCAGAAGCCCTCCTACGACGGTCCTCTATTGATTGAAGTATCAAAATAGGGCTGAAGACAGCTGGAGTGTTCCGACGAGGTAGAGAGGACCTCGCAGTTCTAGGAACCTTCGACGAGGGCCCAGATATTCTTCAACCCTGTCCTTGAAGTCAAAGCCTGCACAGGAAGAATGTAAGGTCGAGTGCAAAATGCCTCGGTTGGTCAACGGGGGAATGGAGGCAAAGGGGGTCAGTGCGGAGGTGCTCCGACGTGATGGAGGAATTGGAGAACCCAAAACTCGATCTAGCGAGGATCGAGTTGATATGGAGTGGTACAATATATAGGGAAGCGAAGGGAGATGAGCTGGGATGGTCTGGTGTGGTGGGGGTGACCGGATAATGAAGGAATGGGGTCGCCCCAGCAGAGCTTCGGTGGAACTTCGAAGTAGGGATTTGAGCTACGGCGATGGATTTAAAAAGCATTGAGTTAAACCTAGAACTAAATTATGCAAAGAGGCAAGTAAATGGAGTAAAATGGGTGTCTCACCGGATGGAAACTAGGAGGAAGTCCTTAGCAGCAGCGCTCCAGCGAAGGGAGTGGAAGCGCTCTTCGACAAGCCAAGCTACGCCTCCGAGGATTTAGAGAGATACCTGCTACTAGATCAATCTAGATCTCCACGAAGAGGGGCTAAAAGCGGGTCCAAAGAGGTTTGAAATTCCAAAGTGGAGGAAGGAGGTTTTTGTACAACATTAGACGAGGCACTCCAAAGATTGAGATGGATGGAGCAAATCCTTGATGCAATCCTCAAGGTGATCAACGTGCATGAAAGCACAATGAACGAGGATAAAAAGTCACGAAGAGAGCAACACAAAATAATCAAGGATCGAGCCCCAAAATTGGGAGAAATAAGGAGCAAATGAAGGGTGGTCGTGGTTGCAGGGCGGGTCAGAGGAGTTGACCGAAGTCAACCCTCCAAGCCACCTGATTGGTCCACATGGACAAACCATGAAAAAGCAACCTAAAAAATCTTAATAAATTAAATAAAAAATAACAAACTATTTTATTAAAAAATATTTATCATTTTCTAAATTATTTATTATGTTCTTTATTTATTTCTAGAGCTTTTTAATTATAAATTACTTTTTAGGGGCTATATACATATGTATATTCATCTATATATTTTGGTCTTTTATTTTTATTTTGAATATTTAATCTTATTAATTCATTTTATTATTATATATATTTATAATTTAATTTTAGATACAAAATATATTTTTATTATATTTTTCTGATATAATATATACTCTTAATTAAATAGATGTATTAGTTATATAGGTACAGATATTTCATCTATGTATTTTTTTATTTTAATATTTTATTTACATTTTAATTCCTATTTTAATATGTACATATATTATAATTGATATTTACAAAATTATAAAAATAAAAAACTACAAAAATAATGAATAATAAATAAAATGATTATTTTAATCGGGTGAACTATATAATAGGGGTCCAAAACCCAACTTTTACATCATAACTCCAAAAAATATGAAAACTACCTTCATTAAATAGATTATTAAAATTTATACAATTAAAGGTGATTTTGATATATTTTGAGTTTTTATTTGAGAGATATGGGTCTGGGAAGTTGGGATTTTGGAATCTTATTTAGGTTGTATTTTGTACAATATATATTATTTTTGTGTGAAATCAACTTTATATTTTTTTATATTTAATTATCTACAACTTTCATGTTCAATGTTTCTTTATTTGAAGAATAAAAAGTGGAACTAAAAATAGGTCCCAAAATGAAGAATAAATGAATAAATAAAGTGAATTTTATTGTATTTTGGACCCTTATCTCCCCCTACTTTATTTCTTGACGACTTGGTACCCGAGATGCCTAGGTCTTGGGGTTTAGCATCATAAAATATCTTCGTTATTTTATTCATTTTCTTTTATTTTCTTTATTCTATAATTGTGTATTTAAAAATTTTATTTTATGCACACCTTATACACTAATGCATGAATGTTAAAATGCACGAATTAAGGGTATTTACATGCATTTACTAGGGTTTTCACGACCAAAATGATAGAATAACGATGATGAAATGGAGATTCATCATCCCCTATACTTTCCTTTTCTAGTCCCAAGCAAACACTTATGCAATAAGTGTAGAAAATAAAAACAAAATAAAAGAAAAGAAAAGGAATTGGATTTAGTTTAATTCTCAAACTTGTCTTTACAAAATCAGAGTTTGGAGCTTAAGTCGGACCTTTAGAATTTTAGTGTGGTCAGAACCTTAGTGAGAATTAGATTTGAAGTCCAACAGCATTCGAGAATCCCAAAACTCTGTTCAAGTCCCCTCAATAGCCAGGTCAGAATACTTCAACTCGTATACAAACCCTTATGACTATGAATCTGACTCGTACAGTGTAAGTGATAGTGGCTCTCCCCAACTGAAATGACAAAGAGATCGACTTCTCCAGCATGACAACCCAATGATTTCCCAATCCATCAACTCCTTCCTAGAGGAGCGGGGTATTCCCTTCTAAGTTCAAAAGACAACCAACTCAAGAGGAGGGGTGAAGAGAAGAATGGGCGGTAGCTGTTGGACATGCGAGCCCACAGAGAGCCATTATGCAATAAATGTTATTGCAAATATCATTCCCTGATCTGAAATAAAGAATAAATAGTTTGCATAATCGGCCCCTTAGTACAATTAGGGTTATGTACCATGGCCATCTTGATGATCATACAGTTGTTGATTCAACTGTTGAATCATAGAGGCTAGTGCTTGGATGAATACCTAAAGAGTTAGATTGAGGACTCATCATGCACCGTCAAATGATTATTAAGAGATGATCTCCAACCTGAGTAGGAGATGGCAATCCTTATCTCTAAAGGCTGATATCTGATCGACCTCTTGATGCAGTTCCTCTGCATAGGAATAGAGATTCAGAGGTGTCAGATTAGTTAGGTCAAAGAGTTGACTTAATGAGATCGAGATAACAAAAGTCCTATATCGTATGTTGTCACGATACAGGCACGCATCCTCTGACCGAAGACAGATGTGTTACTATATGTTTGAGTATGTACATTTGGCAGACCAATAGGTTGATGACCTAACCAAGGTCTATACACCAGCGCGCTGGTGTGCATATAAGGGCATATGAGTAATACGATCTCTCAAAGGGATCATACAGGTTCAGTTACTGAACCGGAAGACATGATCTCACTCATAAGATATTGGGAACAATCAAATTCTCTGCGCACGGTCGTCTCGCTTTGGAAGCTTGATTGAATTTGTAGGTTTGATATATACTTTTGGAAAGTATATGATCAAGACCTAGGTATGTATATTCTTTTGGAAAGTATATGATCAATACCAACTCCCAAGGATCGAATGAGAAACTTACTGATAAAACCATGAAGTAGAAAGTATAAAGTTGATCCAATACTTCGGGTTTATTCTGAGTCTTCCAGTATGCATGATGTATAGGTATTGGGAATACCCGAGGGTGATGTGATCATAAACGATTGTATAACCATGATGCTTCCATTCCTAGGGAGTGATGAAACGGATCTGGATTTTAGTGACTCCTCTCAATAGAGATGTGATCTGATATTGATCCAAATGTTGGACATTGATCTGAATGTGATTCAGATGCAATGAGAAGATTAGATTTGCGGTCTTGATTTAATAAAGCATCTATGGGAGGCCCGCGATCTGGATTTGAGATATGATCTCAATATCCAAGTCACTATATGTGGAACAATACAATCGCCCTATCCTTATCTCCAAAGTATTCACGGAGAAAGCGCATTATCCTTGACAGAGTTAATGGATAATTCTATTGTTAATAAATGTATCCGAGCATTGAGAAAATGGATAATTAAATGTGATTTAATTACCATGATTAATATGAATTCGATTCATATTATAAAGAGAGCTATCTTAGATAATTAAATATGATTTGATTATCAAAGATGTGAATAATGTGAATGTGATTCATATTATTTGAGAATAAGAGAATGGAAATCCAAGATGATTAAATGTGATTTAATTATCATGGATATGAATAATGTGGATAGGACTATCCATATTAATCATATATATTATAAATATGATTTATAATAGATAAGAGAGAGATATTTGTAACTTACATTTGTTAATTAAATGTTGATGTGGATTGGATTCACATTGGACAATTAATTGAAAATGTAATTTACATTTTATTTTGGGTTGTGAATGTGATTCACAATTTTTAATGGCAAGATTGCAATATTCACAAAATAATTATGAATTATTGTTATTGAATTATTTACAACAAATGTTGTTGTAAATCTTGGAGATTTCCATGGAATAATGTGATCTCATGAGATCTCATGAGATTGCATGAGATTGCCACCAAATCCAATATTATGGAAGGAGGCAATCTTTATTCCATAATCTCCATGATTGATTGATTTAATTTGGGTTTGATTTATATTGATTTATCAATATAGATTTAATCCTAATTAAATTATTTGTTGTTGGTTTTTACCAACACAAATCTTAGCCATTAAAAGAAACACAAATCAATGAGAGTCATTGGATTTGTGTTGCCCATGGATTGAAATCCATGGATCCCAAAATATTATAAAAGGAGAGGCATCCCATTGCTCTTCTTTACACACAATGCTTTTGAAGTACATCTCTCTCTCTCTCTCTCTCTCTCTCTCTCTCTTTCTCTCTCTCTCCCTCTCATGGCCGTCCACCATGGATGCCCTAGAGAGGTTCTTCATCGCCGCAGCGTCGTCGTTATGCTGCCCGATGGTTTGTTCGTGGAACTCCGTATACTTCGGCGTGCCTTACTCGTGAAGAAGATGTCAGATCTCGTGTGTCGAGATCAGGAGATCCACCGCTTGGATCATCAACATGGATTGCGAGAAGCACACGGTTCATCCCCGCGCTCACAATCGTCTCCTCCGTCGACTTGAGACAGGAGGTCTCTTTGTTCAGAGACTCGATCACAACCACACTTCAAGAGGTAACCCTAATACTTGTTTGTGGTTTAGACGAAACGATCCGAGAAGTGTTCTTGGATCATGTGGTTTTGTCACATGAAAAAAATTTTAATTTCCGCTGCATAGAACATCTAGTACGACTAGTCGTTCTTCGTCGTATTCGATATGATGCTCATGCTTCTGTGATGCTCTTGAGGATCTAGCCATATCTTTCAAGTGGAATCAAAGCCTTAGGTCGGTGGTTTTGGATACGATCCATTAACCGAGAACGACTTGGGTTCATTAGGGCTTGCGAAAGTTTTCTTGCATTTCATTTTTGCATCTCTGCTTTGAGATTATTTTCGGCACTGTTTAAATTGTTTAAATACGAAAATAATAATTGTATTTTGTTCCCCATTAAATAAGGAAACCGTGGATCTGAGTTTGCGTGATTTCGATTCCGTTTGCTCAAGTTATGTTCATTTTAGTGAACATGTATCCACAGTTTCGGGGATTGCGAATCTCAACGTAATTAAAGAGTTAATTGCGGATTTGATACGCCTTGAAATGCGGCAAATCACTTAGGTTCTGTTGTAAATCAAATTAGCAAACTTTAGAAACTTATTTTGCTTAATTTGGATTTAAATTGATTGAGATATGATATTTTTAGTAAGTGAGGGTCACTGCTGGAAATACTTTCCTAATCAAGAACCTAGTGATTGTCATTTAATCAGTTAGTGAAATTAAATTATTTAATTTCCTGAAATAATTGTGCATAAATATTTGTGAAATATTTGATGATAATATTTCCTTAAATGGCATTGCCTTAACCAGTATTTGATTAGATGTGATCTAGATCACTAATTGGTTACATGATCTACAAGATCTTCATTCCAACAAACATGTTGCTTGAATATGATTTGAGATTTGTTTAGCAAATCTAGTTATAATGTTAATCAATATTGTTTTGATTATTATTATATAGTATAATTTTATTTGAAGAACCGATGATCATCTCAAGTACAAATTGATCTATTTGGCACTATCCTTTCCTGAGGTGGATATGGTGTCTAGTTGGAGAGCATTGGGGTAGCGAGTTGCAACGTATGTGGTCCGTCCCACTCTCGTCGGTGATGGCCATGACAACGGGTAGGGACTCGATAATGCTGGAGAAATCAAGATGAATTTCTAATTATTAAAATTCAGAATAATACGTATTTGAGATAATACCATAATTCAAGTAATAATAAAAAATAATTTGTTGGATATTAATTGGATCATTAATTTAATATGATTAGATTAATTGGAATCCAATTAAAATTAAAACACTCTATTATGAATAGAGATGTTATTTCCCTTGGAAGAATTAATCATAATGAATATGATTCATAGTGATCAATTAGAATTTGAATATGATATGGAGGATCACATAAGTGACATCCATGATCTCCCGTCAAGGCGAAGGGTTCCATCGCCAGGGATAGTATATAGGAGACACCTGTCCAAAAGTGATAGCTCCTGTATGCAAGCGCATCTGGATCGGGCTCTTCGCTTCTCGAAAGAGTAAGGACGTATGCGTAGTGACCCCAATATCGGGTCCTCATATTATTGGGGCGATATTGGATTGTGTGTAGCGAGTTGTATTCCTGTTGACGGTTGGTTCAATTAATGACGAGTCAACCTTGCCTTAGGGGTGGTGGGCCCGGGTGTTAAAGATCGAATTGGGAGATGCAAGTTGGACTTGCAAGATGGAATGTGTTCCCGCTTCTTTTTATCCGAGTTGTAGGTTCTCATATTATTGGGATGCAACAAAGATAAGGAAAGAGATCCCAGATCTTGCTTGAGATATAATGGTAAGTATATCTCTTACATTGAAAAAGGGAATGAACTTCCAGTGTTGACAAGGCAAGACAACTTTGATATAAAAATTCCTAATCAAAGTAATATATATATATACACTTATGCAAATTTCTTTTTTCAGATAATCCTTCATTAAACCCACTCAATGTTATACTCAATGATAACCGGTAAAATATCATGGATTGGACTCATGATCCAGATATTGTGCTTGCAGTTGGACACATAATGTATGTGGTTGCAATATGCAAGTCTCCTCATACTAATGAGTAATGACAATTAAATAGATAATAGGACTACTACCCTAGGGTTTATATGTCTCTATAGTCTTGATCTCTCATCGAATGTACTTTGGAAGTGACATGTCGATGATGATCGCAATTGTCAAATAATCCTTATAAAATCAATGAAGATATTCTGGCATACATATGTGCTCTTGACATTTAATCATGAGTGACATGGTTCTCTGCATCATGTAGAATGGTAGCTCTATAAGAGATGATGTATTCAAATTGTTTGAGTACCTACCTGAACCAATGTTTTAAGAGTTTAGATGGATGTAGATGATGAGTTTCGTCATTCTACTATCTATACTCTAGTCATTCATGAAGCTTCATAATATTCATATTGTATGAATTTAATAAAGCATGTATAAATGTTGAAATGATCTTACATTGAATTCTTTTGAATTTAACGTAAGAGATCCTTAGTCTTAAGAAATGGTTGTTTATAGATGAAGGGAGCGCAATGGAAGCATGGGTTGGACCCAAGTAAGAAGTATAGTCAAAGAGTTGGTTATACTTCTGTGACTTCCATATGACATCCAAAGAGTTGGATGAATGCCAATACTGCAATGAGTTGATGTGTTGACAGTATGACTATCAAATCTATCTAGAATCCTTAGAGAAGGAATCCGATAGTACATCAGAATAATCTACATATAATCATTGAAATTGACTTACTTGTTTGATAAGATAAAGTCTAATAATTTTGTATCTCAATCTTCTGATGACACTTGCAATTTGTTGTTCATGTATTAGAAGATTAGAAATGTGATCTTAAAGGTTTAATAGTCATCCACATGGATATTGATGCAATTGTTGCAACAATCTCTATTGGATTGAAAGGCTTCATAATTTCAGTGGGAGAGTCCTTGGTCTTGGAGAGCGTCTCTATGACCTAGATATTAAAATACAATCATAGTTTATTTGTAAATGTTGGGAATAAACATGAATTCTAGAATAGACCTATCATAAAGAGTTATGATGGAGATATTTCACACAGTAATCTAAAATCTTGTGGACTCTACTAAATTAGAAAATTAATGAATGGTTAATTAACATTTCTAACTCTGAAATTAAACCTTAAGATCAATAGGAGGATGAAGATCATTTGACAATGATCTAGCATCAAGCCTTGGACATTTGTCTATTGATTTGATCAATAGAATAATAAGAAATGAAACTTTAGAATGTCGAAAATTTCAAAACTTACATACTTATGAATATTGTATTCAAAGTAAAATGTCCAATACACCCTTCTTTGGGAATGGTGTAAGATGTCAAGGTATTCAAGATCTCATGCATATTGATGTATGTGAATCATCTATATCAGAATAAATATCATGGATATGTGATATCTATGATGATTGTTTGTGATATGAGATTTCTTCTCTTCACTTAGAAACCTTTGAAATGTTCAAAGATTTCACAAGTTTGGTTTAGAACCAAAGTTTGAAGGAAGATTAAATGAATTTGATCTAATCTAGGTAATCAGTATCTATTAGATGAATTCATGGTATACCTTATGGAGAAAGGAATATCATTCCTATCTCACTCCTCCTGATACACGTTAACTCAATAGAGTTATAGGGAGATACAATTGGATCATGTGTGACATGATCTTATCAATGATAATTTTTAGCATAATTATCCCTTAGTTTCCAGGTATATATGTGTAATAGAGACTACAATGTATATCCTTAATAAGGTTCCATGCATGCTGGAATCTAGAACTTGAGAGTGTTGCTTAATTAGTAAAATAAAGGGTGGTATTGGATACCTACTTTATGACCTTGAGATTCTTAAATATCTCATCTATGAGAATGTGATTCTTAGAGGTTGAGACTCTTGAGAATCAAGATGGAAATGAAGTGTAGGAACTCATTTAATCTTGAGAAGATAATGAGGCTCCTGAAATTGGAAACTAAAAGGACAATTAAAGATGAAACACTAATGCCTCTTCAAATGAGTTTGAGGAAGGATTTCATGTTTCAGAGAAATCTGACAATGATCGAACTTCATGTGATGAAGTTTCTGAAGATCATAGCATGGATAAATGGATGTTAGCAATAAAAGTCTAATGTAGACTTCATATACAAGTGTTATATATGGACCCTCGAGGATCCACCTATATGGGTAAGACCTGTAAAGGTGTAAATGGATCTTCAAGAGAAAGGGAACCTGATGAGAAGGTAGAGACCTTCAAAGCACGGTTCGTAGCCACGAGCTACACATGAAGAAAGAAGACATCGCTTGCAATGAGACTTGCTTTTCGGTAACCATGCTTAAAATCATCAGAATATTGCTAACCTTAGCTACACAACTTGACTATTGTATCTTCAAGATGTAAGTCGAGATTGCATTCCTCTATGAATACCTCTCTGAGGATATTTATATGAAGTAGCCCCAGGGCTTCATGTTGAGGAAAGCAAGGTGTGCACAATAAGGAATCCATCTATGGACTCAAATAAGCTTCTTGAAGTTGGACCATAAGATTTAATGAGATTATAAATGTTATGATTTCAGATAGAATCTTGATGAGCCATGTGAAGCTTAGTGGGAGTGCCTTTGTGTTCGTCGTGCTAAATGTAGATGATATCCTAATCATATAAGGATGATAATACGTGTTTTATAATCTGGTTGTTCCAGATATGATCTCAAGGATACCTCTTGGATCTTAGTTCTGAAGGTGTTCAGGAGCAAAGAGAAGAGGGTATTGGGACTATCACATTGGCAGTACACCTTGGACATATTCCATTTTATGGAATTTTCAAGAAAGGCTTCCATCCCTTAAGATATGATATTGACCTATCTAAAGGGATAGCACCTCAAAGAGTTGAGGAAGTAAATGCTAGAACTACTTGCACTTGTGCATTAGTCACGAGAAGTTGAGTGTATGCTAGGTGTGTACAAAAGCCAGATATCTGCCTTGCGGTAGGAGTAGTAAAGTGTTGCTAATCCTACTATGGAGAGAAAACACTTGATTACAGTAATAACAAAATCTTCATAGATAACAATATTTTTAAGATAATGATATCAAAGTCTTATCTTCAAAAACTTAAGACTTTATAGATAGAGATCTAAAAGGTCTTAACTGTGGATACCTCTTAAAATAGTGATCTCCAGGAATAAGGGTATTCTGATAAGGATTATGGAAATACTGGTTATAATAATTATTAAGCTATAGTGTCAAGGACACTATAATAGCTTTAACAAGATTGAGCATTGGTTGCATAAGATGCAACATTCGCATTAGATGCGAGTACTGTTACTGGGGATATGCAAGTGCCATAAAAGGACTTTGCGTAGTCTCGCGGGAACAGAGTGACTGATCAGCTTACCTAGCTATTTTCTAAATAGCCTATGATTGTCACATGAGTGTGGTTTAAATGATTAGCCCATTAATGGCTCTTTGGGCTAGTGGGAGATTGTTGGACATGCGAGCCCACGATGAGCCATTATGCAATAAATGTTATTGCAAATATCATTCCCTGATCTGAAATAAAGAATAAATAATTTGCATAATAGGTCCCTTAGTACAATTAGGGTTATGTACCATAGCCATCTAGATGATCATACAACTGTTGATTCAACTGTTGAATCATAGAGGCTGGTGCTTGGATGAATATCTAAAGAGTTAGATTGAGGACTCATCAGGCACCGTCAAATGATTATTAAGAGATGATCTCCAGCCTGAGTAGGAGATGGCAATCCTTATCTCTAAAGGCTGATATCTGACCGACCTCTTGATGCAGGTCCTCTGCATAGGAATAGAGATTCGGAGGTGTCAGATTAATTAGGTCAAAGAGTTGACTTAATGAGATCAAGATAACCAAAGTCCTATATCATATGCTGTAACGATACATGCACGCATCCTCTGACCGAAGACAGATGTGTTACTATATGTTTGAGTATGTACATTTGGCAGACCAATAGGTTGATGACCTAACCAAGGTCTATACACCGACGCGCTGGTGTGCATATAAGGGCATATGAGTAATACGATCTCTCAAAGGGATCATACATGTTCAGTTACTGAACCGGAAGACATGAGATCACTCATAAGATATTGGGAACAATCAAATTCCGTGTGCACGGTCATCTCGCTTTGGAAGCTTGACTGAATTTGTAGGTTTGATATATACTTTTGGAAAGTATATGGTCAAGACCTAGGTATGATATATGCTTTTGGAAAGTATATGATCAATACTAACTCCCAAGGATCGAATGAGAAACTTACTGATAAAACCATGAAGTAGACAGTATAAAGTTGATCCAATACTTTGGGTTTATTCTGAGTCTTCCAGTATGCAGGATGTACAGGTATTGGGAATACCTGAGGGTGATGTGATCATAAACGATTGTATAACCATGACGCTTCCATTCCTAGGGAGTGATGAAATGGGTCTGGATTTTAGTGACTCCTCTCAGTAGAGAAGTGATCTGATCTTGGTCCAAATGTTGGACATTGATCTGAATGTGATTCAAATGCAATGAGAAGATTAGATTTGCCGTCTTGATTTAATCAAGCATCTATGGGAGGCCCGCGATCTGGATTTGAGATATGATCTCAAGATCCAATTCACTATACGTGGAACAATACAATCGCCATGTCCATATCTCCATGTATTCGCGGAGAAAGCGCATTATCCTTGAAAGAGTTCATGGATAATTCTATTGTTGATAAATGTATCCGAGCATTGAGAAAATGGATAATTAAATGTGAATTAATTATCGTGATTAATATGAATTCGATTCATATTATAAAGAGAGCTATCTTAGATAATTAAATATGATTTGATTATCAAAGATGTGAATAATGTGAATGTGATTCATATTATTTAAGAATGAGAGAATGGAAATCCAAGATTATTAAATGAGATTTAATTATCATGGATATGAATAATGTGGATAGGACTATCCATATTAATCATATATATTATAAATATGATTTATAATATATAAGAGAGAGCTATTTGTAACTTACATTTGCTAATTAAATGTTGATGTGGATTGGATTCACATTGGACAATTAATTGAAAATGTAATTTACATTTTATTTTGGGTTGTGAATGTGATCCACAATTTTCCAATGGCAAGATTGCAATATTTACAAAATAATTATGAATTATTGTTGTTGAATTATTTACAACAAATGTTGTTGTAAATCTTGGAGATTTCCATGGAATAATGTGATCTCATGAGATTGCATGAGATTGCCACCAAATCCAATATTATGGAAGGAGACAATCTTCATTCCATAATCTGCATGATTGATTGATTTAATTTGGGATTGATTTATATTGATTTATCATATATATATTAATCTAACTTAAATTATTTGTTGTTGGTTTTTACCAACACAAATCTTAGCCATTAAAAGAAACACAAATCAATGAGAGCCATCGGATTTGTGTTGCCCATGGATTGTGGTCCATGGATCCCAAAATATTATAAAAGCAGAGGCATACCATTGCTCTTCTT
Source organism: Ottelia alismoides (assembly GCA_037367405.1). NCBI lineage: Eukaryota > Viridiplantae > Streptophyta > Magnoliopsida > Alismatales > Hydrocharitaceae > Ottelia > Ottelia alismoides. Next base: position 388,615 of record JAZKJV010000977.1, read on the forward strand.
TACACACAATGCTTTTGAAGCACATCTCTCTCTCTCTCTCCCTCTTCCTCTCATGGCCGTCCACCATGGATGCCCTAGAGAGGTTCTTCATCGCCGCAGCGTCGTCATTATGCTGCCCGATTGTTTATTCGTGGAACTCCGTATACTTCGACGTGCCTTGCTCGTGAAGAAGACGTCGGATCTTGTGTGTCGAGATCAGTAGATCCACCGCTTGGATCATCAACATGGATTGCGAGAAGCACATGGTTCATCCCCGCGCTCGCAAGCGTCTCCTCCGTCGGATCAAACTTGAGACAGGGGGTCTCTTCGTTCAGAGACTCGATCACAATCACGCTTCAAGAGGTAACCCTAATACTTGTTTGTGGTTTAGACGAAATGATCCGAGAAGTGTTCTTGGATCATGTGGTTTCATCACATGAAAAAAAAATTAATTTCCGCTGCATAGAACATCTAGTACGACTAGTCGTTCTTCGTCGTATTCGATACGATGCTCACGCTTCTGTGATGCGCTTGAGGATCTAACCATATCCTTCAGTAGCCAGTGTAGCTACCTATCCTAGGATGCAAGACCAGTGTAGTTAAGTCATCCAGATGTAGGCTCACATGATTTGACTTTGAAGCTCAAGCTTGCTTATTGACTATACAAATATATACATTCCGACATGCATTTTATTTTCAATCAGGCATGTCCACTTTTTTTGGAATTTTTGCTTTGCTTTTTCTTTTTTTTTTGAAATACTATTTACAACAACATTTACATAAGGAGTTTTTCCTCTTGAGCTAGTAAACTATCCCTCTTCTGAAGCATTATTGCAACCCACACTCTCATGTCTTCAGAATTTATCATCACTGGATGGGTTGGGGTGCATTTCCCTCTCTAGAGGAGGACAAATATTTCCACTTGTGTGCATCTCATACTAGCAAATCCAATCCCCTCAGTTCTCCAACTGAGTTGAGCCAAGTGAAAGGTGCAGGTGTCCAAGTAGGGTCATTATCAACAAGAGCCATGTGTGTGCTCCAAAATACTCTACTTAGGCAGTCAAGAATCCATTGAGCCAAGTTTGATGATCCTCAAAGAATTAAGTCAACTAGACCTGAAGTACCTCATTTCAAGCTCCTATAAGATTCCTATTAATTAGGTATATTTAAGGTCCAACCGAGATCCAATCTTCAAATTTTACTTAGACTTGTTCAATTATCAAACTCAATTTAAAAAAATGCTAATGCTATGCAAATGCTATGCTCAATGCAGAAATATTTTTGTGATGCAATTTTCAAAGTTTTAAACTTTTTATGGATTTTTTTGAAAAGATGATGCATATGCATTTTTTGTATATTTCAAAACGATTTTATGCAGATGTTTTTGGATTTTAGTTTTGCAAATGTTTTTGAGATTTTGGAAAACAAAAGATTTTGGATAAAAACTAGGTACAAATATTTATACGGGGATGCATCTTATATTTCCAAGAATTAGGTTTTTAAGAATTTACAGAGGGTAAGTGGTCAATTTTATAGATATGTATAAAGGATTTTAGGGTTAGATGTGTGTGTATTCCACAAACTTATTTGAAAAAGGTTTTTCAAACAATTTTGAAAACTATAGTCCAAAATAATTTCTACAAACAATGTTTACAAACATTTACATACATTTGAAAATCATTTTGCAAAGGTTTTTCAAATAGTATATATAGATTTTTCAAAATATTTTTGCAACCATTTTCCAAACCACTTGCAAATCGTTTATCAAATATTTTTATTTCACACCAAGAAAAGAAACTTTACAAACAAAATATTTTTGCGTAGGTTGAAAATATTTAACAAAAAATTTTCCAAATAGTTGTCAAAAGATTTTTAAAAAGATTTTCAAAAAGATTTTCAAACTATTTTTCAAACATTTTGTAAAAAATATTTTTACTTGATTTATTAATCAGTATATAGAAAAGAATTTAAGGAATAATAGATATCTTTTTATTACGTGATTTTAATGAATTTTATAGGTATATTTAGCCATAATAATTATTATTAAAGAATGAAAGTATGAGTTATGGATAAAGTATATACGGAGTATATACGACCCCCGTATACTTTGCTTGACTATGTCCTCATAGATAAGAGAGAAAAAGAGAAGACAAAACTCATACTGAGTATAGAAAAGTATAAAGAATAAACGAATGAAGGAATGAATGAACGAATGAGAAGTTGACCATCCCCCTATACTTAGGATCAAATAATCCTAATTTAGCAGACTATACACAAAGCAAGGAGGATCAAGGGTAGGAATGAACAAATCGTACTCAAACTGTCTCCCCATATACTTAGGGTAAGGTATCCCTAAATATAGACAAGAAGAAGAGACAATAGAGAGGATCAAAGAATGACAGAAATCGAGGTGCACACCCCTATACTTAGGAAAAAGTATGTCCTAAGTATAGAAGTCGGACAAAAAGGGGGCGACACCTTTTTAGTAGAAAAAGAGAATAGAAAAGGAAAAGAAGAGAAGAAGAAAAGAAGAAAAGATAGTTAAGGTATAATAAGGGATTTGAACAACTCGGGGTGTACATCCCCACTATACATAGGGCAAAGTGCATCCTAAGTATAGCAATAATGAAGAGGATGACACCTTTTCGGTAGAATAAGAGAAAAAAAGGAAAAGAAGAAAAATCATTCAAAAATATTTTGATTTTCTTTATCTTTGACAGCAACCGCAGAAGTATTCAGCTCATCATCATAAATTACTTGAATGTAATCAACAACATACAGAAATATGTCATATTCACGATAAGGCTTTAGAAACTGTCCATTGACCACAAATGGTTGTGCATCAGCTGATAAACCAGATATCATTATGCTTTCATTGTCACGCACCTGCCTCACTATAAACAACCCAGTCCATTTGCTTTTCAGTTTTCCTGGAAAGATCTTTAATTTTGCATCAAACAGCCACACCTTCTGACCCGACTCGAAGGATTTGCAATGGATATGCTTATCATGCCACTTCTTAACCTTCTCCTTGTACATCAGATTGTTGTCATATGCATAGTCTATGTATTCCAATAATCTGTTCAGATACACTATTCGATTCTTCCCGGCATTCTCAGAATCCAAACTATAGATGATGATTGCCCATAACAATTTGTGAATCAGCTCAACGGACAGATGACATGGATTGCCATACACAAGGTGGTAGGGTGACATTCCTAATGGTGACTTGTATGCAGTTTTGTAAGCCAAAAGAACTGAATCAAGCAGCTGAGACCAGTTCTTGCGATCTGGACACACAAGCTTCTATAGAATTATCTTTATCTCCCTATTTGAACATTCAGCTAAACCATTGGACTGTGGGTGATATGGTGAAGCAACACAATGTTCGATACATAACTCCCGAGTCAGCTTCTTCACCTCTTTGTTTATGAAATGGCTACCCCCAGCTGATATGAGAAATTTGGGAATCTCGAACTGTGCAATGATGTGATCTCTTAAGAATCGACAGACAGTCTGACTATCGACAGTTCTAGTGAGAATAGCCTCCATCCATCAACTCACATTGTCGACAGCAAGCAGAATATATTCATAACCCTAACTGTTCGAAAATGGGCCAACAAAGTTGATGCCCCATGCGTCGAAGATGTCCGATATCTGAATAAACTTCAGAGGCATTATATATCTCATTCCTATGGTGCCGCCCATTTTCTGGCAGTCAGTGCAACACTTTACGTAATCTTCTGCATCCTTAAATAATGTAGGCCACCAAAGGCCACTCTAAAGAACCTTTGCTACCATTCGTTAGCCTGAATGGTGTCCTCCAAATTCTTAGTCATTGACGAACCCTAGATTCGGTCTCTTAATTAGTCGTTTTAGTATGTTGTAGACGGCCGAATCGGATGCGTCAAAAACCACTTAATATAATTATCAACTAATAGCAAGTGGTCGAATTTATATTTTACTTGGACAAGCCCAAGGTTGAACTCAGGGACACGAGCCTCTTTAATATCATTTAGACTCTAATTATTTAGATTAAGTGTTGGATTAATGAAGCATAGGTCAATGATGCATGAAGACACGACATGATCAAAAAACAAACATGAAGATATGCATTTTTTATTTGATTTTTATCACGCAACAAGATGCAAAGAAAATACAATGAGAATATGCCCTAATGGGATTAAATACATGAGCAGTACAAGATTATCAGTATCAGTTCCATTTATGAAGAGATAAGTGAAAATGGCATGATAATCAATTAACAAGTGACACTATTTCATTAGAAATAATCAACATAGTCCAAAGTATCCAGAATGAACTAAAAGTTATCCATTAGAAAGATAATCAAACAAGCTTCGAAACAAAACTGAAATCGACTCAAATGGAGCTAGGATGCTCAAGATATACATAAAAGAAGCCAAGAGCATAAATGCAAGAAAACATAAAAGATAACTAGCAAATAGATCCCTCGGAGGGACTAAAATGTAAATAAAATAAAGTGCTAGACCTTCCCTGTAAAAATACACATATGCACGGGTATTTTTGCAATTATTGAAAACCCCAGGGGGTTGGGTGGCAAAATAACCTAGGCGTATGTGGTCTAAACATGATTCTAGACCTGGATGCAATTTAGAGAAGTTGGCGGGGCCTCCATGCAATTTTTTCAGACTGCACGTGTTTTGGGCACGTGAGGCCAGGCTCGAATGGCGATGGAGGCTCGGGGCGACTTCGGCTAGGCTCAGAGAAGGCTCGGGTATCCTGGTGCTTCGGTGGTGGCTCGGGAGTAGCTTCGGCTTCGAATATGGCTCGAAGATGGCTCGAGTGTCTTGAGCCTATAGATGGTGTTGAGGCTCAGATCTGCTTCGGCACTACCATGTGGACACTCAAGAGCTGCCCGATCGTCAATCGAACGATGCCTGTATAGTACAGGGCGATGTCGACGTGGATGAGTGTGTGCCGTTGGATGGCCACCGGGGGGTTGCCATCCAACGACATCTGTAGCCCCTTGGCCCATCTTCTTCCTCAGCGAGGTGGGTGGTAGAATTGGAACTCCGACGAAAATCCTGGAGCTCTGCCTCCGACGTCGATGAAGGGTCCCAGTAGCTCCTAAAGGCATAAATGACATCACCGAAGCTCAGTGTAGCCTCTGGAGTTCCTGGAAGATGCAACCGACCTTTGCTTGCCGGAGATGAAGCTCGCGAAGATAGCTCCGGCGACACTTCCGATCATTGAAGCTCAAGGCCTACACATGTTAAATCTAGCCGAAGCGTGCTAGTGTGGATGTGAAGTGGGTGGAATGAGAGCCTATGCGAATGGAGGAGTGAAGGCTCGGTGCTCCTCCATCGTAAATGGCGGAGGAGATGGTTGGACGTGGGTTGGGGTATGGAGAAGGGAAGGTGTGTAGCTGTTGGTTGGGCGTGAATGAGTGAGTAGTAGTGAAGCTCAATCGATAGTTAATGAAAGGTGAAGGTGACGGGTTGAGCCTAATTAATTGAAAGAAATTAAAGAGAAAAGCAAAAGGGGATCGAAGGAGGTATTACCTGGGCAATGACAGAGTGGTGGCTTGGGCTTGGGGTTCGAGGTGAACCCCGGGTCTTCGTAACCCCCTTAGCCAGGTGGGGCAGCTCGAGAGGAGGCGGAGCTTCACGACGCGGTCGTGAAGGCGGTGGGTCTCACCGGGGGCAGAAGTCATCATCGCACCTTCAATTGCACCTCCCCCTGTCACAGGGAGGTGTACGAGGACTGGTCCTCACCCCTCGTAAAGGTAGATGGGGTGGAAAGTCGTCGACGATGGAGTATTTAAAGATTGGGAGTTGTAGTTCCGGTGATGGTGGCAGTGATTTGAGTGGGAGAGATGGAGCGCGAGGAGCGATTATGAGGCGACCTATAGTCCTGCGAGGATGAGTGATGATCGGACTTGATCGTTGGATGCTCTATTGGTGGAGAGAGTGGCTGGAGAGATGGGGGAAATGGAAAGGGGGAGGTTGCCGCGCGAGGTGGAGATCGTGGGTGCGGGGAGAACGAAAGGTGGAAGACGGTCCCTTGGCTGTTGGATCTCGCGTTCCAATGTCTCTGAGCGGGGCGCTAGTGAGCGGTTAGGATTAGATCAGGGGGGTGAGATCGAGGGGCGTACGTGACACCACATGGAACGAGGAAATGAAGTCGGAAGCCAGCAGTCGTGATGAGATATGCGGGTATATCGGGCGGTGGAGATCAGTTGTATGAGTTAAAGGCTTGGATCGAGGGTACTGGAGAAGATCCGGCAATGGAGAAGTCGCCACATGGAGGAAGGAGTTGAAGGAGGAAGCGAGCGACCCGAATGCGATCTAAGAACGGATCAAACGACTGAAATGGTGTGTGGGTTCGAATGGTTGAGATCTGGGCTGTTTGAAAGCCATCCAATGGTAGAAAGGCGGGGTGCGTGGTACGTGATGAGACGGGTTGCGTGGCGCAACCAGAAGGCACCGCGTGGCCCAATCACATTATTGCAAGGAAGAAAATGAATTATAAGGGGGAAAATGATCGAATTTGGAAAAACTCAAAACATGAAAGTTGTAGATCTCAATGAGATCTACAAGTTTCATGTTGATCACAATCGGAGATGAGGTCAAATCAAGGGAGAAATATTTTTGCGAGTGTTTTTAAAGGCTTAAAAACACTACGATTTTTTAGTGTTGCTATTTTTGTATTTTTAATTTATTCAAGGGATCATATAATTACAGATATTAATCTAGTTATTATTGACATGAGTTTAAGCAGGGGCGGGTTAATTTCAGTGAATTAATGGTATGAAACTGGGTTTCATCAACCCCCTATACTTAAACTATGCTCGTCCCCGAGCATCACAAAAAATGAATGAGCTGGATTAACCCCCTTGTGCATGAGCGTACATGATCTGATATGTTCAAATCCTCTCAATTTTAGAGATCCAAAATTTTATAGCTCAACCCAGGCTTAATCAAGAGGCATCAAATTCCTCTAATTTTCCAGACTCTTTCTTGGATACATATAAACTAAGGATATGTCATTTAGTGTAGACTACGTTCATGAGAGTAGAATCAAAACGTCACCCAATGTCCTGGTCCAAGAAATTCTCCTAAAGACCCAATCCTCAACTCTAGGGAATAAACCAAATATTGTGTCCAATTTACCGTCTCTTTAGTTGTCAGACTTAGAATTGTAGGTGGCAGGCCAGTTTGATGGATGGTTTTGGGATTGTGTCATTTCTTCTCTCCTTATCATTGGAACAAGGATCCTCTCAAGTGCCTTATTATGCAACACATAATTTGGTATTGATCAGTGCGCCCGTCAAGAGAAGTTGGAGTCGTCAGCACTTATTTTCCTGGGAATACACCGGGTATGCCTTTTTTAAGTACCTATCGTACCTTCTACACCCAGACTTGTAGCATTTATAATGCAGAGCCCTTTTTTGGTGCAAGCCTGACTCCTAGTCCTAGTAGCGGGGGGCCAAGTGGACACCATGAAAATGGCAAGAGATTAGTATAAGAACCAAGTTCTCATACTGGCTAAAACGCTGACACTCAGGTTTCATGAAGCCTTCAATGATACCATCCTAGAGCATCATTAGATCAAGTCCAGTCTCGAATCCCTCATCCCAGTCCCTCAAGTGAAATGTCAACTCATCTCATCAAAACCGCAGTCGTGCATGTGAAGTGGTGATCATATTATTAAGGTCGGAGACTAAGCATGCAATATAGCACACAAATCTAGAATTCTGGGTAAATGTGAATGATTACGTCCACGACCTTGATGGATAAGGATGGTTAACCTAAAATCTCAAGACCTCATAAACTGAGTATTCACGAACGTCTCTGATCCTGTGTGGAAGTGAAAAAAAGTAGGGTATTTAATCCAACTCCTTCAACATTTCTTTTTGATTTTTTGTTTGAAAAACTTTAAAAGACATCATGACTGCCTAAACTCAAATGAGTAGATGCATCTGCATTCATCCAGTATAGGTGTAAGTGCAGGTGATGAATCCCCATTCATCACTCTTTATTCCTTTATTTTAGCTAGAAATCTTGGTAAAATACCATGTAATTATTTGTAAATACAATAAATTGTCAAAATGCATGCTTCATGTAAATAGCCATAATTAGCATATTTTTGTGTAAAAATAAAGGAATAAAGAAATAAAGAAAAAAAGGAAAATATTTAGAATAAATATCGAGTGACCCGAACCCAAGGGAGGGCCAATCATTGGCCTGACCGCAAAATAAAATAAGTAGGGAGAGATAGGGCCATTCATCTATGTACATATATTCCCCTTTATGAATATATTTTATTTTCATAAAATAAAAATAATTATGTATTGCTCATAATGTGTATATATTTATAAAAATAAATAAAAATGAGAAAAATAAAAATAAAACAAAAATAAATTCTCTCTCTTACTCTTGTATATACCATGTAAATATGTACAAATACCTATTTATTTTTCCCTTGTAAATACATAATAAAAATTAAATAGAAATTAATTAATATCCCAAATTTTTATGTTGCAAATAAATAAAATATAAAATAGGGATAATTGTACAAAAATAAACAAATAAAAATAAAAATAAAAAATACCCAGGTATTTTATCTGTATATAATAATATCCTATGTATATACACTAATTTATTTTTCAAAAAAATAAATAAAAATCACTAAAAAATAATTTGAAAAATAATAAACATTTGTTATGGTGTAAATATTTTTAAATAAAATCATTTACTATTTTAAAATGAATTTCCAAATAATTTCGGTGTGGAATTTTCAGATTGGTCCACAGGGGATTATTGACCCCCGGTCAACTCCCTCCACCGGACCACATTCTCGCGGATCCACGCGCCGACCCGATTTTGCCCAATTATCCTGAATTGATCCGATCGTCATTCATCCAAACCCCGAGCCCCGATTGTTGCTCGACTATCCGAGATACATGCCCGATCATTTCCCTAGGGGTCCATGCACCGATGAGCGTGCCCGACTCCGATCTTCCCGGACCCCTAGTACTATATAGCATGAGCATCCGTCGCATTTTCACTCATCTTTGGCCTTCCCCCTCGCCTCCGATGACCTCCTCTCCTTCACCGGAGTGATAACCATGTGCGAGAGAGTAGCAGTGAGGGACGAGCAGCCGGGAACCTCTGATCCGACGCATTCCACTGCCGTGCTCCGCTGTGAGGCGAGCCCGAGCCTCTGGACCTGTCAATCCATCGAGGCAACGACCCCATGAGGTGCATCACCTCCAGCATAGACGACTACAGCCATCCATTAGGTTAGATTCCTTCTTGTTTCTTCTGATTTTCGATTTTTAGGTTTCTGAGCTCCGTCGTTCATCCGATCACCCAATGCGCCCCAACCACCCATTTCACCTCCCGACCATTCCTTTACATTCGCAAGACCCCTCTCCATCTTCTCCGCCCATTCGCTCCCCCTGGTTTGCCCCGGAACAGGGCCATCGACTCTCCTCCGTCGCCGCTCGCTGGAGAGTCACGCATTGCCTCATCTTTGGCCTCCCCCCTCGCCTCCGATGACCTCCTCTCCTTCACCTGAGTGACAGCCGTGTGCGAAAGAGTAGCAGTGAGGGACGAGCAGCTGGGAACATCTGATCCGGCGACATCCACCACCGTGAGGCGAGCCCGAGTCTCTGGACTCGTCAATCCATCGAGGCGACGACCCCAAGAGGTGCAACACCTCCAGCATAGACGACTAGAACCATCCATTAGGTTAGATTCCTTCTAGTTTCTTTTGATTTTCGATTTTTAGGTTTCTAAGCTTCGCCGTTCATCCGATCACCCAGTGCGCCCCGATCACCCATTTCACCTCCCGACCATTCCTTTACATTCATGAGACCCCTCTCCATCTTCTCCGCCCATTCGCTCCCCTTGGTTTGCCACGGAACAGGGCCATCGACTCTCCTCCACCGCCGCTCGCCGGAGAGTCACGCATCGCCTCATCTTTCATCACCCTCGTGCGCGGTCGGGTCGAGGTATTTTACCCTCGACCCAGTGGTTTACCTGTGCAGGTCAAAGCGTCAAAGCAACCTCATCTGGAGGTCCAACTTGGAAGCACTGGACTTCCAGGTTCCCGACATTGCCGGAGCACCCCGGTGGCTCCCGGCCTCATCGGAGACCCCCAGTAGCTGCGGACAACCACCAGCTTCAATTTGCCCACCTGAGTAGCTCCGGAGGAGGATCCTAGCGTGCACATTGACCAGGCGAAAGTCAACGGCGACGTGTTCTTCGTGGGTTCTCCAGAGCCGTCGATCGAGCTCCCTCGCTCCGGGTCCATCACATCCGTTCACCTTTGGAGAGTTCTCAACCGTCCGATCATCTGAGGAGCTCATCTAGGACGTTCAACGCCGAAGGGGTACCACGCGTCTCAGCCGTCGGATCTTACACGTGGACTCCCTTCAGCCGTGGATTCTTAAATAAAAGGGTAATTAGCACTTAGGCCCTTCCTAGTTTAGCATTTACATTTGAGTCCTGTAAATATTTTTCATAGTTATTTTTAATTAGGAATAATTGCACTTTGGACCTTACAGTTTTCGGATATTGCATTATAGTCCCTCTGGTTGTGAAGCGTGTGCTTCGACACGTGACTTTTGTGGGCTTTTTGCATGTTTAGGGCTTGGGTTTGTTGACTATTATGGAATGAACTTTTAGTTTTATTATTTGCATATAAACCCTTGTGCGTACTGGAATTGGAACATGTGATGAATTAGTGTGAAATTTACATTTAAACCCTTAAGGCTTCTGCACGTGTTTCATTTTAACCCTTGAAACTTGTTTTTCTTACATTTAGGTCCCTGTGTGCTATGGATTGTTTAGTTGTTGAATAAAATATCAAATCAACTCCAAATTTGGTGAAATTTGGATACGTGGCTCTTGTCACTGTGTAAACATTTCATTAATTTTTTGGGACATTTTTATTGTTGTTTGCTATTTTTAAAAAATCAAAAACCTCTATTTTTGCTAATGTTTGAATTGGAAAATCCACTAAAAATGTTAAAAACCACCAAAAATTCTAAAAAAAGTAGGTACTATTTGTTTTAGTATTTTCTTACTTCAATCCAAATTTTACTTAATTTGGATTTATAAAACACCTAAAAGTGAAGAACCCTAAAAATCTTTTAAAAATCACTAAAAATTATAAAAAATAAAAAATACTATTTCTTCTCCTGTAGCTTAGTTTTTATTTCTAGTTTTCATAAAAATTATTTCCAGATTTTATTAGGTTATTTATCTATGTATAAATAACCTTTCAAATCTGGCTGCACATTGAGTTCCGTTTTCTTCCTTATTTCATTTTTATAAAATCAATAAAAAAATATAAAAATCTGAGAAAATTACCCAAAACACTTAAAAATTTATAAAACCCAAAAATATTTTTATTACCTTTTTTCTGAGTTGCTTTGATATATTGAATAATTAGTGGAGTGTGATTCTTTTTCCCCCTTTATTGATTTTCTTTGTAACTAAAATTACAAAAAAATTTAAAAATATAAAATCCACCAAAAATATTTTGTTCTTTCGTTTCATTTTTAGACTATTGAACCAATCCGTGCTCCTTGTGTTCGACCCTGGTCGCTATACCAGGTTAAATAAATAGCGAGACCGCTATTCGGATTTTATTCTGATTACTTTTATTTGGTGGTCTATTTTACTTCATTGACCGAGCCTCACTATTCAGGTCACAATGACTCTTGATTGATTTTTACCTTAGCCCGATAGTGAGTGGATATAATCTCGGTCATCATAATGGCGCCGTTGCCGGAGAGCACGGCTTAGTAGTCGTTTTTTTTAGTTTTGCGGCTTTTCTGTAGATACTTGTAGATATTTTCTTGCTGATTTATTTGCATATTTTTATAAATAACCTGGTCTGACACATTTCTGCATTGTTTTCTTGCGAGGGCCCGAGGACTGAGGCGTCTTTTTTCAGAAGCCGACGCAACCACGGGAGTCAGAGGTGGCTCTTTTCTGCATAGAGCCGTAGGAGAGTGCGAGGAGCCGAGTAGGATTGCGGGAGCCGCGTGAAGAGCCACGCAGATAACCGTAGCTTGGCATAGATAGTTGTAGCCGTAATGTAGTTTATATTTCTGCAGACTTTTATTATTGTAATAATACAGGGACACTCAGACTTGGACTTTGGTGATACCGGGGTCTGTTTCATCGAGCACCGGTGTGCTCGGGGGACCTCACCACGTTTTTGTGGGTTTTAGTTTTCTCGTATTTTTTATTAACTGCTTATCTGATTTACGCAGTTTTGGCCTTAGCTTAGGATTTTCTCTTGATTGTGACGTAATTGATTAGGATCCAATCCCTAATTATCTGTCTGTTCCTATTAGATCGTAATTGGACCTAATTAATTAATTCACAAGAAAAAGCCGGATTACTTAGACTCTAGTCCACGTGCCTTGAGGAGCCACATACAGTGCGTGTAGGATCCATTGTGGCAGACACCGAGTGGCTCCCAAGATAGGACTCCGGACTTAGGTTTGAGTACCCGGCTACTGTGCTTCACGAGTAGAAATTGCACCGTCTAAGGCCGGTTTCTCGTGCATCATATAGGTAGTTTATTTTCAGCCTTTACTTTTATGTACGGATCACTTTGCATGTAGACTGCCGGAGTCAGGTACGCATCTCTTACTCTGCATGCATCATTGATTTCATCACGCATCGGCTTTTTCGTCTTCTTCCCCTATTTTCGAACTTAAATAACCAGGAGAACCGAAAAATTTGTTAGGCGTTGTTTGCTTTGAAAAAGACCTAAAAACAAAAACCATAAAATTGGGACTGTTAAGCAAACTTGATCTTAAAAGACACTGACCTAATAATTTGTCTTGGGAGAGTAATACCCTCATTGTCTGGTTTGGATGAGTAAGAGAGTGACCCGCATCCTAGGCTAGAGCCATATCCGATTTCTTAACAGACTACCAACTTTTTAGTTGGGACAATCTGTTAGGAGTATTGGATCCCTATCAACTTGCTTAATCGCTCTGAAATACTGTTTGATCACTTAATAAAATAGACAAGATAAAAGACCGATCTCTTATGGTCATCAGCTCTGGGTGCGTAGGTGAATTTGGGGTTTTGCTTGACCGATCTTGTTTGCTTTTCTAGGTCCCATCCGCTTTCTTCTCTTTCCAGTCATCTATCTCTTTCCCTTCCCGCCCACCCATTATTCTTCTTCTCTGTCTACCCCTGGATGATGGATCTCCCTCCTTTCTTGCCGACTCTTGCATCTTCTTCATCTTCTTCCCATCAGTCCAGTCCACCCTCGAGGGAGGTCGTAACTCCGGCCGACCTTCCGCTCTCTCCCTCCCTTTACCACCATTCTTCTGGGCATGCTGTGCTAGACGTCTGTGGAGACTAGACTAAGCATATGCAAGACCCGGACGATTCCATTGCTGGGATGAGAGTGCACCCTAGAGGTGATCAGAGAGAGCAGATGCGAGTTGTTGATACCTCCTATGCTACGATGATGGATGAACATACCAATCAAGAAGCACAATCAGCTTCTACGTACATTCCCTTCATTCTAGATGTGGAGTTCATTCAGAGTCTGCGGACATTCTCCGGGGAGGTGCACGAGGAGCCATATCTTCATCTGTCCGAGTTCGAGGAGTTCTGTAGGATCTCGACATATTCAGATATCACTGCTGAGGAGCTGATGTTGAAGACCTTCCCATTCTCACTTCATGGCAGAGCCAGGACATGGCACAAACGATTGGGGAGAAGATTCGCTACGTGGGGAGAGCTACGCATAGAGTTTCTACAGAGGTATTATCCTCAGCGTAGAGCAAATTTGATGTAGTGTGTTATCTCAAATTTATCAGTAGACCCCCAGGAGCCAGTGCATGATGCATGGCTGAGGTTTCTTGACCTCTTGAGGAGATTTCCCGATCACAGACTTTCACCGTCAGACCTCATCAAGATCTCCATGAGGGGGATGACCGCTGATCAGATAGCACTGGTCGTGACCTCATGTGGTGGTTCACACCGCAGTTCCGACATTGAGTTACTGGATGCCATCTCGAGATCGCTTTCACAGAGACCATCTTCACGAGATGTCGTAGTCGGGACAACACATGAGGATGTTGCAATACCAGTTGGGTGTGCCACACTTCATGAGGATACAACTTCTACACACCAGACCAACGACACGGATTTTGATGCAGCACAGATGATAGATGACATGACTGCTACAGTGAAGGTTTTGACCCAGAGACTGCTCGAGTTCTCGTTGGTTTTCCAGCTAGAGTTCGACTCAGTCCCAGACCTTTCAGTTGACGACTCTTGGATATCAGATCTTCTGACATTCCAATAAATGGAGGAGCCCACACTACTACAACCATCAGTCCAGACATTTCAGTGTCCATGCTCAGACGACTCAGCTTCTACCTTGCAGAGATACTTCTCGGATTCAGACAGATATCATGACTCATTCCAGCAGCACGAGCTAGATACGGGATACCACTTTGAGATGCCAGACACAAATAGTCCCGTATTTGAGCTTGGTGTCCTCCACTTTGATGAGATAGATATGTTTTCACAGGACCAGATGATAGCCAGCATTGCCACAGAGCGAGGATCAGTTTCAGCCACATCGCCAGCCTCCGCGGTGTTGACCAATACCTTCTCCTGCTTCCAGATTGACCAGAGACAGACTTCAAATGATGATGCATCCTGGTGCACAGAGTGGGTGCTTGACAACAGCGCAGTTGCCCTTATAGATCCGGATCCTCTATTTCTCACCAATAATCTTGCATTCCTCCCCGAGGGTTATCTGCGGGAGGATGCCCCTTATGATGTGTACTCGGTTTCACCTTCTGAGCTTGTATCCAGTCTGTCGGATCACGAAACCGAGTCTTATGATCTTTCTGATTCTGAGTTTTCTCACCTCGATGACCATCGCGAGGATGAGCCAGTCTTTGAGATATCGATGATCTATCTGAGTTTTCTCCATTATGCACATCGGATATCAGTTTTCTTAATGAGTCTCCTAATCTTGACTTTCCACATTGTTTCGAGATGATGATTGACGTGGAGGATTCTATTACTGATCCATCTTTCTCCACGTTTACTCTCGTCGGCTCTACACTTCCATTCCATTCTGATCATGAGCCAATGATTTCTTTTGTGCTAACGAATCCAGATCATGTCTTCCCATATGACTGCCCGGTAGCAGACACCCGCCTGATTGCATATTTGGGTGTCTTCATTTACATTGTTGATTTCGTCGTATTTCATCCACTACGACTACAACGACAATATGACATTCGCCTTACAGATGTTATCCTGAACCTTGACACCGCTTTGTCCTAGCCTTTGCGCCTAGTTAGGGGCGTAAAATCTAGCACTTGTTGAGAGGCACCTCAACATTGTTCACTTTTGTATATACGTGTTTCGTCATGATTTGATCCTTCTCTCTTCCGCTCTGTTTTCACTCCATGTCTCGTTTAGGGGTATCTTTGCTATACTCAGGATATACCTCATCCTAAGTATAGGGGGGTGTAAACACCGAGTTGTTCCTTTCGTTCTGTTTCATTACTCCTGTCGTTGCCTATACTTAAGGATCCTTCACCTTAAGTATAGGGGGAGTAATGTCCTTCTGCCTTGTATATATTTATCTTCTTTGTCTCTCTACCTCTGTTTTGTTGCCTATACTTAGGGATATTTTACCCTAAGTATAGGGGGGGTATACCATGTACATCCTTCCACTCGGGTTTCCCTTCATGTACAACTTGCAATACTTAGGATTACTTGATCCTAAGTATAGGGGGAAACACCGAGTCATCTTCATTCTATTCTTTGATTCGTCTTTGTATATGCCATTCCTTTTCACTTCCTTATACTAAGCACGAGTTATGTCTTCTTCATCGCTCTTGATTCACTCTGAGGACATTGTTCGTATAGGGGGTGTCGTATATATTTCATATATACTTTAGCCATAACTCGTACTTTGTGTGAGTGTGTTAATAAATAAAATGGCTAAAAATCCATAAAAATTAAAAATTTTCCCTTGCACATAAAATTCTTCTTGCATATACCCAGCTATTTATAAAAATTTTTTATACAAATGTTTGTAAAAATGATTTATGTAAATAGTTTGTAAATATTTTGATATCAAAACTATGTATATAGTACAATTTTTTTGTAAAATATTTGAAAAATAAAAAAGTTTGCAAAAACCTTGTGTACATTTTTGTAAATATTTCACAAAACTTCGCATTCATGCATACATCCATGTTTTCAAACATTTTTCAAAAATTTTGCACATTTGTAAAAATTTGTAAAATTGCATCTTTGTAAATATTTGTACAATTTTTCCAAATCATAGTTGACATTTAAACTGGCGTGGAATTGAATTGGAAAATGGAGCTTGGTTAAGACCTTAATCCACATAATTCTAAGAGGAACCTTATAGGGCTTAGGATTAAGATTTTCAGGTCCATTGGGACTTAATTTTTTGAGTCCACTAGACTATGAGCATATGTTATCTTGATGAGCCTAAGTAGAGCACTTAACAACACACATGACTCTCAGAGACAATATCTTTACTTGCACCAGCACTTTACACATAGCTCTCCACGGATGAGGTGGTGAGGAGGCAGTTTCCTTTGGCTTGGGGGAGCATATGAGGGTAGTACTTCTAGGAAGAACCTCTCTCTTCTTATAGTGAAGGCAGTGTGTCTCAACTTGGTCTGGTTGTGAGGAAGTCTAAAGACATGAGTTGTGGGTTGCAATAAAGCTTCAAAAGAGGGATAGTCTACTGGCTCAAGATAAAAAACTCCTTATGTATATATGTTGAACCATGTAGATATGTTGTACATATGCACATAAAAAAATGTGTGCAAAGAAAGAAAATACTCCAAAAAAGTGGTGAGTCGGGTTGAAAATTTAATAATCCCACTGGAGTGTATATAGCCAAATAAAGCAAAGCTTATGTTACACATGACCATCTCATGAAGCTTGCAGAGGGAGACTCAGGTACACTGGTTAGAGCTCCCAGGGATACATGGCTACACTGGTCATGGTGCATTCTCTTCTTCCCCCTCTTCTTGAGCCGGTTGTACTTGAACTTAGAAGGGAATACCCTGCTCCTCGAGGAAAGAGTTGCTAGACCGAGGCATTAGAGTTACCAGGTTGAGGGAGGTTGTTTCTTTGTCACTAATGAGGTGGGGAGCTACATTTCACTTACACGGTACAAGGAAATATTCATGGTCATTAGAGTTTGCGTATGTAGACTTGTTCTGATCTGGTTTATTGAGGAGTCTTGACCAGAGATTGGTGGAACTTAGAGGCTGTTAAGTTTTAAGTGTAAGTCCAAATAAGGTTCCGACAAATTAATAATCCAAAGGTCTGATTGAGCTCCATAATTCAATTTAATGAGGGAAAGTTTAATAATCAACATTGATTTCCCATCTTTTTCTTTTCTTTCTCTTTTTGTCACTTCTTTTTCAAATAAGTGTTTGCTAAGGGACTAGCAAAAGTAAAGTATAGGGGGTGATGAATCCCCATTCATCACTCTTTATTCCTTTATTTTAGCTAGAAATCTTAGTAAAATGCCATGTAATTATTTATAAATACAATAACTTATCAAAATGCATGCTTCATGTAAATAGCCATAATTAGCATTTTTTGAGTAAAAATAAAGGAATAAAGAAATAAAGAAAAAGAGGGAAATATTTAGAATAAATATTGAATGACCCGAACCCAAGGGAGGGTCAATCATTGGCCTGACCGCAAAATAAAATAAGTAGGGAGAGATAGGGCCATTCATTTATGTACATATATTCCCCCTTTATGAATATAATTTATTTTCATAAAATAATTATGTGTTCCTCATAATGTGTATATATTTATAAAAATAAATAAAAATGAGAAAAATAAAAATAAAACAGAAATAAACTCTCTCACTTATTCTTGTATATACCATGTAAATATGTACATATACCTATTTATTTTCCCCTTGTAAATACATAATAAAAATTAAATAAAAATTACTTAATATCCAAAATTTTATGTTGTAAATAAATAAAATATAAAATAGGGATAATTGTACAAAAATAAACAAATAAAAATAAAAAATACCAAGGTATTTTATATGTATATAATAATATCCTATGTATATACACTAATTTATTTTTCAAAAAAACAAATAAAAATCACTAAAACATTTGAAAAATAATGAACATTTTTCATGTTGTAAATATTTTTAAATAAAATCATTTACTATTTTAAAATGAATTTCCAAATAATTTCGGGGTGGAATTTTCTGATTGGTCCACGGGGGATTATTGACCCCCGGTCAACTCCCCCCTGGACACATTCTCGCAGATCCATGCGTCGACCCGATTTCGCCCAATTATCCTGGATTGATCCGATCGTCATTCACCCAAACCCCGGGCCCCGATTGTTGCTCGACTATCTGACATACACGCCCGATCAGTTCCCTAGGGGTCCGTGCACCGATGAGCGTGCCCGACTCCGATCTTCCCAGACCCCTAGCACTATATAGCCTGAGCATCCGTCGCATTTTCACTCATCTTTGGCCTTCCCCCTTGCCTCCAATGACCTCCTCTCCTTCAACTGAGTGACAGCCGTGTGCGAGAGAGTAGCAGTGAGGGACAAGCAGTCGGGAACCTCTGATCAGGCGACTTCCACCGCCGTGCTCCGTCGTGAGGCGAGCCCAAGCCTTTGGACCCGTCAATCCATCAAGGCGATGACCCCAGGAGGTGCAGCACCTCCAGCATAGACAGCTACAACGATCCATTAGGTTAGAAGCCTTCTAGTTTCTTCTGATTTTCGATTTTTAGGTTTCTGAGTTCCATCGTTCATCCAATCACCCAGTGTGCCCCGATGACCCATTTCACCTCCCGACCATTCATTTACATTCACGAGACCCCTCTCCATCTTCTCCGCCCATTCGCTCCCCCTGGTTCGCCTAAGAACAGGGCCATCAACTCTCCTCCGTCGCTGCTCGTCGGAGAGTCACGCATCGCCTCATCTTTGGCCTTCCCCCTCGCCTCCGATGACCTCCTCTCCTTTACCTGAGTGATAGCCATGTGCGGGAGAGTAGCAGTGAGGGACGAGCAATCGGGAACCTCTGATCCAGCGACTTACACAGCCATGCTCCGCTGTGAGGCGAGCCCGAGCCTCTAGACCCGTCAATCCATCGAGGCGACGACCCCAGGAGGTGCAGCACCTCCAGCATAGACAATTACATCCATCCATTAGGTTCGATTCCTTCTAGTTTCTTCTGATTTTCGATTTTTAGGCTTCTGAGCTCCGCCGTTCATCCGATCACCCAGTGCGCCCCAATCACCCATTTCACCTCCCGGCCATTCCTTTACATTTGCGAGACCCCTCTCCATCTTCTCTGCCCATTCGCTCCCCCTGGTTCACCTCGGAACAGGGCCATCGACTCTCCTCTGTCACCGCTTGCCGGAGAGTCACGCATCGCCTCATCTTTCATCCCCCTCGTGTGCTGTCGGGTCGAGGCATTTTACCCTCAACCTAGTGCTTTACCTGTGCAGGTCAAAGCGTTAAAGCGAGCTCATCTGGAGGTCCAACTCGGAAGCATAGGACTTCCAGGTTCCCGACGTCACCGGAGCACTCCGGTGGCTCCCAGCCTCATCGGAGACCCCCAGTAGCTACGAACAACCACCAGCTTCAATTTGCCCGCCTGAGCAGCTCCGGAGGAGGATCCTAACGTGCACATTGGCCAGGAGAAAGTCACCAGCGACTTGTTCTTCGTGGGTTCTCCAAAACCGTTGATCGAGCTCCCTCGCTCCAAGTCCATCGCATTTGTTCACCTTTGGAGAGTTATCAACCGTCTGATCATCTGAGGAGCTCATCTAGGACATTCAAGCCGAAGGGGTACCACGCGTCTTAACCGTCGGATCTCACACGTTGACTCCCTTCAGCCATGGATTCTTAAATAAAAGGGTAATTAGAACTTAGGCCCTTCTTAGTTTAGCATTTACATTTGAGTCTTGTAAATATTTTTCATAGTTTTTTTAATTAGGAATAATTGCACTTTGGACCTTACAGTTTTCGGATATTGCATTATAGTCCCTCCGATTGTGAAGCACATGCTTCGACACGTGACTTTTGAGGGCTTTTTGCATGTTTAGGGCTTGGGTTTGTTGACTGTTATGGAATGAACTTTTAGTTTTATTATTTGCATGTATTCCCCTGTGCGTACTGGAATTGAAACATGTGCTGAATTAGTGTGAAATTGACATTTAAACCCTTAAGATTTCTGCACGTGTTTCATTTTAACCCTTGAAACTTGTTTTTCTTACGTTTAGGTCCCTATGTGTTGTGGCTTGTTTTGTTGTTGAATAAAATATCAAATCAACTCCAAATTTGCTGAAATTTGGATGCGTGGCTCTTGCCACTGTGTAAAAATTTTACTAACTTTTTGGGACATTTTTATTATTGTTTGCTATTTTAAAAAATTAAAAACCTTTATTTTTGCTACTGTTTGAATTGGAAAATCCATTAAAAATATTAAAACCACCCAAAAATTCTAAAAACATTAGGTACTGTTTGTTTTAGTATTTTCTTGCTTCAATCCAAATTTCACTTAATTTGGAATTATAAAACACCTAAAAATTGAAAACCCTAAAAATCTTATAAAAATCATTAAAAATTCTAAAAAAATTAATAAATACAATTTCTTCTCTTGTAGCTTAGTTTTTATTTCTAGTTTTCATAAAAATTGTTTCCAGATTTTAGTAGATTATTTATCTATTTATAAATAACCTTTCAAATCTGGTTGCACATTGAGTTCAGTTTTCTTCCGTGTTTCATTTTTATAAAATCAACAAAAAATATAAAAATCTGAGAAAATTACCAAAAACACTTAAAAAATTATAAAACTCAAAAATATTTTTATTACTTTTTTCTGAGTTGCTTTGATGTGTTGAATAATACGTGGAGTGTGATTCTTTTTCCCTCTTTATTGATTTTCTTCATAATTAAAAATTACAAAAAAAATTTAAAATGTAAAATTCACCAAAAATATTTTATTCTTTCATTTCATTTTTAGACCACTTCATAGGCTCTTTTGAGCCAATCCGTGCTCCTTGCGTTTGACCTCGGTCGCTATACCAGGTTAAATAAATATCCAGACCGCTATTCGGATTTTATTCTGATTACTTTTATTTGGTGGTCTATTTTTCTTGATTGACTAATCCTCACTATTCGGGTCACAACGACCCTTGATTGGTTTTTATCTTAGCCCGATAGTGAGTGGATATAATCTCGATCATCAACAGGCCAGAGCCCGTTGCTTGAGGACAGAGCCTTACGCGATGTCCTCTAAACCACCTACTCTGCTAAGGGTGAACCCTCACTGAACGTGGCAACTTATTTAGGTTTAGTAGTCAATTTGACTCAAAGAATTTTTTATTTTTTTTCATTTTTATGGATTTTTTATTAAAGGTTAGAACACAGGTTAAACTCTACTTTCCTTGAAATCGAGAAAATAATTTTCCAAATCATTTAACACGAATAAAGATTTTCCAGATATTTTTCAAAAGATTTTTCAAAACAAGAGAAACTTATTTTTCAAATCACTTTCAAAAATATTTTTATTTGTAAATAGTGTAACATAATATAGAAAAATCTTGAAATCAATTTTTTCCACTTAATTCAACATATTATACTTTAGTCAAAAAGTTTTAAATTTTTCATTTTTTTCAAAATATAGCTAAAGTACATATACTGTATATACAATATATCCCCCTATACTTAAACTTTGTTATGTCCTCATAGCATTAGATGATACAAGGCCATAGGTCTATTTAAGTCTAGAAAAATATACGGGAACTTAGGTGGGTCCCCCTATACATATGTTAGAAATAACCTAAGTATCGAGGCAAGGAAAGATGAGTAGAAAAAATCACAGGGACTCAGGTCCCCCTATACTTAGGTTGAGAGTAGCCTAAGTATAAAGATTGACAATTGATGTTGGAGAGACCTAAGGTGAATGGAGAAGTCGGATGGATATACAAATGAGCTGATGAATCTTCGGAGATAATGGAGTACTTAAGGCGTAGGGGAGGGTTTCGGAGCATTCATGGCTCAAACAAGCATGCAACACCCTTTGCTTTCACCAACTCACACGTGAAACCAACAAATGTTGGTTGATTATCTTGTTGATTTTATTGGTGATAAAACATTCTAGTTTACGCAGGAATCAAGAAATATGTCTAAGAAAATCCTCCTGCATAAACACGAGTGTTGCTCTCCCAAAACAAGATTTTACTCCATTTTATGTCAACTTGCATTTATCAGTCCCAATTATTTTGCTTAAGGTTATCACTGATTTAAGGTGAGCATATAAATCAAGCAATCATTGTCTACCGCTCATTCCCATTTTCCATTAACCTAGGTGATCAAGCCAGGAAGGCAAATCGAGAAAAAGCCATGCAATCGACAAAAATCATGATCTTGGCTACATGAGAAAACATGTAGTGCCTTAGCAATATTCGTGAAAACTCGGACTGAATTGAAAACCCAAAAACAAATATATGCGAGTCGATAGAAAATCGTACCTAACATGCTTCTATTAGCGGGGAAGAATATCTTCAATTTTGGCTAGGTGAAGCGATGTTTATGTGCGTCTATATTTGAAGTGTGTCCTACCTACGAGTAAGCACGTAAAATAAAAATGTGAAAGATGCTTGAAGAGCCACGTGCTTGGTCCTAGGTCGACACTCAAGTGGGGCGATCCCCACACAACCACCGATAAATCTTTCATTTACAAGCACGAGTCTTCGATCGAAGACCACTGTAAATACAATTATTACATGAAAATGGAATAAAATGCAAGACATTTCTTTTTCCAAAATTGCTTCTACGGCTCCTTGCAACGGGGAAACATCTGCCCCTCGCCTCCTTGAGCATCAAGGGCCCTGCTACACAAGCCAGTGTTAGATATCAATCGAAAAATTTTAATAATTAAAATGCATGATAAACACATGACCTACAAAAAAATTAATACTTAATTAAATAAATAAAAATCTAAACACGAAAGATGAGTCGTGTCCCCATCAACGGCACCATTTGAGAAACCCGAAATTCAGCCTCTTAATTAGTCGTTTTAGTATGTTGTAGTTGGACGATTCGGATGCGTCAAAAACCACTTAAAATAATTATCAATTAATTGCAAGTGGTCGAATTTATATTTTACTTGGGCAAGCCCAAGGTCGAACTCAGGGACACGAGACTTTTTAATCTTATTTAGACTCTAATTATTTAGATTAAGTGTTGGATTAATGAAGCATAGGTCAATGATGCATGAAGACACGACATGATTCGAAAAACATACATGAAGATATGCATTTTTTATTTGATTTTTATTATGCAACAAGATGTGAAGAAAATACAATGGAATATGCTCTAATTGGATTAAATACAAGAGCAGTACAAGATTATCAATATCAGTTCCACTTATGAAGCGATAAGTGAAAATGGCATGATAATCTATTAAAAAGTGACACTATTTCATTAGAAATAATCAACACAGTCCAAAGTGTCCAAAACAAACCAAAAGCTATGCCATTAGAAATAGAATCAAACAAGCTTCGAAATGAAATTGAAATCGACTCAAACGGAGCTAGGATGCTCAAGATATGCATAAAAGAAGCCAATGGCTGAAATGGTTTACGGGTTGGAATGGCTGAGATATGGGCCCCTTGAAAGCCATCCAACAACGGAAAGGCGGGTGTGTGGCACATGATGAGAGGGGCCGCGTGGTGCAACCAGAAGGCGCCACGAGGCCCAATCACATTATTACGAGGAAGAAAGTGAATTATGAGGGGGAAAATGATTGAATTTGGAAAAACTCAAAACATGAAAGTTGTATATCTCGATGAGATCTATAGTTCTTGTTGACTAAAATTGCAGATGAGGACAAAACAAGGGAGAAATTATTTTGCGATGTTTTAAAGGCTTAAAACACTACGATTTTTTAGTTTTGCTATTTTTGTATTTTTAATTTATTCAAGTGATCAGATAATTGCAGAGATTAATCTAGGTATTATTGACATGAGTTTAAGCAAGGGGGTTAATTTCAGCAAATTAATGGTATGGAACTGGGTTTCATCAGTCATGATAAAATGCGAGGACACCCAGAACCTCCTCCTAAGGAATACACCTCCTCCAGATGCAATCTGCCCCCTCACAAAATATATGGATCCTCCCATTGGTAAAAATGGACTTTAGACAAGAATTTGTCTACTTTAAGCTTCGGTCAATCTTGTGGAGTTCTCTTGGACACAAGATAATTCACAATATCAGCATACTCGGGGAGCGAGGTGACTGACAAAATTGCGTCATCGGGAAAGGTTTCTGTGATCAGTTGCAAGTTTAGTTCAGGAGATTCAGGCTCGAGAAGTCTAGTTAAATAGTCGGTCACCACATTCTTAACTCCAAGTTTATCTTGAATTTCAAGGTCAAATTCCTGGAGGAGAAGGATCCACCGGATGAGACGTGGCATAGCGTCCTTCTTCCACTGTAAGTACCAGATGACCGAAGGATTTGTGTAAATGATAACCTTGGATCCGAGGAGATGGGATCTGAATTTTTCCAAGGAAAAGACTACCCTAGAAGCTCCTTTTAAGTGATGGTGTAATTCCTTTGGGCTTCATCGAGCGTTCGACTAGCATAATGAATCACAAATGGTACATTTTCTTTCCTCTGTCCGAGCACAACACCGATGGCATAATCTGACGCATAAGTCATTATCTCAAAAGGTTGTGTCCAAATTGGTGGCTGCAAGACAGGGTCATGAGTGATAAGTTCTTTCAACTGATTAAAGGCAAGGAGAACACGGTCATCCACAATGAAATCATTCTCCTTACCTAGCAACTCAGTTAACGGTCTGGCCAATTTAGTGAAATCTTTGATAAGTCGTCGATCAAAACTAACATGTCCTAAGAATGACCTGACCTGCTTGATGGTTGTAGGTGGCTCTAGCTTGAAAATCATATCCACCTTGGCTAGGACAACTTCCATGCCACGTTTGGATACAACGTGACCGGCATAATCCCCCCAGTCACCATGAAGTTGCTCTTCTCCCACAAGAGCACCAGACTTACCTCACAAAACCTCCGTAAAACTCCGTCTAATAATCAAGGTATTGATCAAAGGAGTCCCCGTAGATAAAAAATTATCCATAAAGACCTCAAGAAAATTGCCCACCATGTCAGCAAAAATTATAAGCATACACCTCTGAAATGTGGTTGGGGCATTGCATAGCCCGAACAACATCCGTCCGAAGTCGTATGTACCAAAGGGATAGGTGAACGTTGTCTTCTCTTGGTCTTCAGGAGCTATAGCAACTTGATTATATCTAGAGTATCCATCCAAGAAGTAGAAGTATTCTTTCGTTGCCAGCCTCTCGAGAATCCGGTCAATGAAAGGCAATGGGAAATGGTCTTTCTTGGTGGCAAGATTGAGTCTTCTGTAATCTACACACACTCGCCAAGAAAGGAGTACTCTGGTCGTGATCTCATCTCCCCTGTCATTCCTACAATAGTGATCCCTAATTTCTTTGGCACTACATGCAGAGGGCTCGCCCATTTACTATCAGAGATGGGATATATGAATCCCACATCGCACCATTTCTAGATTTCTTTCATGACAACCTCACATAGATTCGGATTTAGTCTTCTCTGAAACTCTCGGGAGAGTTTGTTGTCTTCTTCAAGGAAAATGCGATGCGAGCATAAGGACGGATTGATCCCATGGAGATCCGAAGTTTTCCAGCCTATTGCCTTATGGTTACTTTCAAGAACCACAATGCACATTGATGATGACCAGGTACATGTTTGGTTCACCTGCAAGGAAGGCATATTTCATATTGGAGGGAAGTTGTTTCATCTCGGGCAGAGTTGGAGTTGTCTCGATGGTGACTTCAGCTATCATAGCAGGTGGTGGTTGTTTCATCTGTTCAGTGTCCACCATGCTTTTTTCAACTTCTATATCAAAAAAATCACAAAATCTTCCAATAATTTCTTCTTCATTGCAGGCTTCGTCCATACTCTGTTCTTGGTCTTGAAGGCACATTGTCCCCATAAGAGTCTTCTCAAGTGTATTAGCAAGAATCTCATCTTGATTGACAAGGGGAAAATTGACTGCATTCTCCAATCCTTCCTCGGGGTAGATGAATTCATGGACTTATTTATCATCCAAGAAGAGGTTATACACCTTGCAGATGTTTCCTTCGTAGGTTTTGCATCGGATACAGTCTCTATCTTCATGTTGTTGTTACTGGAGCCGAAGGTGATCTCTTCAGTACCATAATTCACCACTGCATTGGTTGTTCGTAGGACCGACTGTCTAAGTATGATCGGGGTAAGGAGCAAAGGTGTGGAGACGTCCATATCTAACACGAAAAAATCGATAGGGAACTGCATTCCTTATACCGTGACGATTAAGTCCTACAATATACCTTTGGGTTGCTTGACGGATTTGTCCGCAAATTGCAGAATCATCTTTGTAGGTTTGAGCAGTCCTAACCCAAATTCTATGAATAGTGAATTAGGCATTAGATTAACAGATGAATCGTTATCGAGAAAAGTGCATTCGAACTCCTAAATGAACATCTCACAACGAACTAGAGGCTCCCTTTTCTGGCTTCTTGTCTGGGAGGTTGCTGATAGCATTGACTGTGGCCATTGTAAGAATATACTTTTCAGATTTACCACCCTTGCTCATGGAATTATGAGGATGAGGCATGTGCCTCATTGTACGTGCATCTTTCAATCCTTTCTTCACAGCAGGCATGTACTCAACAGCCTTCGTTAAAGGCATGTTCAAGATCAAATTTTGAATTATTTCAATGATAGCAGGATCAAACAAAACATTTTTCAAAATTTTCATTTTTTATGTTTTTTCATTCCTCCTAGAAAAGGAATATTTAAAAAATCTGAAACAATATCATTCAAAAGTTTGTCCCTATCACTGTGTACAAGTAGATGGCAAAAAGGTATAGAATCATCTACAATCTGTGGACCTAAAAATGCAGGCACGGCATCGTGTGCATGCTTTGGGTCCGGTGCATGTGTTTGACTTCTTTGCTCCAATACTGCTTCTGTGGCACGTGCAGGCGGCTCCAATGTTTGCAGGTCTCCACCGATTCTACTATTATCTTTTTGGTTATTTGAATTTTCTCCATTTTTTAAATTTTGATGTTGGTGGTGTTGCCCCAAAAAATGTTGCTTGCCCCTTGCACTTGTTGGATTGTCAATTCCTCGTCAAATGTAAGATGCTTCCCTTTCACCATCGCCGATGGGTGGAGTGTCCTACCGCTCCTGAGAGTAACAACATTAGATAAAAAGTAATTCAATTCACTTGTATTAGATAGGACGCTACCAGCTACCTGCTCTTTGCATCAGAAATTGTTCGGGTTCACTTAGACCTGAGCTGGAATGGTTGTCTTTGTAGCCTCCTGATCGTCGATCTTTTGGTTTATCTCAACCATATTCTTCATCAGTTGTTCAAGGTAGGCAAGGGCTAGGTTGACTGGCACAATCTCATAAGATTCCCCCTGCTAGGGTTTCGGATGTTGATATGGTTGGTATCCCTAGGAAAACTGATGAGGAGGATGATTGGAGGAATACTGTGAGTTCTGATGAGGATATTGGGCAACCGACTGCTGATGGTAACCTTGATTGCGATATCTGGACTGCTGAGGACCATGCTGATAGTTCTGTCTTCAGGTGTTGCCATGATAAGGAGGCTACTGTTGATACGTGGGATGGAAAGGTCTCTCACCTTGTGGTTGCGAGTGATATGGCATGTTGCCCATATTTTGACCAGGAGAATGTCCCTAAGGATGGGTAAGATGTGCCTTATTACTACAAACACCATTGATTTTTTGGATCAGTGGTAGAGGTATAGAGAACTGCTCGGAATAAGCGGGCGAAGGCTCTGGTCGATATACAACCATCTATGTTTGGGACTACGAAGGCCACTCCGGAACCTTCACGTAGTACTCGTGCTGAACAGGTTGGGGTTCGGTGGACTCATCTGAGGTATTTGGTTTGATGATTGCTCCTTCTTCTCAGCGGACATCTCGGTAGTGGTAGACACAGAGTTGCACATGTTGGCATTTAAAGGTCGGACAAGCTGATCTAGCTGCTGGGAAATCAAGTCGAGCTTTTCTAAGCCTTGGGTCCTCTTCTCAATCACTGATAACTTCTCAAGGTCATGTGAACTCTTCTTTATGATATCTACCTTAGATAGATGGCTCCCAATAATGCTCAGGTTGAGAGCTCTCATCGCTATCCTCGATGTGAGTAGCCATGTTCACGGGCTTGATGATGGTGGCGGGAATCTTCATGTACGCACGTGATGAGGATTGGGTGGTTTCTCCTTCAGCCATCTCCTAAAAAATGTTACAGAGAACGTCCTCGTCCTTGTTGAAATGAGAGCCACCACAAGCGACATCAACGAGCTTTTGGCTCTCAAGTGTCAGCCCACCAAAGAAGCGTTGCATGAGACTAGTCTTTAGAATCTCATGGTGGGGACACTTTTCCTGGTGATCTTTGAATCTTTCCCATGCTTCATGTATCGTCTCATGGGGTTGCTGGCAGAAACTGGAGATGTGAGCACACATCTGGTTAAGGTGATCGAGAGGGTAGAATTTGTGGAGAAATGCGGACTTTAACTCCTCCAGGTCATGGTACATTACCCAAGTGATTGACCCAATATAAGGCCTTGTCTTGTAGACTGAAGGGAAAGGCGATCATCTTGACTACCCCCGATGGGATACCGGGGTAGTGAGCGGTGGTGCAGATACGACCGAACTTCTTAAGATGGATATATGGTTCCTTAATGGTGTTCCCATGGAATGTAGGGAGTAGGGATAGAAATTGCAACTTCAACTCAAAGTGGGCATGGATTTGAGGAATTTGGATCCACTATGTGATACGACCCGCTCCAAGATTGTATATCTGCTTCAAAGTGGGCTTCGATGATGGTGGTCCTGCATCCATTCTGCAAAGTTGGGTCCACCAACTAAAAGTTCATCTCCAACACCTCCCTGATTGAACTCTTGATCCGGATCTGGTCCATCCTCTCTTCTGCCATCTCTTGCATCAACCCTTCTCCTCAGATCGTTCAGCATGTCTTGGAAGGTGGTCTGGGCTAGTGCGTAGTTAGTTAGCTATTGTTGAATTGCTTGTATTGATGCAAGAAGCTGGTTTTTGACCTCTTTCTATGTGGTATATTGCCCTTCCCCCGGATTGACTTATTCTTCTGGTTGGGGTTGAGGTTCCTTTCCTCTTCCACCACCCATCTGAAATTCTGCTTGGATTTTTGGCATGCGATCGAGTTCTTGGTCTGCATACGGAAGAATACCCCAATGAGTCTAAATTGCAGCACCAGGGGAGAGAAGTGTTCTGTGTTAAGGTCAACACAGAACTTTATTAGGGATGGTGATGTGCACGGAGTAAAATCAATAGCCATCCAAAACGGTCATAGTTCGGAACAAGAGTGATACCGGTTTATTGAAGAAGGCACGGAGTCTGGAGATTGGTTCACGGAGTTCGAACCGGGCTTTTGGGAATCTCCTCGAATTATTGGAGAAAGCGAGCATATGGAACTAATTTGGGTGTCGACAGAGTCTCGACTAAACTGCCCATTCATCGCCATCTCAGAGATCAAGAGGATGATCGATGTGGATGAAAGATATGTAGGTCTGCAAGAAACAAAAGGAGTGCAAAACAAGAATGTCTCAAAGTAAGCAAGGGTCAACAAGGAAGGAAGCAAAATTGCACTAGTGCGCGATGTTTTAATCAACCAAACACAAAGCAATGGGTTCACCAACTTGACTCGTGAAGTCGTGAAGGTTCAACAATTATCTTTGTAAGTTTCAAATTTTATTTTCAAGCAATTTTATCATTGAACGAGTCCTTAGAGTGATATGCTTATAGAAGAGAGTACTCCCGGAAAAGTATCTCGTACTTGTCCTCCTCTTTTGTAACTTGTAGTCTGCAATTTTTAAGGCCCTTGTAACCCATCCTAGATCCCTACTCAGCCAAAGAAATAGAGGGAGGAAGAGAAACTAATACTTCGGATCTTGCTCACAACAGAATCACCTGTGAGCATGCAAGAACCTACTCGGACACAAGACGATGAGACAGACACCCCCATGAAGGTGTGGCCCATGCTCAATACTTCAGACGAGGTCGACGCTCTACACAACAGATAGCGTCATTGTTGACCAAGCCCTACTCATCTATGTATGATAGAAGTATCAATACTACGGAAATCCAGACGATACACAAGACAACCACAGACTAGGTTTTGGGCTCTAATCCTTACAAAGCTGCTCTCTCACTGGAAAGGAGACCTTTCAATGCAAGCTAAAAACAAATGAGGATTTTGCTCACTCAAGGCAATGAGTGTAATTAATCAATTTTATTTAGGTCAAGTATTTAGCAACCTTTTTTTAATTTTTTGTGTTATCACTTGCTTTGAGTAGATTCAATAAAAGCACCTAATGTTTTTATATTTTTTTATTCCTATTTGATCCAAAAACAGAGGGAGATAGTGAAAAAGAAATGCAAGGCGATACTAAGATGGAGATCTCACCTTAGTGCATAAATGATGAATTCTCAGTTACAAGACTTACAATTCTTCCCATCTCTCTCCATACTGGATGCAAAATAGGAATTTATAAACCTATACAATATGTTGATATGCACACGAAAATCATCCTAAGAGACAATTGAACCAAATGCTAAACACGAAGAATGAAACCTAAAGTCCGATCTTGTAGCCTCCTCGGTGCCCACCACAATGGGTCCTGCAAGCGATATATGGAGTGCTCTCACGGCGCATGGTTTCCAGACTAAGTATCAAGCAATTAATTAATTCTAAGACCAAACGTAAAGACTATAGGTGTATGCAATGTAAATAGGTGTTTGGCCTTAGACTACACGATCAAGCAAGCCTAAGACTAAGGGCTCATTCCACAAATAAAAAGAGAAAAGGGTGGAAAGCTCAAATTGCAAGAAACAAAGGAAAATAATGTGATGAAAGCTTGAAAAAACCGCGGTGAGCCCCCAAGTGAACATACACTTGGAAATTGGGCCCGAATGTCCAAAGTCCAAAGTACCTGTAGTATTACAAATTAATAATCAAAGTAAATCTCTCTCTCACCAAGAGTGAAAATCCTAAACTATCCTCTCTCTCTCTCAAGCTCCCCCTGCTCTCTCCAGCCGGCTAGGGCAGAATAGCCAATGCCTCTTCCCAAGGTTGCGAAGAATCTCCTAGGCGATCCTCCTCGGTCCATGGTCCCTCGCAAGAAGATAAGAAAAGAGATGTCATATAATTTGGAATTAATAATCAAGCAAAGAGAGATAGTCAAAAAAGGCTAAGCAAGTAAAAGAGATGAAATCTACTCTACAAGCCAATGCTCCCCAGCAATGGCGCCATAAGAAAAACAGTAAGATGAGAGTCACTAAATAATAGCCTAATAGTTCAGGCTCATTGTCGCTGAGGAGACTACTCGAATCCTCTCATTGTTTCAATAATTAAACCACACAGATAATTAAGCAATTAAGAGCAGGAGTTAAAATTTATTATACCCTAATAAGAATGTATAATGGCAAGCAAGTAGGGGTCAAACACAGGAAGCAAAATAACAAATTACGCAAGATAGAAATCGAAGCACAAGTTATCACTCAACTACGTAGCCAAGTTGTAATTTCATGGATTTTTTAGTTTAAATTTTTTTTTTTATTTTTAATTTTATATTTTATATTTTTATTTTTAGTTTTCTATTTTTATATTTTCTTTTTACACTTTTAGATTTTTATATCTTCATTTTCTTTTAAAATAAATATATAGCTATATATAGAATGTATATACAATATAGACTAATATGGATATAAATATTAATAAAATTAATCAAATAAAAGAAATAAAAATGTTTTTTACTTAATTTTTAATGTTTTTGTGTTTTTAGGAATTTTTACTATTTTTATATATTTTTAAAGTAAAAATAGCCTAAATCAAGGATAAAATTTATAGATGACATTAAAATGGAGATATAAAATAGTAAACAGTATCAAAAATTTTCCAAATTAATTTTAATATAATAATAATAATATAGAGAAAATTCAAGAATCAAAATTATAATTTTTGGAGTTTTTGAGAATTTTTATATTTTTATAAATATTTTTTGAGTTTTTCTATTTTTTTGAATTTTATTTTATATTTTTCAGTGATTTTCCGTCTGAAGGTTAAAACATGTAAATACGCAAAATAGAATTCTTGGGGATTTTTTCTAAACTTTTTAAAAATTTTATGTATTTTCTATTGCAAACAGGGATAAAATAGACTCTTTTGGATTTTTATAAATATGAAAAAGTCCTAAAATGTCAAATTAAAAATATGGCAAGAATCTAGATACAATCAGAAGTAAAGACCTATTTTTTGAGTTTTTTTAAGAAATGTAACTATATGAAATAAATACAAGAAATAACGAGAAACTACAATGCTGGTAGGGGCAATAATAAAATAGATAAAAGTTGAAGGTCCTCACTATAATTTCCACAGAAATATAACACGTGAATAGAAAGTTTCAGGATCGCATACAAAATCCAAAACCCACGAGGGGTTTGTTGCAAAATCACCAAGCTCAGGTAGACACAAGTGAACCACACTAGCATAGATCCAAACACAAATATTGAAAAGTCTGAGGGCTTAATAGCAATTTTACTAAAATATACATCTTAATTTCCAAATTTTCTGACTAATTACAAATACCCAAACCCACGAGGGCTTGGTTGCAAATGTCTCAAAGTTTATCGACTTAGCTTGCATAGGACTTATACGCAAGTAAAAGAAGGGACGAGGTTTGTTTTGCAAATATTACAAAATTTAGACAATGACAGATGAATGTTTTAAGCTTAAATATTAAATGCAAAAACAGGCAGAGTTAAAACTAAAAAATGCCCAAACCTAAGAGTGGATGAACGATGGTTGCGTCTGTACTTGAACATGTGGTGCTACAACGTTTGTCAATGACGCTTCGAAGGTGAACGACCAATATTAGATCGTGGCTTAAGATCGAACGCTGTTGGCGAAGTGCGATCGGACGGATGCGATCAAAACTGGGCGTTATTCATGATCCAAGAGCGGAGAGGCCTAATGGGCGAACATGGAAGAACACCGCGGGGGGTGAACTTCCTTCGTCAATCCTAGGCTTGTTTGGCGTG
The DNA here is from genome assembly GCA_037367405.1 of Ottelia alismoides. Taxonomy (NCBI): domain Eukaryota; kingdom Viridiplantae; phylum Streptophyta; class Magnoliopsida; order Alismatales; family Hydrocharitaceae; genus Ottelia; species Ottelia alismoides. The sequence goes on from JAZKJV010000977.1 coordinate 421,859, forward strand.
CACAGCTACTCCCAAATGCCCAGATGACCTCCTACGGTGGTCCTCTATCGACTGGAGGATCAAAATAGGGCCTCAGACCACCGGAGCGTGCTGACGAGGCAGAGGGGACCTAGAGGTTCCAGGAACTTCTGGAGAGGTCCTAGATATTTTTCATCCCGGTCCTTGAAGTCAAAACATGTACAAGAATAACGTAAGGTCGAGGGGAAAATGCATCAACCAGTCAATGGGGAGTGGAGGTGAAGGGGGGTCGGTGCGGAGGCCCTCCAGCGTGACGGAGAAATTGGAGCACCCAAAACTCGATCTATCGAGGATCGAGTTGATCTGGAGTGTGGAGAGATGTAGGGAAGCGAAGGGAGATGAGATGGGATGGTCTGCTGCGGGGGGGGGGGGGATCGGAGGGAATGGGGTCGTCGAAGTAGAGCTCGGGTGAACTTCAAAGCGAGGATTTAAGCTACGGTGATGGATTTAAAAAGCACTGAATTAAACCTAAAACTAAATTACGCTAAGAGGAAAGTAAATGGAGTAAAAGGGGGTGTCCCACCGGTTGGATACCAGGAAGAAGTCCTTAGTGGTGGCGCTCCGGCGAAGGGGGTGGAAGTGCTCTTTGACAAGACAAGATGTGCCTCCAAGGAGCTAAAGAGCTATCTGTCACCTAGATCAATCCAAACTCCAAGAAGAGGTTCCAAAGAGGTTCGAAATTCCAAAGAGGAGGAAGGGGTTTTTGTACAATGGTGGACGAGGTGTTCCAAAGATCGAGATGGATAGAGCGAATCCTTGATGCAATCCTCGAGGTGATTAGCACACGTGAAAGAGAAATGAATGAGGACAAAAAGTTACGAAGAGTGCAATGCAAAATAATGCAAGGATCAAGCCTCAAAATTGGTAGAAACGAGGAACAAATGAAGGGTGGCAGAGGTTGCAAGGTAGATCAGAGGAGTTGACCGAAGTTCACCCTCTCCGCCACCTGGTTGGTCCACGTGGACCAACCAGGAAAAAGAAACCTAAAAAATCTTTTGTAAATTAAATTAAAAATAGTAGATGAATTTATTAAATTAAATTTATAAAATAAAAATGTTTATTATTTTCTAAATTATTTTATTATGATTTTTATTTTATTTTGTAGAGCTTTGTAATTACAATTTAGTTTTTAGGGGCTATATACATAGGTATATTCATCTATATATTTTGGTCTTTTATTTTTTGTATATTTAATCTTATTAATTTAATTTATTTTTTATATATTTATAAGTTAATTTTAGATGCATAAATATATTTTTATTATATTTTTCTGATATAATATATATACTTAATTAAATAAAAATATCAGTTATATATGTATAGATATAAGTATTTCATCAATGTGTTTTCTATACATATTTTATTTTAATGTCTTATTTATGTTTTTATTCTTGTTTTAATATGTATTTATTTTAATAATAAATAAAATAATTATTTTAATCGGGTAAACTATACAATAGGGGTCCAAAACCTAACTTTTACATCTTAACTCCAAAAAATATGAAACCCACCTTCATTAATAGCTTATTAAAAGTTATATAGAATTAAAGCTGATTTTGATATATTTTCAGTTTTTATTTGAGAGATATGAGCGTGGGAATTTGGAATCTTATTTAGGTTGTATTTTGTACATTGTATATTATTTTGTGTGAAATCAATTTGTATTTTTCTATTTTTATTTATCTACAACTTTCATGTTCAATGTTTCTTTATTTGAAGAATAAAAAGTATAACTAAAAATAGGTCTAAAATGAAGAATAAATGAATAAATAAAGTGAATTTTATTGTAGTGTGGACCCTTACCTCCACCTACTTTATTCCTTGTCGACCTAGTCATCAAGATGCCTAGGTATTGAGGTTTGGGGTTATAAAATATCTTTGATATTTTATTCTTTTTATTCTCTTTTATTTATTCTATAATTTTGGCTTTAAAAACAGTATTTTGTGCACATCTTATACACTAATGCATGAATGTTAAAATGCATGAATTAAGGGTATTTACACGCATTTACAAGGATTTTTAAGGACAAAATGATATAATAAAGATGATGAAATGGAGATTCATTACCGTGTTGATCTGATCGACCCAACCCAAACTCTTTGAGTAGCGAGGTTGGCATCATATTGATAGAGGATCCACTATCAATAAGAGTACGATTAAATTCTTGTTTAAAGATCTCACATCAGATAAGAGGTGTTCCCTTGTCTTTCTTTTTAAGTGGCAGGTTGCTGATGGCATTAATGGTGGCCATGGTTAAAATATGTTTCTCAGTTCACTTGTGTCTGTTCTGCTTAGGTTGACGCTTCGAGGTACATGCTTCTTTCATTCATATTTTTATTGCAGGCATGTACTCCGTGTTCTTTAAGAGTAGCATTTCAAGAAATGTTCTCTAGAATCTCTACCACTTCAAGATTAGATAGTGTTGTCTTTTATTTTCTGATATTTTTGTTTTTATTCAATGCATCCGAAAATGGAACAAAATATGAATCAATATTTTCATTCACATTGGAATTAGAATATGCATATGGACAACCAGACTCAGACCGTACAATTTCATCCATAAGAGTAAAAAGAAAAGAAGAACGAGATGCTCGGTCTACTGCTGAAGAAGATGGATCTGCAATTGGTGTGTTTTCCTCAACTGCAATCTTGGCTCTGCATCTCCCATTATTGTCTTTTTTAGGATTTTTTATTTTCTTCATTTTTGGTATTTTGATGATGTAGATGCTCCTCCATGGATTACAACACTCGATCTCGGCTCACTGCATGAAGATGGTGAAACTGAAGCTTGGTCAATAGATTTATTCCCCAATCTTACTGGTGCTAGTTGTTGCAATCTCGTACCGCTCTTGAGAGTAACAGTAATAGATAAACATGAAAAATGAAAAGTCATACCTATATCGGGAGTGTATGGATCATGATGTGCTACCTGCTCCTTATTGTGGTGGAATTTGTTGGGATTGGATTCGACCTGAGCTGGGATAATCGTCATGGTTGTTGTCAGGTAAGCCTTTGGTTGATATCATTCATGTTCTTCATCAGCTGAGTTAGGCAATCAAGTGTTGGGTTCACTGAAGGTGACTTTGAATGCTCAACAACCGGTGGTCACTGAAGCTGAAAGTGTGTCTGAAGGCTGTTGCTGGTACTCAGAATATACAGGCTGAGAAGAGTACTAGTACAAGGAGGAGAATACGAATACCACGCATGCTGCTGGTGATATAAATGATATAAATGGGCATGCTACATATGTTGGTAGCCACGTCTCCAAGTCTGAAACTATGATGAAGACTGAAACTGAGGCTGGTGTTCGTGATGGTATGGTCGATGTCCATGGAACTGGTGAACCGACCTAGGGGTGGCCTGAGAACCCAACTGAGACTGCCCTAGCAGACGGGTCTGACTACACTTCTAGCTACTCCAAATACCATGCACCTCTTGAATCTGAGGTGGAGGTGGAAATTGCGGCTCTGGAAAATAAGGAGTCTCTAGATAATATGACACCATGTATGTTGGAGTCTGTTGTTGTAATCCTTGATCTGGAGTCTGCATGTAGCACACATGTTGAATGATGGGTGGTACTCCAGAATTCTGCTGGGTTGAAGTGGAAGAACTATTCTCAAGTTCAGTTGTCTCTGCTGTAGCACTCAAACTCTAGCACACATGGATTGTGCTAACTAGCATCTCCAAATGCTTTGTAATTTCATCCAGTTCAGCTGCCTTGTCCTCTGCTCGATTACATTTAATTTCTCAAGTTATTGTGATCATTTAGCAATTACATCAACTTTGGATAGGTGATTTCTAATAATGCTCAAGTATGAACTATCAACCCTATCCACATCATGAGTTGCCATCATGTTGATTGTCTTGTGGGAAGATAAGAAGGACGCTTATAAAATGCACGAGAAGATGATATTCCTGCTGAACTCTCTGCCATCTCCTCAAAGATATGCCAAATAATATCCTCATCCTTATAGAAATGTGAACTCCCACAAGAGGCATCTACTAGATTATGGTTTTCTAAGCTCAAACCTTCAAAGTAATTCTGCACTAGACTCATCTTTGGTATATCATTATGGGGACACTTCTTCGTCAAATCTTTGAATCTTTCCCACGCCTCGTGAATAGGCTCATGGGACATATGGGAGAAGTTGGCTACCAATGACTGCATCTGATTCAATTGTCCCAGGAGATAATGCTTGTTTAGGAAAGCTGATCTCAACTCTTCCCAAGACGTCACCACCCTTCCTAAATAATTAATCCAATAGAGCACTTTATCCATAAGACTGAAGGGGAAAGCTGTCATCTTCACTACCTCTAACGGAATGTTAGGGTAGTACATTGTACTACATATGTGATCTAACTGCTGGAGGTGTACAGTTCCTCAGTGGTATGCCCATGGAATATGGAGAGAAGTAGAAGTAGCTGAGGCTTCAGCTCGAAATGCTCATGAACCACAGGAATCCGAATCCAATTAATCGTTTGTCCAGCTCATGGGTTATAGGAATCTTTAAGAGTAAGCTTAGCCTCCACACGGTTCTACTATGGATCTGCTCTGTTCTGCCCAGGTTCTCCCCCATTCCCACCTCGACTCCATTGTTCCTCCCCTCTCCTCTCTATGGCATTCCTCATTTATATGATCATATCCCTCAATCCATTCTACACGTTGGTCTTCTTTATAAGTTGAGCATGGATAGCTTGAATCATAACGAACATGGTATTGTTGATCTTTGTCTGCTCTATCATGGGGCCCTTGTCCTTTGGTGCCATCGAGTCCTCTAACTCTGAATCTGTCTTTGAAAGTGTGAAAGGCACTCGATCAGTCATTAGAAATGAAGGAATATGAAAAGAAAGATCGAGCCAGGAATTCATCTCGAACAAAGGATTTATTGGTGAAAGATATAATGTGAAAGAAAAGGAAGAAAATTTGGGAAGAGAGTCATCCATATAGGTAAAGATGAACGAATTGGAGAGTAAAGAGATAGGTTCATGAAGTCGGAATAAAAGTTACTCCAATATGACATCTTCGAAGCAAATGAAAGATGTGAGAACACGAAGGTCAAATAAAAGAAGAAAGTGAAGAGAGGGACAAAACATGCAGAAGAATCTTTATTATAGAAAACAAATAGAAATCAAATCCTAACATTCACCAACTCGATACAATGATGATCGTGAAAGTTTGGTCACTTATATTTTCGGTTTTAGAGTTTAATGATTCACACAGTTGCTTAACTCAAACTCATAAGTGGTGGTGCCATGTTGCCTAGTGTATGTATTCATACCTCCCCAAATAGTGGAACCATATGCCTGGGTCGTCGGGTTATAATAGACTCAAGGGGAAATGTGAAGCAGAGCACCCACCAAAATGACTCTTTATGGTTAGAGGCAAGTGCTTGTAGCTCGACTGTGTAGCAAAGAGTAATACACAGGTGCTTAGAATAAGTCCAGGGAATTTCATCTCTCGTCCTTAAAGCTATGTCCACACCCATTTTGTTCGGAGGTAAGTACCTGTGATCAATGAGGGGGTTACTCTCCCCCAATTTCATTTAGTTGTCATCTTTTTGGACATTTTTAAATAAAAATATCACCTAAATATTTGTCCAATTCCTTTTATCCTACGACCAAGAAAACTGGGAAGGAAGTTGGAAAAGCCGATGAGTGTAGAAAATGAATGCAAATGCAAGTGATAGAAGACATATCTTACTCTAGCAGTCTACATGCAATATGATTCATGCATATAAAAGTAAATCTAACCTAAATGATGCAACAAAGAAACTATCTAGTAGGAACTTCTATTAATGGAAAGAACCAATTTATTTATCTAAGTCCAAATCAGATGATTTATAGGAACAAATATTCTATTATATGTTTGGACCTAAGTAGTTATCAGGCTCCACCAGAAATAGAAACCTAAAACTAGAGGCTCAAGCGCATAAAACTAATAAAAATAAAGTCGACAAACTCAAATCATAAAAAATAAATAGAAAAAATGAGAAAAATAGGGAGGAAGAAAAATATAAGGAGAACAAAACAAAAATGTTGTGGGATCCCGAAGTGCACCGACACTTGGTGAAATAGACCATGGACGGACAAAGAATTAATGGCTCTATAGAAAATAAAAAATAGCAAGTGCCTACAATTATTATAAATTAATTACAAGAATGAAATGAAATGAACTAAAATAGAAAAATAAAAATGATCTTCTATAGCTCCCGCTCCTCCTCGGTGTCCCTCTCATATCGGTCGGTGAAGGAGGACCAACCTTTGCCTCACTCAGGTGTGTCATCTCTCCTAACATAGCCTCCCTTGATCGTCGGGCCCTCACAACAAAGGTGAAACAAGAATATGCATTAGAACAATTTTTATGAAAAATATAAATGAAATAAAAGAGTGAACAAGTGAAATAAAAACAAAGAAGTAAACAAGTAGATAATAATAATAGAAAAATATACACCCTCGACGTGCCTCCCCAACAACTACGCCATTTGTTGAACTGGGTTTTTTTGGATTTTTATGAATTATTAACAAATGAATATGAGACGAAATGTGGTAGTGTCCTTGCAACCCAAAACCAATTCAATCAAAAATTATTTTTATTGTAATGCATAATAAATGAGATGCTATTTTATTTACATGGTGTAGCTTCCAAGATCAAACTCGGGGGATACTACAAATAAACAAGGGGGATTATTTTTTGCTAATTAATGAAGTTTTTTATTTATTTTTTTCTGTTTTTATGCATTTTTAATGAATTTACCTTTCTATAGATATTTAAAAGTTATATATATTATATATATTCTAAATTTTAATTTTAAATTTGTAAATTTTTATATGTTTTAAATTTTTGAAATCAATTTATGCATAATATATACACAAAGGAGAAAAGATGGATTTTGTATTTTTCAAATATATAAAAATACATAAATAAAATGTTTTTGTGTTATATCAAATTGTTACTGTATTAGTGATTTTTGGGATATTTTTATATTATTATGGACTTTTTACTGAATTAAAATAGAAAAAAATGTATAAAGTAAAAATAGCTAATATTTTGGTATTTTCAAAATAAAAAAAAAAGAAAAAAAATTGGAAACATATTTTATACAACAATATTTTATTTATGTTTTGAAACATGACTAATTAGGAATTTTTATGATTTTTCTATGATTTTATATAGTTTTTATAAGTTTTTCTATTTATTAGAAATTTAAGGGTATCTGATTGAATTTTTAGTTGATTTTTGTATAAGTGATAAATATATTAAAATAAATCTACTGTTTTTATAATCTTTCAAAGCATTTTCAAATTTTTGTGAATTTCTAAGTGCAAACAAGGAAAATCAATACCATTTTTGAATTTAAAAAAAAAGAATAAATCAAATTACATTTGGAAAACAAAATTATGTGAGTAAAAAAATAAAAAGGAACTTAATAGAATTTTTACAAATTTTTTTAGAGTTACTTAGCAATTTAATACAAGTAGTTATCGAAGAAATAAAATGATGCATACAATTGATTAAAATGTAATTTACAGAAACAAACAGACTAATGATTAACATAAGAAATAAAGCATAGAATGTTTTATGCAATTTATCCAAGGATTCACGTGGTATTGCATGTGAACTACAAACTCAGGGGCACGAATGCAATTTATAAAGCTAACAGATCATTATTAATAAGATAATGCAAGGTTTTGTTGAAAAAAGACCACAAACCATGTGACGAAGCACGTGCATTCAAAACAGAAGGACTAAAATGCAAATTGATCAAGCAAACAAGACGGAACTTAAGTTATCCAAGCAATATCAACGTGACATGTAGCATAATTGGATTTATTTACAAATAATAAAATCTATAGGGAAAGGAGAGCAGTTTCACCGTGAAAACGTGTGAGGCACGCGTAGAGCGTGCGATTGAGACTTGGAGCCTCTGATCTGATTAGAGGGCATCAATTTGAGCACAAACAAAGATCCTCGATATGATCTGGAATGACTTATTCTTGATCAAACGGAGATTACACCATCTCGAAGAATGTTGAAGAAGGTCGGGGCTGATGAGCTTCGATCTCCCATATCTCAACCGATTTGATCAGAGCTCTGATTGATTCATTTGACTCCTGATGAGCTTCCACGTCGATCTGATATGGGAATATGATCCATGTCTTGTTGATTAGAAACCTGGAAATGAAGATCCCATGCATGTCGCAGATGGGTCTCCAGATCTCAATCTCAGATCCAGGTGAATGCTCACACACGTGCAAGTTATTTTATGGCTCGAAGACACCATCCTCGGTCTACTTCTTATTCAAAAATATTGAAAATTGATCGAGGAATGGATTCGGTTCAGGTGTATGGACGAAAAGAACCCAAGTTCTTAGATCTACGGATCTGAGTTGAGCATATCATGGATTGAAGGGGTAAAGAGGCGGATGATATCGTAGAGGAGGTGAAGGATTTAATTGGGGGTGAAAATAGATGAGAGGAACCCCCGACTGAGTAAATCAGAGGGGATATTAAAGCCTACTGATGAAGGTCTAGAAATTGAACCAAATTGCAAAGAAACTAAACTAAATCTATCTGATTATACCTAGAACTGAAAGGCAATGGAAATGGGGTGATTTTGGCATCAACTCAGCTAAGGCTAGATGAGGAAACTCAGCATGGAGGAGCTCTGTCCATTGGTGGTGAATTACACCTAACCTCCTATTCTCACGCCCCTGATCGTGAGCAAAGGCTCCTGTCACCAGCCTCTTGCACCAGAAACCGATCATGGGGATAAAAGTGGAGGACAAATAGATAAAAATGGAATAGGAGACCTTGAACTCTTATTAAGAGAGTGAAAAAAGGATGAAATTTGAATTGGAATACTTGCTAAATGAGGTCGAAATGTAAATGAATTGAATCAGGCGTGGATCTGAAATAGTTGGAAATTAATCAGGTGGAGATTTGGGTGGAATATGGTTAAGGATCGGAAATTAATCAGGTGGAGATTTGGGTGGAATATGGTTAAAGTGGAGATGGAGGTAGGTCAAGCTAAATTTGGATAATTAGGAGGAAGGGGTTGGGCTGACCCCGGTCAACAAACCTGAGTCCGACCAATAAAAAATGAGCCTGAATAGGACCAAACACAAAATGACAAAAAGAAATAAAATACATATAAATAAAAATGAAAATAAATAGAAATTAAATTTATATTAATAAATTTTTAATATAAAAATGTTTATAAGTGAAAACTCTTTTTTAGTGATTTTTAATAAATTATATAAATTTAGTTATTCGGTTAAAATAAATACACATATTTGTAGGTTTACAATACATATATACATAATATACATAATTTCATTTATTTATTTCTAAAAAAGTCACATTATTTAATATTTTATTTATTTAACGATTAATTAGAGGATTTTAACAATATTTTTATTTCATTGTTATGAATTTTATTTAATGGATTAAATAAATATACTTATGTACAATATAGGTACATTATACCTATGTAATAAATCCAATTATTTTACTTTTGATTAATTTTATTTTTTGTTTATATTTTATATAAATAATATATAATATGTACAAAATAATAAAATTATAATTGCACAAAAATGTAAATAGATAGATAGGTACCTATATATAGAGAGAGGAGCGATCCTGTGAGAGCAAAAAGTTGTGAGAGCGTGAGAGGAGTGATTATGGACCACTATACCTTGTCTTCTCTCCCATGGTCTTCTCTATCCTGGTTGAACCTAGTGGTCCAAAATCACTCCTCTCATTCTGTCATAGCATTTTGCTCTCACAAGATCACTCACTCCCTCCCCCCCCCCCCTCTCTCTCTCTCTCTCTCTCTCTCTATATATATATATATATATATATATATATATATATATAAAGAGAGAGAGAGAGAACATTCCAAAGAGTCGACTTTCATATCTTAACTCCAAAATTCATGAAGCTACTTTTATTTTAAAGTTTACTTTATTTTGAACAAAATAAAAGTGAGTTTATTTATTTTTAGTTTATATGGAGTAGATATTGATTTTTCAATTCTGGCTTTACGGCTTTTTCAAAGTGTTGTCCCTTTTATTTTATGCATGATTTATTTTTGCAAATATTTTTGTTATTTAAAACATATTTTTATGTATAAGTTTTAAGAAGAAAATATTTTTATTTGAGATTGAATTAATGATAAATAAAATAGTACAACTGTGATTTTTATACATTAATGATCATATCTCCCCTTCATTATTCCTTATCGATTAGGTCAAGACTTGGCATAATCACGGGGTGAGGATCAGTCTGTATTTATTTCATATCTACAACATTCCTTTCTTTCATTTTCATTTATTTCTTTATTTTTTATTTGGATTAAAATAATGATAGTATAACTATTAACAAATGATATTGGATTGTTAAGAAGTGAAAACTAATGCTAAATATATGTGTTTTATAGGGATTTTAAGCCAAAATAGATGAAAAATGATGAATTGGTGATTCATCTGTTGATGGTGGGCTTCCTCATCCAATCCAGTCATTCTTCCAAAAAGCAAAAGTACCATAATCCCCAAGTTAAACTGACTTGAATATCTCACGAGCTTGTAGTGGAAGGGAGCATTTTCCTATTAAAAATCGAGTTATAGAAGAAAGGAAGATGAGATACATCAAGTCTTGCATGTATAACATAAATGTGTCAAAGAAAATTACAACAAAAATCATCAATATTCCCATGAATTCTAACCACTCACTTTAATAATGTTCATGATTTCCACACTCGAAAAGCGAAGGCCTCCCTTCTATAAAGGTAATGCGCAGTAAACCAGATGTAAACCTGACAAATCTTGGGTTGATTTGCCCCCAAAAAATCTCCTCATAATCATCTCTAATCTTCATCGAATCCCAACTAGAAGAAGTCAGGATGACATAAACAAAATCAGAATCGCTACAAGGGTTGCCTTCACAAGATCAAGTCTTCTACCTCGAAAGAGAATGGATGCCTTCCAATATGTGTAAGTTGTTCCCTTGTATATCAAAAATCATGTGGGTCTTGTGGCCTTAGTGTTTAGATATCGAAGATCTTCATGATAAATGAAGTGGTTTTACCTTTCTAAATTATTTTGTCTATTCCTATTACTTCAAATAGAAGTAGAAATGCCTTCTCCCACTTTAAGTAGGGCGTCATCTACATGGGTTCTTTCTCAAACCTATGTTGAAAGATCTGAGTAGTTTTTACGCTGGCTATCAGATACCTAATGCATTCCCACGAGAGGGGATTTGAAAACTAGTCTTTTCAGTGGTAGACATATTACACTATCACTAGACTAATGAAGTGGGTATGTATTCCTATTACTTCAAATAGTAATATCAATTTGTGTTAATTTTCTATATAAGGTTGATCTTGCCATGCTCTAATATGCAATGGTAATCATAATCTGGACAACTTTTTTGTCAATAATAATCGGGGACGGTTATAAGTGGACCGTCCCCTATGGTTGCAGATATTTGGCGGAGCATGCCAATTAGACAGGCATTGGCAACAGTTATACAACTATCCCTTATACCCTACTATAGGGAACGGTTGCCACCGTCCCCTATAGTTTGGTATATGCGACAGCAACAGTGGAGTAAAGGGGACGATTAAGACCGTAGCTGGGGCTCTCCTAGTAAGGGACGGCTATATAACCGTCGCTAAAGGTCCAATTAACGGCGACGATCGGTAGCGACCGTCGCTATTACTATAGGGACGGGACGGTCAGTCTACAACCATCCCCTATAGTAGTATAGGGGACGGTTGCTCCATGATCGTCCCCTATAGTAGTATAGGGGACGGTTGCTCCATGACCGTCCCCAATAAGCGTCCCCAAAGGCCGTCCAGTTTGTAATGTATTAATAGGACTCATATTGTTCTATTATATTGATCTATTTCTTTCATCACAGGAAAATAGTATATTTAGAATGTAAAAGACATGCAATAATTACAAAATGTAGGTATTTTTATCTACTATATAATATATATTTGTTATTTTCCTCGGCTATACATCTTTTTTAAAAAAATAAATATTATTCATATGAAACTATTTGTATGATCCTTAAAACAACAATTAACATATCAAATTCAAAACAAAAAGAATCAAATTTGAATATTCAAAATTCGAAATAAATTAAATCTAATTTAAGTTAGCAAATCATTTCAAATTTGACTCGAGTTTCTCTTTGGAACTTTTAAATGCATATAATATGAATCATAGTAGATTTGAATGTATTCGCTTCGATTAGCACCCGAGCAATATGGTTGGTATTGGCTTCTTTTGGGGACCAGGGTCATTTTCAGAATACATCAATAATTTTCAATTTTACCCATCACAGACTTGAAAAGTATCCCTTATGTCGCTGCATAATATATCTTGTAACATGGATACATTAATGCTAAAAATGGTTTCAAAATAGTTATTTAATCACGTCCTTATGTTAGACCACTAAAAGTCATTCTTGTATGATAACATGATTTGTACCAAGGAAATTTTCGTCCTTGTAATCTAGAACAATGTTGTAGCAATGTAAATTTTACTTATTTATAAAATCTAGAAATTTATATACATAATGGATTATATTAATGTACAAGTTACAAGCACCTTCGTCTGATATAATATTGGGAGTAATCAACAAAGAAAGTTATAATAGAAGCGAAGAAAGAACTATATATAATTAAAAAAATGCTCTAGTGACGATCAACGACATCTGATTTTGTAGTTGTAACAATGATCTTATAACTTGTGATAGCATAACCGTCATAGGAACTCCAATGTCAAAAGTAAGGTAACCAAAAGATTATTGCTATAATCAGTTCATATTTAAGTTCACCAAAGTTGATCACCTTTTTGCTATTAAGAAGAATAAATTATACAAAAATCTTTAAATTATACACCCAATATCAATGTCATAGCTAAAAATCAATAATTTGACACCAATCTTTAAGATTTGTTTTAATGTCGCCTAAGACTAACAGAATTGAGTTGATGGTATTATCATTCTTACATTTATCCGTGAGGTAATTCAAAACAACGTTGAAACAAATTTATCATCTCCTAAAAAAAGAAAGGAAAAAAGTGAAATCTACAGTCATCTCCATCAAACGCAAATCACATTCCACAGTCATCTACATCAAACGTGAATCACATGCTATGGTCATCTCCATCAAACGAGAATCACATGCATCTGTGGGAAAGACCAATATGCGAATCCGGAAAAAAATTAGATATTGGGGGGTCTTTAATGCAACATTTTTTTATATAAAGATCGGGACAGGAGCGTACCAACTATAGCATCCAAATTTCTAGTTATCACGATCATGGCACCGGAGAGAGCGTACGATGAAGAGATGTTGGGCTTCAAAAACACGAAGGAGCTCCTCCGAGCTCAAACTCTACTGTTCCTCCATAGCCATAGCATCTTCGCTCCGTCGTCAATCGGGAGCGCAATAGATCTCGGCATTCCGGACGCCATCCACAACCTTGGTGGCGGCCCCGTGACTCTGTCGGAGCTGTCAGCTGCCCTACCAGAGCTTCATCCGAGCAAGATCATCTTCCTTCCCCGCCTCATGCGCCTCCTCACTCATCTGGGCATTTTCGCGACTCAAACCATCGACGATGACGGTGGAGACAAAGGTGCGTCTTCATTTCATGTGTCTCTTGATAGACTAAGCCTCGTCACAAAACTACACAGCAATCCATAATCGAAGTCTAACAAATTAATTACATTAGTTGATGTTAGAGTCGATCGTTGTCTGCAGAAGGGTATGTTCTCACACCAATATCCAAACTCCTGGTGAAGAAAAGCCCCATGAGCATGGTAAACTTTGTCCGACTCCAAACCAACCCTCACCAAATGGTCCAGTTGAGTGAGTGGCTAAGGAGCCCTGCCCCGACGGTCTTCGAGGGGACGGTGGGGCAATCCTGCTGGAAGTGGATGGAGGAGTACCCCGAGTTCAGCATCTGGTTCGACGAAGCCATGGCATGTGAGTCCTCCACGGTGATGGAAGTGATCAGAAGGGATTGCCGTGATGCATTCGACGGGGTCACTTCGCTCGTAGATGTTGGCGGCGGCACCGGCACAACCGCAACAGAATTAGCGGAAGCCTTCCCTGAGCTCAAGTGCACAGTGCTGGACCTGCCTCGTATGGTTGCCAAGGCCGTGCCGGAGCGCAGCAGTCGCGTAACCTTGGTCGGAGGTGATATGTTTGAACGTATTCCTCCTGCTGATGCAGTTCTTCTTAAGGTATGAACGCAGCACAATTGGTCCTTTACTCGGTTGTCATCTTCTTATACGTCCAAGTTCTCGCATGCAGATGATCCTGCATAACTGGAGCGATGATGACTGCGTCAAGATCCTGAAGAGGTGCAAAGAGGCAATCCCTGCTGATGGTGGAAAGGTCATCCTAATCGACATGGTGGTTGGCTCTGATGTGAGTGATAAAGAACTTCTCCAAGCACAGCTCTTCAGTGACATGGCGATGATGTCCATCTTTGGTTCTGCTGAGAGAAACGAGGAGCAATGGAGTAAGGTCTTCTACCAGGCAGGGTTTAGCAGCTACAAGATCAAGCATGATATAGGCCTCAAATCCCTCATTGAGGTCTACCCTTAGTTGCTGTGGTTCTCTTCAGATTTGCATTGGGTTGAGAATAATATTTTTTTTCTTAAGTTAATCTGTAAGTTATTTCGAGAATAAATTTTGTTTCGATTATATTATTGGACCTTTCTTATTGGCAAGGTGGTATTGATCGGTACTCGATGAATACTATTGGACCTTTCTTATTTTGGAGGATCTCTATAAGTTTTGTTGAATGCATGTACATGCGATGGTTTTTTAATCACATTAACGAGATATCCGATCTTATTAATAAGAGGTATTATCCATACACTCAGTTGCTTTCCACCAATAGCTTAAAAACCTTTACATGACAAATTTGAGTTTCCAACAATAACTAATATCTCGTTAAATAATTTTTTTGAAAGAAAAAGGGTGCAAGACCGTAGAGGCAAGTACCCAAAAAACTTTATATTCACTGGTTAAAGATCATAAATACAAAGACCAAGAATCCGGAAGCATTTTCGCATGGTGTACAACATTCACATAAAATCTCTCTCCCCTAAATAATACCCCATTCCTCGCGAGCCATATCGCCCAGAGTGTTGCGGTCGTCAAAATCCTTACAAATGTTTGTTCATTTCCTAACATCTCAACTGAATTCCAGAAAGAAGGAAAATTCTCCGTTGCGGTCCCAATGAGAGATAACTCCCTCCAAACCTCTTTGGACATTGGACATGTAAAAAAAGATGGTCAATGTCCTCCGCGTCCGCAGAACAACGATGGCATAATACATCCGAACCACGGAACAACTTGGCTCTCCGAGTACTAGTAGTCAACAACCTATGTCTGCCCAACAACCACATCAAGATTTTGACTCGTCTTGGGATCTTCCATCTCCATATATGTCCCAAAACTGGCATAGCAATCCTTGGATCAAACACAAAGCATGTGTAAAGAATTTTATAAGCTTTCCTAACCAGGAACCGACCATCTGACCAGGCCCAGTGGTCACGCCCATCGGATGGAATTTTCGCCTGAGAGAGGATTTCTCTCAAACATTGCAATTCTAACACATTCTTGTTTGATAATTCTCAACGGAAAGGAGGTGACCAACTAATTCTGATCCAAGCCTCGCACACCCGTAAACTTCGACTCTAAGCCAAACCAAACAACCTTGGAAAAAGGTCATAAAGAGTTCCGAGACCTGACCAATCGTCTGACCAAAAAAGAAAGCCATCTCCATTACCCAGACATGGTCGCATCGATGAAGAAATCTGAGGAAGGATGGAGCAGATCCCCCTCCAAAAAATAAAGGGAATAGACATGGTTAGGTCTCCAGAAGAGTGCACCTGAAACCATGTAGATTTTTCACAATAGAGAGCAAAGGACATCAGACCCACTTCCCCAAATACGCACCACCTACTTTGTTAGTGGTGCCCTATTCATCGCATCAAGATCCAGAACACCTAGTCCACCATCTTCTTCTAAAAGAACCACAGCATTCCACGCCACCAAGGGCACTCCCTTGGACTCTCCAGTTCTAGCCCAGAAGAAGCGACACATCAAAGACTTCAAACGCTTGCGAATCCCCAGTGGAAGAAGCCTAGATGACATGAAGAAGATTGGGATGGCAGATAAAACTACTTTCAAAAGGACCAGTTGTCCCCCACTTGAGAGGCAATAGGCACACTAGCCGAAAAGTCTTCGCTCCATTTGTTCCACCAAGGACAACCAGTCAGATTGCCGAAGTTGCCCATATACTAACGGTAATCCCAGATAGTTGATAGGCACTACTCCATGCTAGTATTGCAATGATAAATCACACTCCACCACCTCCTCCTCTGCCATATTAAAAGGGACGAAAATAGACTTGTCTCCATTCATCCTGAGGACCGAGACCTCTCCAAATATATTCAACACTGTATCAATCCCCTTCGCATCCTGAGCACCCCCTTTCAAAAAATTTGTATCATCTGCATACTGAAGTAACGGAATCAAAAGGCCATCTAGTTGATATCATGCACAGAAGGTCCCATCCACTGCTCTAGACACCATCCGTGACAGCGCATCAACCACTAAGATAAATAACAACAGAGCAAGATGACACCCCTGCCTGACTCCTCTCTGAGGCCGGAAGAATCCATCCTCTTGCTGCCCATTCACCAAGATTGAGAACGAGATTGTAGTAACACATCTCTTCACCCATTTTATCCACTCACCCGAGAATCCTCGTCTTGAAAGAGATGCCCAAATGAACCTCCAACTGACACAATCATAAGCTTTGGAAAAGTCAACTTTCTAAAGCATCCCCTTGCTCTTCTTCTGCTTCCAATCTGCATCTGAAACAATGACTATCCCATCCATCATATGCCTCCCAGGGATGAAAGCAGTCTATGAATCTGCAATAATTGATCCCAGTACCTCCCATAGCCGATTGGCGAGTACCTTAGCCACTATGAGATAAATAGTATTTGATAGGGCAATAAGTCGAAAATCCTCTACACAACGAGCTACATCCTTCTTTGGAAGTAGGAAGATAAGTAAACGATTCAGCCGCTCAAAACCCTGATGTTCCTTCCTTAATTCCTCCACCACAGCCAATACATCCTAATCTACCAGATCCCAAAACTCACAGAAAATAAGATCGGAAAACCATCTGGTTCTGATGATCCATCTGCATTAAGATAAAAAGTAGTCGCTCGTACCTCTACCGGTGTAAAAGTGTGACCTAAACTAGCAGACTGGGCATCAGAAAGGACAAGAATACCCCTACCAATCCACAGTGTGCCACCTGTACGAATTCTCCTACTCCTCTCCCGAAAGTGGTCAACCATGACAGACACAATGGTGTGTTCCCCTTCTACCCGAACGCCTCCCACCTCAATAGCTCTAATAAAGTTACGCTGCCTCCTTCCACTAGCAACAACATGAAAGAAACGAGTATTCGCATCTCTATTCCTCAACCATGATTTCCTCGACCTCTATCTCCACTCCACCTCCCGGTTGTGATCTTCCACCATCAGAATCTTCTGGTTCTCTTCCCTTGACCTTCTCTCCTCTGCCATCGAATTCCGAGAGTCCTCCAAGGGCATTCAATCTTACCACCTGCGCCTGGGCTGAATTCCTCCCCTCCTCCTGAAGCACCTGAAACTCCTGATGGAAAGATAAAAAATCACTTGCTTAGAAAAGAAACTGTTGAGATAAAAAGAATTATCAATTTTGTGCAAACCGATGAAAAAGAAAAAAGATAGAAAACCATGCTTCTAGTTACAGTTGGGTCAAGAAAAAAAAGATGGATTTGGATAAAGAAAGGTCCATTACAACCTAATACTGAAGGACCCAAAAAGGAAAGGGTACCAAGATAAAGTTCTGCAGGAACCGAAGGTCAAGGAAGAAGAAAATAGAGGATATCGTATCAATATCCAAGATGGACTGTATCAAGGCGAAATGACTATCAAATACAAAACAAAGGATGGATGTCGCCACCATGGAGAGGTTAACAAGACTAGAGAAGCCCACAGTCAAGAACTCTAGGTGATTTCTTAACTTTTTTATTAGGTTGATCATGCATAGCATTTATAGCCATGAGCCCTTCACTCCATTTTTTTAGGAGACTTTAAGCAAAGATTAATGGGAAGATCTATCTTAGGGAGAACTCAACTTAAAAAGAATGTTTTCAACAAGGGATATAGATACCTAGACATCTATTTAACCAACATTTGATTTTAGTTAACAATTGTTATATGTTTAGATCTTTTTAAATATGTCAAAAAGGGTGAGAGAAACATTGTTTACAAAAATTTAGAAAAGTTTCTATTGAGAGATAAAAGTATTTTTCAAATTTCTTTCATACATACACATCATGTTTGCAAAAAATATATTAACTATTTTGTCATCATCAAAAAAGGAGGAGAATGTTAGTTCATGTGCAAGCATATATATTTTGATGATAAGAGAACTTGTGTATAACTAAATCCAGGTCAAAATTAAGCAGGGAAACTAACGGATCAAGAAGAATTTCAAGCATGAGGAGCTCAAGTTTAAGGGAAGAAGAATATAAGAAGCTCAAAGAAGTTCAAGGCTAATGAACTATAGCTCAAGCTCAAAAAAAGAACTCAATATCAAGAAGAAATCGAATACTCTTATTTTATCGAGTCATGCATCCTCTAATTATCTTAGTTTTTAAAAAATCTCAAAAAGTATATGCAATTTTTACTTTGGCTTTGACTTTCAACGCAAAAAGTCAAGTTGATCAAGCATCCTCTCTATCGTAATCGATCACCTATGATCTACAAGGTCACTTAATGATTGATCATCTTGGTTACATGATAGATAAACTTTTTAAATATAATCAATCAACCTATTTACATGATCAATCATCTTACTATTATCGATTATCTTTTGTGCTAGATTGATCATCTATCATTTCATGAATATTTTTCATGTTTATTTTCCTCCAACGACTATAGAGTACCTAGACCTATGAATAGGATTCTAGATCATGCTTATTCAACATAAAACCAAGAGCAACAAGTCTTCCTCTATAATCATCACTTTATTCTCTAAGGGAAAATCTAAGAGCTATTTTCAGGTCAGCGCTTCATACCTACAACTCTAAAGGTCTACATTCATCTTATTAGCATGCTCCTCGCTTTGAAAGGTTGTTATAGTTTAGACTCATATTATTTATTATATAATTATTTTGACATTAAGGTTGTTAGGTTTATACAAATGTAATATGATTGTAAGTTGTCCCGACAACTTATTGTATATTGTTGGGTTCCTCACATAAGCAATTTGGTTTATAGTAAAACACGACTTGGTCAGGTTGAAAACCCAAGCTGGAAGACTCTGGTCATGATTTTTATCGAAGAGGATGTCTACATTAAATACCTTTGCATTTGTGATTTGATTGTTTATCGTGTAACTAAAGATGCTACATTCGTTGTGGTTGTTTGAGAATATTGTGACTGCAGCAATCCAGATCAAATAGTATGATCTGTCCCTGCAATCCATTAGTCAGTCGGGAACAAACAATATCAAGACAGATACAGGAACTAGAAACATTGCATGTAGCATCATAACATGGATACCACTCTTGTGGTTTGCATTAAATGCTATCTGAAACTGAACTAGTCAAAGGACCAATTAATATATTGTGTGATAATCAAGTTACAATAAGCTTGATCAATAATGGAGCTAATTGTTCTAAAGGAAAGCACTTTGAGATCTAATATCACTATGTACAAGACATAGTAGCAAAACAAGAAATTATTGTAAACCTACATAGATGCAAGTGATATGTTAGTTGATTCTCTAACCAAAGGGATAACAACATGCTTACATTAAACATGTCAGTTTAATGAGACTCGGCAATGCATGAGTCAAGAAAGAAGTTGTCATAAATAATAAACTTCACTGAAGACATCTCCATGCATACATTACATGAATTGTGGGCGCATAGAAGCTTTTACCACTTCGACCAAGTGGAAGATGTTAGAACGA
Source organism: Ottelia alismoides (assembly GCA_037367405.1). NCBI lineage: Eukaryota > Viridiplantae > Streptophyta > Magnoliopsida > Alismatales > Hydrocharitaceae > Ottelia > Ottelia alismoides. The sequence continues at coordinate 441,956 of JAZKJV010000977.1, forward strand.
TACTCGTGGCATGACCTCATAGTCAAAATAATTGTCGCCTTTTATAATGTTAGGGTCTTACTCAAGATCACAAATCACGTACGTGGTGGGATGAGGGTGGTCTACGCGAGAGCTTCACGCCTATATATCAACATTCATAAGGAGGGGGAAGCATAAATCTCAAACACAACCTTGCCGAGGAGCCCTCGCCCACAACCCATCTTTCTCTCTCTCCAACATTATCATTCTCTCTCTAGAAGCCAACTGTCTTAATCTATTTTTACGATAGAATATCATTGAAAAGATTTAAACCAATTAGGCCGAAAGTAATCCATATGTGTTTATTGAATTAGTAAGCATATTCCAATTGTATATATTTATTGTCCGATAATTCTAGGACTATTTTATCTGATTTTAGTAGAAAAATAGATGTCTAATCTATGCTCGCATGTACATTAGTTAAAGAATATTGTTTATCTTTCGTCGTTAAATCACTTCAATTATCAACATGTTAGCATGTCAAATTTGTTTATTTACTTCCTCAATAAGTAATTGCATGATTATGGAAGTGGTCGGAAACTTATAGTTGGAGAATAGCATCCAAACTGATTGTAAAATGGCAGCAAACAAAACATTGGAATGGAGATGAAATATGTTGCCATCCTCTCATGTTTAGTCATTGTTGGTGCTCATACACTCATGTCTTATTTGATATGGATTTTAAAATGATTTTTTACCCGACAGATCCTATAAATATTGCCAATTACCTCCACGACCTTTGAAACAATCTAATTCCCCTCTCGAGTCTCGACCCTGTAAACTTGCCAACTCTTACCCCATGAACCCTATGGTTAATCTATTTGATACTTGTGAGGGTTCTTGGGGTAATTTACAGGATCGATGGAGTAATTACGTTTTGCAAAAGGTCGTAGAGGTGGTTTAAAAAGTTTATAGGTTCTGTCAGGTAAAAATCCCATTTTAAAATGCTTGATTATACATGATGGGTGTTGCTAAGCCTATTTTAGATCTCGTATTACTTTTGCATTAATTACATATATGCAATGGCTATTTTTCTTTAGTAAATTAAGATGATATGTTGCTACATGTATGTGATTGGTTACAACCATTGCAACAAAATCCGTCTAGTCTAACACTTTTGTGAAATTTGTCATTGTATCGTTCAATGTTAAATATATAATGTGTTGATATTATTTGTTATGAAATAATTTTTATACTTGAAATAAGTGATGTGCCATATCTGTTGCTATATCAGCTACGATTCTAACACATATATGTTGCTATTATTGAAAAAAATAATAGTCACTTATTTTTGGTTAACAATGATTAGTTAAAACTTTAAAAGTAGAAATATATAAGCATTCTCTGTAATAAATTAGCATAGTTGCGACAAATTGTAGCCACGAAAAGTTTTAATTACAAATTATTTCTTTTGCAATGAACTTTTGGTTTCCACAAACTAACAAAGTTGATGCCCCACAAAGCTTAAATGATAAATCTACTGATAGAAAAGGAGCTTTGCACATGAAGGCAATTTAGTTTTTGAAAATATAATACAAAAAACCTAAGGGATTTTTACCCCCACGAACCTTAGAAACTTGTTAAATTGCGTCTACAATCTTTTGCACAATGTAATTACCCCCGTCGGCCGTGTATATTGCCTCCAAGAACCCCCACAAGCTTCAAACATATTAACCGCAAAGTTCATGGGGTAAGAGTTAGCAAGTTTACAGGACCGGTGAGGGAATTATGGTGTTTCAAAGGTTGGAAAGATAATTTACAAAATTTATAGGATTCCTGGGATAAAATCCCAAAACTTAAAATACTAAAAAGTTGTACGGAATCGGTTAAGATATATTCAATATTTACAAGCACGCACGAGTTTTGCCCATTCTAGATCAAATGACTATATCTAATGTATCTCAAGCTTAGGTTCTCAGACCATTATCTAAACCCGGGACTTTACACATAAAGAATGTAAGCCAATAAGATTTCCTATCCGTCAGCAATTTCTTTCTTTTTAGAAATCATAAATAAAAAAAGCTGGTAAGGAGCATAGGTTATTTCTAACATTATTCTTACGAATAGGAAATAGTCACCTTTTTTCCGTAGCATAAATATCATCTAACTTCTCTCTTAAAATCTAAATATGAGGATAATCTCCCAAAGGATGGATATATAAGTTATTCCTACAAAAGGAGAATCAAACAAAGTATATAAGATGATAAAAAGAAAAAAAAGGTGGAATAAGGAATAAGTGAGGTTAGGATGGATTATTTATTAGGCTTTTGACACTCTCGCTCATACTTATCAATAATTATGGCAATATCCTTATCAATAATTCAACCTCGGGCTTCTTCAAACCAACCTTGCGATCCCCTTCATCAATGCTATCAACATCTTGGAAGGTATGCTCTAAAACCTACCTAAAACAAACCAGATTGATGGATTCAAAATCCCTAGTTAAGATAATACCATCAAAAACATGCTCTTCGAATACAACAAACCATTATACCTCCTTCTATCCTACAACCGCAAAGCTTCACGAAAAATTTTGATCTAAACCCTTCCACCTAAGAGTACACTTTTTTTCACGTGATAAAATTCACATTTTCAACATGCCCTCTCTGATGAATAGTAGATGTTTGGTTGGTTATGATAGTTAGAATAAAGAATGTGATGTGATGTCAAATTGATTTGTGATGGAATTCCAATCTAGTAATTGAGAAGGTAAACCCGATAACCAAACGAACCTCGAGTCATATCTTTCAAGCCGCATCTCCCCAAGCCTTGTGCTCGTTATTGATGGAGAATTTATTTTGTTATAGTCTCTTAGAAAACGAACAATTATCGCCTTTCTGCTTTGCTATGTTGGAGGTAATTACCCATTGTAGTAATTAAGGAGATTCCATAGGCTTTTGAGTATTTTGTGCATCCCAAACTTTAGGCATCTCGAAGCCTTGCTTTTGATGGAATGAACTTGACCGTTTTTTTCAAAAAAAAAGTGAGGTTTGTCATTCCTTCTTCTCCGATATGTTTGAGGAGCAATTTAGACAGAGGCATAATAAAGAGTGTTACCTCGATGTAATCACTTCTCTTGGTAGCTTATCCAAGAGATAAAGTTCATTATCCCCTAATCAAACTGGGAGATATCATCACCAACTAGGGATTAGGGGTGTAAAAGAGCCGAACCTGAGTGAACCAACCCAGGCTCGGTTCGGCTCGTTTAGAATACGTTCAGGTTCGGGTTCGATTCGGCTCGATAAAATGAAAACTGTATTCAGGTTCGGTTCGGCTCGGGTGAGGTTCGTAAAGGTTCGATTCGACTTGTAAAGGTTGTTTAAGAATAAATATAGTGCAGACATTTTTGTTCAAAGGGAAAAACTACAGGTGCATGGGAGGGTTCTGTGGGGTTTCAAGAATAGAGAATATGGACTTAGGGAGTGGATGACTGGATGGATTTGGGAAAATAAGTGAATGCCCTTATGTTAATATAGAATGTATTTTTTCCTTATATATACAATATGTATATATATACTTTTATGTATGTATGTGTCTATATAATCAAACTTTTAATGAACCGAACCTGAGCGAACCTATGTTTTTGAGGTTCGGTAGGTTTATTTAATCAAGCCCAAACTCGTGTTCAGGTTCGATTCGTTTATTTTCGAATCTAATCTAAATCAAACTTTTAGCGAGCCAAATCTGAGCGAATATCGAATCTGAGAAATTTTTGACAACTCTACTAGGGATGCAAAAGAACCAATATTTGTATTTTCAAGACAATGATGGATATTGATATCTAACATTTAAGGTAAGGGAATATAGGTATAGATAAAGATATTAATTTTACATCTGATGAATACAACTGTTAATAGAAAAGGTATACTATACAGGGGTTGGGAAGTTTGCATCAAGGTGCATTTAAGTCATACACCAACCAGTGCCATAAACGTTCATTTTCATTTTATTAAATGATACATGAGATATATACTTAGATTTCTAATTGGATTATGTGTTTCAAATTTCATGTGAAATAGACATTCCTAATATATCCATTTCAATGGGTCGATTTCAGCAATTCTGATATCGTTAAAATTTGAATGTCTTGATGGATGGGTTAGAAGTTCCTAATTAAGTTAAAATTTGAGTGGGGTTACTGCGATATATAATTCCCCAAGAATTCACTCCAAAAAAACGAAAAAATTGAATGTTTGCGGCATACATGCACACTGGAGCAAGCTCCCCAACCCCATATTAAGCGGATCTTGAAAAGAAAATAAATGTGATGTGAGCATGCATTTCCTTTTCAGGATCTAGAAAAGTAAATGAATGTACCACAAAACATGTCACCTTCATAATAAAAAAAATGGCGAAGCTAGCCTTTAAGTAAGGTCGGCTCCATGAAATTTTGCTTAAATCCATGTTGAAAAATCCGACTATTTTATGCCAATTGTCAGCCACCTAACGCAATCTCCACAAAGAGGAATTTGAACCCTGATCTTTTGGTAGCGATGCAAACTGCACTACAACTATATCATTGAAATAGCTCGAAACTTGTCACCTTCACAATGAATTTACAAAATCACCTTCTCTTGTTGCCAGCTCGGAAAAAAGATACTCCCTAAATAAGAAAACTACATATTATATTCACCATGGTTGGATAATATATCCTCCTTTGACATAAAGTCATGATTAGAATTATTTCATCCAAAAGTTTCTTTCTTCCTTTGAGTAGATCAAAAGAAAAAAAAATAAAACCCAAGATAAATAGCAAAAACTAGGCATTAGATGTAAATCATGTAAAAACGATGAAATCTACGAAACATATATTAACAAAATGAGTTTCAAGAAACAATAGTCTACCTGAAGGGAAAGTTACATGTTGAAGATTAACAATTCATAAATCCTAATTTTTTTTCTTTGTGAATTGGTTGGTCCTTTGCCACGTACTAATGCCGCGAAAAAAATAGCTTTGCATGGAAAATAAATAAAAAAATATTTCATACATCGTCCCCTTTAGAGAAAAGGATGAAAACCCCTAATAGCGTATCGGTGTGAAAAATATTGAACGGGGCGATAGTTTTGTGTGTGTTTTTATTTTTTGCTTTACTGCCCATTACTATCTTATCACTCTTTAAACTATGTTTAAAAATGATGGTCTTTTATGTATATTTGTCTGCTACTCTTTTCTAAAAAAACTATTTCCTTTTTCATCTGTAAATAATTTTTACAACGTGCTTGACTTGCAGTTGTGTTAATTCGATCTGAATGTTCAATTTTCGGTCTCATCAATGATTTATTTGGCTTTTTCGAACATGATTTAACATGATTCAACCAAAATTGAACCATTATTAATTTTAAAGTTATTAAAACAATTGACAATGTTGATAGTTGAAATCATGACTTTTAACAACCCACAACAAACTTCTAATTAAGTACTCCGCCACAAGTTCTTGTATTAAATGGAGTTTAATTATAACTTAAATTGTTTTCATTCTATTTAGTATATTGTTTAAAAATTACATATATCATATTGTTTAACATTTAATGTTGCATATTAAAAATATATTTTACGTATAATATAAAGAATATACATTAGCCATATAATTTATATCTACATTAACTATATTTGAGTGGGTTTTACTCATGCTTTAATCCATTCCGATTCAATTATCCGGTTCAATCATTTCTTTCCTACCGGTTTGGTTTAATCTGATTTTTAAGAATGATAACATCATCATCCGATTGAACCGGTTCGATTCCATGGTTCAACATGATCTGAAATTTTCAGCAAGGTTTTCATTTCAGTCTTCTGTTCGGTTTCAAAAACATTGCTTGTTTGGATGTAAAAGAATGAACATTCGTATTTTAAGTCTTTGCGGGTATCAACACCAAAATTTAAGTTTAGGGAATATGAATATAGATAAAGATATTTACTTTTACAACTGCACACACACATATATAGTATACCATATACTTTGATTCTGATGAATATACGTGCAAATAAAAAAATATATTAGTATATACTTTAATAAATACAGATTTTGAAAAGTAAATGAATGTGGTGCGGGTATTTGCTTTCTTTTCCGGATCTTGAAGAAAATCGAATGTGAATTTGTAAGAAAGATTTTGAACAAATAAGTATACATAGACCCCAAGATTTAGTAGCCAACTTAGTTGGGCCATGCATGGAGTAGCTTCCCTTTTCTGATATATATAATTTATCACCCAACTTGGACCAATATGATGGGTCTGGGGCAAAATACATGCTCATATAATTTTCAAGATTATGTTCAAGATCGTAGGAAACCAATGCCCAACTTGACATGCAAGCTCAACATAATATATAATACGATATATAAAATTATTTTTTAAAGTAAATTACATAAAAGTTCTCGAATTTTACACAAAAAGTCAATGTAGTCCCTAATCTTTTAAAAGTCACAATGTAATAACACTACAGGAAAACAGGGCAATATTGACGTTTACTAACGTCAACATTTGCAAGTTTAAACGTCGAAATTTATTAAACTCGACGTAAATATCCGTCGAAATGAAATGTCGAATCTGGCCCGTCAAAATTGAGCTTTTTCTACATTTAATACGTTACGTCGATTCCGTGGACCTGGGAAAATATACGTCGATTGTGAGTGGTAATAATCGACGTGTAAAATTAGCCTTGAGATGAACGTCCATTATAACCACATGATCCATGACGTGTAGAATTATCCTGTAGTGGGCGTTTACCTACAACCCCTACTGTCCATGACCTATATTCTTTATATAAAAAACATTTGTTTTTGAAATGTATTATTTGCATGGGATGCTCATGAGTGCCTCTTGCCCAATTTGTTCAGTAAATTGTCGTATCTCATGCAAACATTAGCTGTCAATATTGAAATCCTCATCCTGACTAGAGACATATCTGCAGAGTGCAAATACCTGAGTTTTGGTGAGACTTGCCAGATATTTAGAGCAGAGAAACCCTGAGTTCATGAACAGAACTGGATAACCAATAATGGGAACCGTCATGCGAAAACAAGTATATTACAAATGAGTTTGTGATTGTTCATACTCTATGAAAATATATGGCTTCAATCAACTTAATCATCACCATCATTCTCTTCATTGTCAGAGTCATCATCGTCATCATCAGAGTCTTCTTCATACGAGTCTTCTTCCTCTTCATCGGATTCATCGACCGCAACTCTTCTTTTGCTTGAAGAAGGCATCGATGATGTGCTCAGTTGGGTGATACCTGACAGTTGTTTTATACTTGATTTAAGAAACATATTGTAAATCTTTATCACACTAATGTTTAACATAAAGTTACTTAAAACTTACCCAATCGTTCGCTTGACACATGATTTTGTGTCTGCATGATATTGCATATCCATTTTTTCATTTGCTCAATCTGCGTCAGCATCATTTGTTGTGCATGTTCCTGCTCTTGGAATTTTTGTTGCCATCCTTGATTAATAGAGGCAACCTTTACATCCATTTCAGCAACCATCTTCTCTCTCATTGCATCCTTGGTGGCTAAAATTGCAGCTTCCAACTCAGCTTGGGATACATGTTTTTTACGTTGTCTGACTCGTTCAGGAATGTGCCCATATCCCCATCCATTCCTCCAGTCAGTTCTTTCCCCATTTCCCAAGACCTTATCAACAATTTCCTCCTCTTCAATAGGGGCACCTGCTGCTATCGCCTTGTCTCGCATATCCATCATTCTCAACTACATGCATAAGGATAATGATAATAGAAAAAAACTTATATATATGACTTGGTGAGTGGAAAACAAGTGGAAATACTCACATAAACAGAGTGAGCAAAATCACTACCCCATCGTCCTTTACCATTCTTGTCCACTCTGTAGTGAGAGCGATAATACAAAAGAATCGGTCCACATGGGGCTCCACCAAGCTCCTTATCGGACTGTTTCAATCAAGTGAAAATTCATTAGATTAAAATTTTTAATTAAAACAACCTTTCTTACAAAATGTACATAGTTAACACTTACAATCTCTTTGCGAATAACAGCGAAGGATGTTGCTCCAGTTGTATGGTGATTCTTCACACAATTCACTCGAGTTTCTTGATTCTTTTTGCTTGTTTCCTGCATGTGTAAGAAATTTTAGTTGTTACTCCAAATTTTAATAAGTAACTTGACAAGGTATACCATTTACATACAATGAACTTTGAACTGCCCCACCGCTTCTTATGCCTCTCCCACAGCTCGTTTGTCATCGAGGGAGGTTTTGCCTTGTCACCTATTTCATCGTATCTCTTCTTTGTGTAATATCGATTCTCTTTTACTTGCTTTCCGATTCGGCGATTTAGAGCATCATAAATCCGTGGATCCTCATGCAAGCCAATCACATTTGCATGTCCCTAAAAGAATCAATAAGAAATATATGTAGAGAAAGAATTTTAAGTAGTGAGTGACTTACTTCAATCCGATCATAACATGCACGAAGATGCTCTTTCTTGATTAATCGGAAGTCGGTTTCCATTGTAACATCTTCACGAGCCGCTATTCCAATAAGAGTCTGCAAATGTTTTGCTTGCACTCTATTCGTTGGCCTTCCACTGTAGGGGTCGATTTCAATAACGATCTTATGCCCCATTGCATCATTTAACTTGTCCAACGCTATTCCACGTGTTTTCCCTCTACGACGCACGCTTCGGGATGGTCGTGCTTCTGTACATTAATCAAAAAGGTTATCAATCACTAACTTAGTTATTGCATTCATAATAATCATCAAGTTCAACTACTACATACAGAAAAGTCTTATTGCGAACAATCTACAAACATACAATATGAATATATTGGTCGTAATTAACTTCATTTATTAAAACATCCATGGGAGTAAATACTCTTAAGTTCCCTGGGATGGTCCATAAAAGTTCTCAAAGGAACTGGAAAGTAAGGCCTTTGCTAGATCACTCACTATTTATTTATAAGTAAAGGCATTAAGCAATATTGGGTTATTTAAAATGCATAATTATGAAGGGTGATGATGAACAAGATAGTAAAGAAGTGGAGCAGATGTTTGCAAACCATTTCGTGTTCAAATATATGAGTCCTTTGAGTTATTTTTCTTGTACTAGATATGGCTTGTAATCATAAAGGATTGGTTCTATTGCAAATGAAATATGTTGTCAATCTGTTAGAGGAAACAAGATAGTAAAGAAGTGAAACAGATGAAAATCGAAGTGAAGCATATGAAAATCTTACACTCAGTTATACGTATCTCATATTAGTATGTCGCTCCAGCTAAAGTTCAGAAGAATGATTATATCATAAACTATTTCTTTATTTGGTAGAAAGTGCAAATCAAAGATAAAATATACACACCATCTTAATCTTTCTATCAAATTCTTCAACATTAATCTTTCTATCAACTATGCAACATTAAAAGTATTTATATTGAGATATACCAGACTGCTTCTCAATAAACAATTGTTTGTCCAATGTTGATGTTGATCTCTCCTCCATCTGTACAGAAGTCGAAGGAACATCTACTGAGGTTTTCTCATGAATTGTCTCCTTGACTGGAGCCAATTTCCTATTGAAACTCTTTTCCTTGCCCTTTTTTTTCTTCCATTGAAATGGTACAGTCATACTCATGGATATAGCAAGGATAAATAATCCCCCAAATGATGTCCATGCCATATCTGCAAGAAAAAATATGTTACTGAAATATAATACGATGCAAGATAAAATATCATAACACATGTTTAATAATCTGGTTCATCATCATATTAGTACTTTAAAACTCAAAGAGGAATTTTTTTTTACAAAAAATGACATAAGTTAGTCAACTGCACTCCAGATTATAACCTCAAATTTTAAAGTATCTGCTAAATTGAATTTTAATGGAACCAAATTACCTTAATCATTTTCTTCATCTGAATCAATATAGTTAAGTAATGTGTCATCTTCATCCTCGCCTTCTTCACTACTATTATAAATATCCACATGTATTTGCCCATCAATTACATCTGCATCAATAGTTGTAACATCTTGCTCTACACGATTTAGTGCCATATCATCATCTTCTATTATTTGAATTGGAACATTCTCAACTTCTTCATCTTCGTCTTCATCAGAACTTGCGAGGAAATCCTTGTGAAGTTGGGTGTCCTCACCTGTAAGCCCAGTTATTATGTTGAGTTGTAAGGGTATATCATATACGTGCCGATGATCGTGTTTCCGGACCACACGCCACCACGGGCCATTCTTCTGATCTGCAAGGTAATATACTTGTTTTGCTTGTGATGCAAGTATAAAGGGCTCGTTGTCATACCATGTTTTCTGTACATTGATACTTATCATGTGACTATCAACCTTCACATTCCGAAAACCAAGATCCCACCATTTACACTTCAATAAAAAGATTTTTTTCCAAAGACATATTCTAGCTCAAGAATGTCTTGAATGACACCATAAAATTCAATACTCTTTCCATCATGCTCTCCATGAACCATTATTGAACTATTCTGGCACTTTCGTCTCGCATCACGGACTATTGTGTGGTACCTTACTCCATTCACAATTATACCTGTGTAGCTCTTGATACATAAGTTATGACCACAAGACAACGCATATAAAGATTTGGTCATCTCATCTTGATCATTGCCTTCTTCATTCATTATATTTTGCATCTAATATTCGATGGAATACAAAAAGTTGAAGTGTTAGCATATAATATAGTGCAATAAAAATAAATTATAAACCTCACCTTTATCTTGAACCAAAGTGGAAAAGCATCCATTTGCCTTTCCTCGACATTTAACACCCTTTCTCTCTCAAGTATTCTCCGATGTTCACTGAAGTCATTTATGATGTTAGCTTTTGCAAATAGTTAGATTTCAAAATTAAAGATGAATCAACACTTACTCGATGAATGGTTTGACTTCCAGACTGTTACTAAGAATATACCAGTTTGCTCTTTGAACCTCCTTTGCAGTAATATTTGGAGAGTAATTTGTAGCTCCAAGAACCCTTGCCTTGTGCTTGAATACATATAATTCATCATCAACATCAATGTCATAATTTCTCTCTGGTCTATTAAATCGTGTCTCCAAATCTTCAATATGCATGGAACACCAAGTTACACACTCATGCACAACATATGCTTCAGCTATTGAACCTTCTGGACGTGCTCGATTACGTACAAATTTTTTCAATGAACATAAAAATCTTTCGATGGGATACATCCAACGATAAGTTACTGGTCCAGCAAGTAATACCTCTTTGGGTAGATGGATAGCAAGATGAATCATTACATCAAACAATGCGGGAGGAAATATCATTTCTAGTCTACAAAGTACCAAGATCATTTCATTTTGCATTCTTCTTATGTCATCCACCAAGACTTTTCGCTTACATAGACGATTAAATAGGGTGCCAAGTTCAGATATAACTCCTACAATATTCTTTGGTAAAAGTTTAGATAATGCAGGAGCTAAAAGACATTGTAGGAGTACGTGACAATCATGACTCTTCAATCCTGTAATCCGAGCATCTTCAACATTTATGCATCTACCAATATGAGATGCATAACCATCTGGCATCTTCACATCTTTAAGAAACTCACAAAATTCCTTTCTCTCTGATCTCTTTAAGGCATAACAAGCCTTGGGAATATAATACTTTCCATCAAGCCGCTTCTGCAAATGTAACTCCTTTCTTATATTCATATCCTCAAGATCTAGTCTAGCCTTAATTGTATCCTTTGATTTCCCATCTACATCAAGTATTGTCCACAATATATTTTCTAATATATTTTTCTCCACGTGCATGACATCTAAGTTATGTCTCAAAGCTAACTTATGCCAGTATGGGAGCTGGAAAAAAATTGATTTCTTTCTCCAATTATGCACATAATTATCACGTTGACGCTTTCTATTGGAAGGATGCTTTCCATGATCAAAATCGGGTAGACTTTCAACTTCTTTTAGTAGTTGTTCATCATTCAATTCTTTAGGAGGTGTTCTTATCTCAATTTTACCATCAAACTTCTTGCTCCTCCTCCAATGATGATTCATCGGTAAGAAGCAACGACAACCAATATAACCTATCTTAGAACGAAGCCTCTTGGATGGAGTTTCATCCTTACAGATCGGACATGCCATGTATCCTTTAGTTTGCCATCCCGATAAGATTCCATAAGCTGGGAAATCGTTTATTGTCCACAATAAACAAGCATGCATATTAAACCATTCCTTTTTGGCATCATCAAATGTTCGTAATCCATTAACCCATAAATCATGGAGTTCATCAATTAGCGGTTGGAGAAATACATCTATATCCATTCCTGGAGCATCGGGTCCAGGAATCAATAAACACATCATATAGTATTCTGGCTTCATGCACATCCAAGGTGGCAAGTTATATGTTGCCAAGATTACCGGCCACATACTATATGACATGCTTAAATTGCCAAATGGATTAAATCCATCAGATGCCAATGCTAGGTAAACATTTCGACCATCTGCTGCAAACGAAGGAAAGTCAGAATTGAACTTTTTCCAAGACTCCGAGTCTCTAGGATGTGTAATCCACTTGTTATCTGAAGGTATGGATTCTTTATGCCAAACCATATGTGGAGCCACCTTAGATGATAAATAAAGACGTTGCAGGCGTGGCTTTAGCGGAAAGTATCGCAACACTTTATGAGGTATTGGTTTCCCCACTCCATCATTAATCTTGTATCTTGGTGTACCACATTTCGTGCATGAAACATCATTCTCATGTTCCTTCCAAAATAATGCGCAATCATACTTGCAAACATCAATCTTTTGTTGACCCATACCCATTTCCTTTAGGTACTTGCAAGCTTCATATGTATCTTTTGGCAAGACATTAAATGCTGGAACTGCATCTCGAAGCAACCACAAAAGTCCATCTAGTGTCTTCTTGCTAAACATTCCATACACTTTCAAATGAAGTAATTTCACAAGGAAAGAGAATTTTGTATACTTATTCAAACCAGGAAACAAGTACTCTTTCGAGTCATTTATCAATGACTCTAAATAACTACTTGAGATATTAAAGCAACCATCGTTATTATGATTAGCAGGCATTCTGTCATTCAAAACACCAAGGTCATCAAGGATATCAGCAACACTGTCATTGTCGGAATTGTCAACTTCATTCTCCTTAATATTTGTTGCATCTAAAGGTGTATGAGTAGTTGCATAAGAGGTCGGAGGTACAAACCCAGGCTCCTCTCCATGTGAAGACCAAGGACGATATCCTTTATGTATCCCATCCACTAATAAGTGAGCTTTAACTGTGTTCTGAGGATGCATATAGCAATTCAAACAATTCTTACATGGACATCGTATAGTTGTACTCACACCATTCATCTCGCGTACATATCTCATAAATTCATCAACCCCAGCCTTATAAACATCAGAAGTCTTCAACTCATCCATCCAATCATACTTTCCCATCTGTAGTCACCATAAACAAGAAGCAGAAACATGTCATAGTAACACCACGCTACCAACTTGTAACCCCACTTAGTATCCAATATAAATAAATAGACATTCACATTTAACAGTAAATGTTGTAAGATCTTCAGCTTAAATTCTTATCAATGCATAGCGAAGGATGAAATGTCTTACTTAATACATCATTAAAGACAATGTGGAAAAATAGAATGAATGATCCTACAAAGTTGGATATCCTTTTCCAAGCAGATTTTGGTAGCACTGCATTCTATAAATTAAATAGTAGTATTAGCAAATCAAAATGCTAACCATCAAGATCTATCTCTACAATGCATTAATAATACTTAATTTTTTAGGGAAATCATTATTGGTTGATGACAATGTAAAGCCCCGAGATGTCACACAACATTCTCTAAATTAGATTGTAGTATTGGCAAACAAAGATGGCATCTGTCTTTACTATGCATTGAATTTTTTCATTTGGAAAGCCTCGTCAATTTCTTTTTTACATTCATAAATAATAAACATCCATATTATAATTCTGAAAAAATGACAGAAGTTGTGAATGTCACAAAAATCAAGTAACAACAAAAATATCACCTGTGTACGAGATTGATGCTGAAATCGGACACTGTTGTTGGAAAACTCGTTGCAACTGAGAGAGCTGCTGTAATTTTGGCACTGCCGTCAGAAAATCTGCTGCAAATAAGAAGGAAACGAAATTAGGGTCGAGATTTTAGAGCAACCATTAAAAAATCTGCTGCTAATAGTCGGGATTAACAAAATTCCAATCATAACTAGGTTAATTAGTAAGTTGACGTCCAAATTGGAGATGATTATTTATTCGATTTACAATCAATTTAATTAATCAATCTACCAATTCGAACCAAGAAACTTCACTATAAGATAACCAAAAAACTCAATACAGAGGCAACCCTAAGAATATGCCAAGTGGGGCAATGTATATTACATCATGTCCTATTCTTGAAAAAATCACATTGAAATGGACCCAAGTCCCCCCTCGTAGCAGCCAAAATAAAACCGTAACACTGAAAACCTCTCATGTGCACCCCCCCCTCCCCACCGTTGTCGGCATTCTCCAACCAAGCCCTCGAGCCGCACCCAATGGCACACCATTGTCGCTCATCCACAATAAAACTCAGCAGGATGTCAGGACAGTCTTTGGCTCGTGCTGGCATGCACATCCCAGGACGTTACACACCTCTATAGGTGTTGTCTCTCCAAACTCACCGATGTCATGAAATTTCCGCCATCGGCTTCCCATGTGACCCATTAGGCTTGTATCAAGAGTTGTATGTAGCACAATTTTATTGAGCTGGTGTCCCAAATAAAAGTAAAAATAATAGATTTTGAAATATTTGAAGACACCATTACTACCCAGTGCTATGATGCAGTATACAGCATCCCTTCTCTCTGTAGGTTGCTACTATAATAGAGGATGAAGCTTCAGCGCCCAAGTAGAGAGAGACAGACTAGACCATTGAATGCCAATCATTCACTTTGCACTGTGCTCTGGGACCTATCCGTAACTATTTCTTCATTAGCAGTAGGCAAGCTCATCTTTTTCATAGGATTACTCTGCAGGGGTGCCAACTGAGATTTTGCTCAAACATCATTAAACTTTATACTGGAGGGAAAAGCCCAACTTTTATTTCGATTCACTTGTCATAGAGATATGTGAAGACACTTTCAAACAAAAAAATTTAGAACTTAAATGTGGAGAAAGGATCGATCTACTGCGTATCTATTTCTTCATATCCATGTGGGATATCACTATACCTACAGAAAGCAGGAATAACTCCTCCTGAGCAAATCATAGAAATATGATCAATGTATTTCCCAATGCCTTTTGTAAATGAATATTTTCTCAGATCATGCATGTGTCAAATTACTAGAACTTCAGGAGGGGAGAGCTATAACTGTTTGTAGTAATTATCTCTTATTGATGATAAAAATTATGAAAAAACCATTAAATACTAATGGTCAACTACTAAACAAGAAACCGAAAAAGAAAATGATGAATAGAATAGAATACTTAATAGATAAGATGGAATGGAGGCGGAGAGAAAGCATTGCTTAAACTAAGAAACCATCTAGAAATCACGCTCCCACATAGTATAGATGATCACGTTGCTGTAATTATGGACACAACCAGGGATTTCAAATTTTTTGAAGGTTCGAGGATCCAATGTGCCATGAATATTGAGAAACCATACTTATATTTGACAATAAATTTCCAAATCAGTATAAAACAAATACGGTAACGAGTCTCCCAACAAACAAATGGATTGATAAGGATTGATGTCAAAAACATGTTATAAATTTCAAGACCGATATTAAAATTTATGGAAAAAAGGATCGATGTTATGCTTTTGCCTGTCACTTTACTAACATATAATTAATCTCCTTCTAACAGAGAATGATATCCCACACAAGTATCATCTGGATTCCCGTAAGCATGCCACCATTAACTGGTGTGAATATATGATTAAATCTACTTTTGCATATTACCACCAAAGTGCAGATCACAATTAAATGCTCAGAGACTTTCCATTGCATTTGTATACTAGACATGTTACATGCGTAAAATCCACATCATATTAGATCATCTGTGCCATGTTACATGCTCAGGGATTTTTCCTTGCTCAGGCACTTTCCGTTGCGTTGAGAACATGATCAAAATCCACAAAAAAAACCTATAGAAAAAATTGATTTACATGATACTCACCTGTAAACGAGATTAGTGTTGATATATGATCACCATCGGCGGAGAACCTGCTGCAACCTAGAGATCCGATGCTTCGGCGGAGAAGAGGGACGGGATTAGGTTTGCGGTGTAGGTAGAAACGAGAGAAATGAGGATCAAGGACTATGGGAAGGAATATGATATATAAATACCTGAAAAGTACGGCACCGTGGCTCTATGGAGTGCTGATGGCGCGGGCGAGGGGCACCGGTGGGAGGAGAGGAGCGCGGTTACGGATCGACCAGGAAGAAGAGAAGGAAGAGCGGCTGCGTGCTCTTTGGTCCAGAGAAGAGGAAAAGACAAGGGTTTATGGACGACGTATTGAAATGTCTATTTTACCTTTTTCTGTGGCAAAAGTGTAAAAAGCTCTCTGTATTTCGACATTTAATAAATGTCGAATATAATAATATTAAAACCGACATTTGCATATTACAACCGTCGAATTATGTATATTTTATTGTAGTGTAACCGCTTTTAAAATTAAGTTTCAATGTACTACTTCCGTTATTGTATCTGTTAAATGAGGGGTTGCCTCTTTACTTTTAGGCAATTATACTCTTCTTCATCCATGGTGCCCATTCATCTCCAAAACGTGCTCATCTTCGACCTTGAGACCGACCCACCTGTTGTTCCAATGCTACGACGATCGCACACCACTAGCGTCCTCATCGTCGTAAGTACCATATATGAACATGCGACCTTCATGGCCCTCAATGATCCTTCACCTCCTCAAGCCACCGCAGATGTGACTGCACTTCGATGCATCTCCTATGTTTCCTCAAGTCACGAGATCATTTGCACTATCTCATTGTTGCATGCAACATTTGTAAAAAAGTAGTCATATACCCTCCATGTTGGGGTGATTGTCTATTGTCCAACCATCGCCTTCCTAGGTGGGAGGGAACCAACCCTCAAGCGATGGTTGTCTGTTGGAAGTCCCTCGCTGCAATCCTCAACTCACCGTAGCTTCGTCCACCACCAACTCGCAAACAGTGCATCGACACTATCACAAGAGCGAATGGTGAACATTGCCCTCCCTTGCCTCCCCTTCCCTCTTCATGCAGGTGCAGACATCACGACCATTAACCTCCCTCGACTGAACAAAGTTGAGAACCCCCATTGCTCCTCTTGTGGTCGATACCACATCCATCTCCTCTGACAGCGAAGAGTTTGTCTTCTCGCAAACTGCGTTTTATGCAGTGGGCGGTTGGGAATACGGGTTGCAATGCTTTGGTCTTCCTCTTCCTACTCTATCTTAGTTTGCTCTAGTGAATAATGAAATCAACATAGACAGTGGTGATGCATCACAAGGTGTGTAGAGGATTGAGGCCGTTGTTCAGATTGGGTGGTGCATGAGAGGTGTAGTCCTGTAAATAGCGGTATTGGGAGGTTGTTGGAAGAAACTGGCCTTCATTTTAGAGGCAACTTTCAACAACCAGAAGGTGTGGGTATTTCTTCTCACATCATTCACACCTCTTTGCAACGTGGGGACATATCTCAAGGGAAAGTTGGTGCTTGTGCATAGAAAGATGAAGGAGATGGTCATGCAGCAAAGCTTCCTCGGGAACATGGGATTTTAGGGCAAAGGTAAGTTTTCGTGTTCCATCGTTGACTCCATATCCTACACCGCTACCTCCCCTCTCAGCATCATGGCCAATGAGCTCCCTCAGCCTCAACTCATAAGCTCCTGACACCCCCTCTCATCATTCCCTTGGGGGCATCAGGCATCATTATTGGGAATACGAGATTTTAGGGCAAAGGTCAGGTTTTCTTATTCCATCGTTGACTCCATCTTCTACATCACCACCTCCCCCTCTCGTCGTCATGGCCCATGAGCTTCCGACACCCCCCCCCCCCATCATCGCGAAATGGGTTAATCATGTGCTGGTTGTTTGCCATGGGGAGATGGAATATGGTTCGTGTGTGTTGGTAGTGTTCCTCTCTTAATAGATGACAGAGCTGCCCGTAGGGAGACGATGGTAGTAGCCTAAGGGCCTGTTTGATTGCAGGGTTGGACAGGGTTGGGTTGGGCAGGGGTACCCCTGTGAATAGTAAACTGTGAGGAGGATTGGGTTGTTTGGTTGGAGGGTTGGGAAGGGTTGGGCCAACCCAACCCTTCCCAACCCTGCAACCAAACAGGCCGTAAGGGTTCACAAGAGGAGTTAGACACGAGGAGAGGACATGGTGGAGGTAAAAAAGGAGGACATGAAGGTTGGAGATGAGTATGGACAACGTTGTCAATAACGAAAAAGGTATTGAATGATTTAACAGATAAGATAAAGAAAGTACTACATTGAAATTTACTTAAAAAAATCAGATATCACATTGTGATTCTTTAAAGTTCCGGGATCACATTGAATTTGGATATAAAGTTCGAGGATTTTTATGTAATTTAATATTTTCGTCTTAAAAAATCTCATGAGTATTCTGTTCCTCATCCCTTCTGAAAAGAGTCTAGTAAATGTGAACATTTATAATGTAGAATAGATATACAGCTCCCAAGCCTTCTTTTATAAAGAATTAGAAAGTGTACTCGAACTTAATCCTTGTCTATAATAAATTTAAAAACTATGCGTTGATGGTATTGGCATGGGCATTGGTTAAGGAACTTGTGGGAGCCCCGAACATTTATTTCAAAGGGATTTTTATACCAGTAATCCTATAAACTTGGTCAGCTATATCCCAGAGTCCTTGCAAACTTACTAACTCTTAAGTCACAACCTATATGACTAACTCACATCCATTTGAATGTTTTTGAATGTTAAAGCTAACATATTCCGTTAAAAATATGTTAAATATGCATACAAACCCATGCCATTCTTCTTCCTTCCCTCCACTCACTGGCAGGTACAAGCGCCACCATGGGAAGCACCAACACGAGCAGCTCATCACCGATGTAGCACCCTCACCCTGACGATTAATGCCAGCAGTGAGTGGTAATGCCTCACCACAGGTGGTGGTCGCGAGGCATTGCTGGAGATGATGCTCGAAGATGAACACGATTCTTGTTTCATGGGTTTTTATAGATGAGGATGTTAGAGTTGTTTTGGATCTCAATGGAGAAGATGGGAGGAAGCTGAGGAAGCTTCGTCATCCTGCTAATGATGATCGTGTCTGAATGCTAACCAGTGAAGGTGATCGTGTTCTTGATGGCAAAGCATGTGAACCAAACGGGATGTGCACAAAGGTTGGCACGAAAAGAGTGAGGGAGGCATGCTGATCTGGTGGATATCCATATGGGATATCGATCAAGAGGTAGTGCCATATGCGACGGTTGTGCTCTTGTGACTACAAAGGGATCTGGCGAGGAGGCCATCGATGACAGTGGTGATGGAATGCTCAGTGAGGCTTCAAGGTGCCGATAGAGATGAGGCAATCCTTGTAAAGGCATCATGTGAGGATTTGGCTAATAGACAAAGGGTTCGAAGGTCCTAAGAGAGCAAATGGAGAAAGGGTTTTGGTGTCACTTGATGAATTTTGAACTGACCAAAGAAAAAGATGAGGGTAGGGTGCACCTACCTTCGCAACCCCTCCCCTCTTCCTCCTCATTTCCTCTCCGCAGATACATGGGTATATGCATCAACTGCTAATTATATAAGAGGATGGACAGAGTGGGAAGATGCATTGGGCAGTGATCTAGTAGCGCAGTTCTCAAGTAGTCGCGATATGGATGTCTTTCGTAGCCAAATATAATGCATAAATGAAGATCAAAGTCTATCATACGTAGGACCACTTTCACTCGATTATTCCAGAGAAGACATGTCTTGTTGTTTTTGAAGAGCTGCATATAACTTCATCACTGTAAAATTAGAATCTGAAGTGGAAGACATTGGATCTAAGGTGTGAGAGTGGTATGAGTGTGAGATTACAGGAGAATCAGACAACACAACACGCTGAGACCATATTGCCACCATCAAGAAGCATTGACGATGGCTCCCCTCCCCACCATTGCTATGCGCCCACCCCCATGCCCCCATCTCACGCCAATTGTAGAGACAACAACAACAATGGCGTTGTTGCTTGCTCCAATCTATGGGTGGACTAGAAAGGAGGAAGACGAAGGAGAAAGAAGAGTGACATCAACGACACCACTACTACCTACAGGTTCAACACCACCTCTCAAAGGCAATGATGGGGAAGGTAGTGATAGAAGAGAAAGGGAGAGGAAGAGGAGGAAGAAAGGGACAGAAAAGGAAAAGAGTGGAAAATCCACCCTTGGATTTTGGTGAGCAAATTAGCTCAAGAAGAGACAAATTGACAGCAAGAGTTATGGTGTTACACGAAGCAAGTTAATAGGGATTCTAGGATAATTATTTACATAGAAACAAGGGGGAAATTAGGACCATGCTATAAAAATCCCTATTTCGAAATAAACTTGCTAAGGAAACAAAATAGGAACTATTAGCTAGTCGAGTACCTAAAGGGATCGTTCAGTTGAGGATTACAAGATAAGGAATAAGGAGGGATAAGAAATGGTTCTGTTCATTTAGAGGGAGAGGATAAGAGGAATACGAACAGATAAGTGGTAGTTATTTGCTATTCTATGTTCGATAGGATGGAGAGGATAAGGAGGGATAACATGTTACGGTAGATAAGATTGTTAGAGTTACAGTTATTTGTATTTTTTGACAGAAGAGGATGATGATAGAGGAATAAGGAGGGAAAGCATATCTCACATCTTGACTTCAGGACCAAAACATTAACTGTCTATGGATGGATAAGAAATTGGAAGGATTTTCCCCCTTCCTCAAACGAACACACCCAAAGGAAACGGCTCCATTTTTTATATATACACAAAAACGTGCATGCAATGAGGCATATAAAACACGTACCTACACACATATCACATGCTTGATGCATGCATGTGCACACAGACTGTACTCAAAGGGGCAGGTCATGAGAAAATAAAGAATATACGGAATTCTACTAAGCCTGATGCTAAAAAAGCTATGCTGCCATATCCTGCTTCAGCTTTCTTCACCCTTAAAATTGCCGAGTTGGCACTAAATTTCACTCCGATGTCGTTTGAGTAATCGTTAAGACTAGCCTGCCTGTGTATCTTTACTCATTGCAAGACATCAAATGAAATATCTTGTGCCAAAATTAGCTTGCACAATGGAAACCTACCTGTTATTCAGCCCTCGGATCTCAAGAACGATTGAAACCGCTGCGTCCTTATGATGTAGAGTCTACCAACGTTAAATAATGGCGTACAAAGTTACAGAATGTATATATATATCTTAGCAGCAATTTGCATACTGAAAAACATCCGGCATTGCAATTGTAATTCAAATAATTGAAGATAAATACGCAGGAGGGATGCAACAGGAAGGAACCACCACCCCCTGAACCACTGCCTCGGAATGGTGATGTTAATCAAGGGATAATAGGTAGCCTTCAATATGAAGCCTCTGTAGCATGAATTAATAGCCATTCTTGTATGGTAAGGCCGGGGGAGCACCTCGTGTCATTCTAACATATGATACATAGTCGCTGTAGTGCATGGTGTAAAGTGTGCTCTGGTAGCGAGTCACGGGAACGCGCCGGCGGAGCATCTCAGTGACTGTGCCATCAAAACCCGCCTTGCGCATCAGTGAATCTATTGTTTCAATTTTAGTCCAGCCTGCTTGGGGTACAAATTGAACATGGTTAAGGATAAGCAAGACTAAGATAAAACCCACATCCAGTGGTATGCAAATCATAAAAGTTCTAATAAGATAACGACGATGTGATGCATCGCCACCTCCATGACTGATTTGCATACTTTGACTGAACCAAACATAAATCAAATGGACAAGACTATATTTGTGGCATGTAATCAGACTATATTTGTTATTATGATTAGGTTAAAACTCCTTGTACAATCATTAAACTCTATTGATAACGCCTTCAATTTGGATCTTTTTAATTGGCAAGGGAGTCATCCTTCCTTCTAACAGAGACCAGTGTCCACTCCCTTGTTTTCAAAGTCTTCGTGCCAAACTGGTCCTGCTCCAATCGGGGTTGGACCGATTGATATACCATTAATCGTGTGTGTAATCTAATATATTATTCTAAGATAGAAATTAATGCCTACTAATATATTCTAAAGAGAAAATATCTCCATGACATTAAGAAAATACCGTAGGATTTATAAGAGAGAAATACCCCTCTCCCCCTTTCTTGAACACCAACTCCCCCACCCCCAAGAGAAGAACCTCATTTCCCGTAATATGCCTCTTTCACTAAGTTCCACCATTGAATCTCATCAAAGACTTCAATCCTCCGAGGTGAAATGGGGCACACCCGAGCTCCCCTGTCAATGTAGGGTCCTGCAAACCTTCTTTGACCCCTCTCCTCCCCCGTTCCAACTGACAAAGCTTAAAATGGAAAAAGACATCCAACTTCTTTCTTGTTACGAGGACGAAGCATAATCGACATATAATAGGCAAACGGCCTAGACTAGCCGCCAATGGAAAGGATTGATTTGATCGGAATTATTGAACTATATGGCTGCAGGGCACGACATACATACCTTGATTTGATCGAAATTATTGAACTATCACATTAGAGATCGGGCTGCAGGGCACGACATATATACCCGCACCCACGGGTAAGGACGAAGGGAATATCACTATGTATGTTCTTCTAGGAGGAGGAGTCTTTGGTTGCTTTGGATGTTCTTGTAGGTTCCCATTGACACCAAATAGTTAGTTCACACTGCCTCCATCATCTAAGTTGCTCCCATCACCATGACAATTGACTTCACGGTTCACAAACTGAAACCCCACAAATATGGACTTGACGAACTGAAACCACAATCACCGAGTTTGACTTGCAAACATGTAAACATCACCCATATTAATTAATAATGGGTGAGACCACCATAGCATGTTACCCGTTTTTTTTGTCTTTAAAAAATAACTCTCTCCCTCTACTATAGGTTACGCAAATTTGCCATAAAAGAGCAACTTGCTGGAATGGATCTCATGAAAGAGATATCAAAAAGGCTCAATAATCCATTTTTTCGGTCCTCGTGAGAAGAAATTTTATATGTATTTTCAAGCTGCAGGAATAAGGACTCCGTGGAACATCATTTTCTAAATATAAATGATTAAGTCCCTGAAAAATTGTTGAGTGAATCTAGTATCCCTAGTCTACAGTGCACATAAAAACCCCATGGCACGTCATAATCCTTCAAATGATTCGTTATTTAAATATCAACTTTGCCTAAACGGAATGTTTTGGGATTTATATCCTCCGCTATACTAGGATATAATTATGGTGGATATCGTAACTTGCAGATCTTTAGAATTGTTTATGGATGATCCGTTATTCTAGTCCTTCAAATGATTCGTAATTTTATATCAACTTTGTCTAAATGGGATGTTTTGGGATTTATATCCTCCACTATACTAGGATATAATTATGGTGGGTATCGTGACTTGCAGATCTTTAGAACTGTTTCTAGATGATCCCTTGACTTCCACTTTTCTACCGGGTTCCAAATTTCTAGCACACCAGAATCAAGACAAACAGATTGAGGCAGATCAAGAAAAAGGGTTAGAAACCCTTTCTGGCACCACCTACAGCTTCAGAAGTGGATTTGATAGGACTATTATTGGCATTTAGTATCTTGAATCATTCTTTTTATCCTTTAAAAAATGATAAGCAGAAAGATAACACCTTTCCCAAATGCTAGTCAAATTGAATGATTCAAATTTAATTAGGTTTTGTTTTGCAACTAAAAAATAAACTAGTTAAAAAATTGCAAAGTATTCTCCCATTGTAAGTAAGGTCAGCTAAATGGATTCTTGCTCAAATCCATGCTGAAAGATCCGACTATTTTTTACACTAATTGTCAGATATAATGCAACCCCACAAAAAAGGATTTGAACCCTGGTCTTTTGGGTGGTAGGGACACTGCACTAGTTAAAGTATATCAAATCTATTTGCTGTGGATCTAAAACCCAAAGGATATAAATTTTACTAAGGCCACCTCTGGCATCCACCTCGTAAGATAGCAACTCATAATCACTCTTTGCTTGGGGTTCCATAAACTCCTCACATTCTAATAGAGGACCTTCAAATTGAAGACTGTCAACCCTCACCATATGTGCCCTGCCCTTCTCCATCACAACGCCATGCACATGTTTAGATTTTCGCAATGCGTGGATCGGTGGCGACTCCAATATCACTTTACTGACCTACGACAGACATGATGATTCTTGAGTTGTGGAACATGATAGGGGAGCTGCAGTTTGAGGTTTTTGATGCATCCGACTGTATGTTTACTTGCTGGAATTAACTGAGGACATGACTAGACGTGTTTCTCCTTTTGTAGAGATGCTGTCGTATTTTCAGATATCCTCAATGAAATTGATCAGGCTGTTGTCGAATCACACGCCATAGCCTTGGGCCTCAGGTAAGAGGATGTGACCCTCTTCCTACTCCGAGTTCGCGAGGGCATGGTTAAGAAGGTTTTAGTGAGATGGTGGAATTCTGGAGGAGCCTGTAGGTGGATGGTTCCACAGTGTGCCTACTGACTTCAAAGCTCACAGCCTTGAGAAAGCATCTGTGAGTCTTCGAGCGTAGGTCCAGTCCCAGTGGGAGAAAAGAGGGCATTGGCTCAGTAGGTGATTGATCGTTTAGACATGCATTAAGATTCCAAAGATATCTCATGTAAGAAAAAAATTAGTTTGTGCATTAACAGCTACAACATGGCGTGGCTTTGGTGTGGGAGTGACTGCAGTGGGCGACTCAAGTGCCCAGGTTGAAGACGGGGATGCATTAGGTGATGAAAACATGATTCATCTATCTTATTAGTTAATCTTTAGCTTAAATTTCAAGGCAATTCAATCAATAAACCCCTTAAAACATTAAAATAAGCTTTACATGATGTGTACATAATTAGGGTTAATTATTATATATTAATAAAGACCTTGTACCTATTTAAATGGTCTGATGGTAGTGCAGTGTGCCTACGACTCAAAGGACCACGGTTCAAATCCCCACGTGTGGAGGTTGCGTTAGGATCACGTGTGGAGGTTGCACATATTATGATCGTTTTTAAATCACAAATGTCACATAAAATTAGTTTAATTTATAATTAAGTCTTGTGAAAATATAAAAAATGTAAAAATTATCAAAAACAGTACTCAATGTACATTGAAGTACTAATCAAAAATACAAGTATGTACATATGAGGTCTTTTGCATTTTGGTCATTCATGAAAGTTGTAAATCTCATTATTTTCATTAAGAACTTTTTCATTTTGAGTCCATTTAATACTTTGATTTTTTTTCATTTTTAGTTTTTGAACTTATTGGGCCACGTGGTCTCCTCTTAGCACATCACACGACCCAACCCTTTATTCAGCCATGCCTCCTCCAGGGCATTTGATCCAACAACACCTACTCATCCCTTCCCCCCTCACCTGGAGTCGTTGGATCACTTGATCCTACAATGCGTGTTCAAATCACATCTCCTAATCCACCATGTTGGATCATTCGATCCAATGGTTCCCTCGTTCCTTGATTCGTCGATGACTGTCTCATCTAGGCTATTGGATCACTTGATCCAATGATCAAGAGTCTTCTTCAACCTCCAACACTCCTCTCTCCCACATCGTTCATGACCAAAGGTCATCCTTTTGTGTCTTTCTCCCTATGCCTCCACACATCCTCCTAAGTCTCCTAACTCCCACTCTCCACCAGACAACGCTCTGTTTACCCCACTCCTTTCCCAACAACCTCGTCTCGTCCATCCACGCAACCATAGCCCCCCCCCCACCACCACCCGATCACTCCAAACTTCCACCTCACTCACCCTCGAACCCCAACAAAACCTCTGCTTCGCCCTCATTCGAACCCATCCACCATTTACATGACGTTAAGTCGAGCCCCGTCCACCTTCAAGTGATAGTTGAGAGTAGAGAAATCAAGTAACGACTGCCTTTCACCTCTGGCAAGATCTGATGGCCTCTGCCACCATCGCAGCACCTCTCAAGCTACTGTTCAAGCTTCGTGTCGTCGCCTACATCAAGCACATTCCCAAGGGGCAACACCCAACTCACCCCCTTAGCCCATGCATCTCCTCCGTCAATTTCCAGATCTTTTTCAATACCTACCCGAACTCTACAGGTCTTAAACATCGGATTCCAACCACCAAGGAGCTCGAAGAGGCTCACCAGGCCTTCGCCCTACCCCAGCCATACATGGAGGAGCACGGAGGTACATATCCCATTAAACTAGACCTCATCCAATCTAAGAGCTTGTGGAGCTTACCAACAATCGTTCGATCCACCCCTCTAGGTGTCCATCATTGTCGTCTGCTCATGCCTCGATATGGGCCATTGGATTATTTTGATCCAATGGTCTAGGTCACCCACTGAGCCTACTCTCCATGCCAATAACCTTGGGACTACCGACCCTCGTCAGAACCTCCCTCGCCTCACCACCTAGTGCGGCAACCCCAACCTCGCTCTGAACCGAACCCTTCAAGTTCCTCCCACACGTGGTCGACACCTCCTTCGCTCTTATATAATGAGGTAGGAAAGCAAGCATTGAACGATCTGACCGAAGACCTATCTCCAACATGGGTATAATAATTGATAAGTTAATCATAGTGGATCAAATCAACAAGAAGATTAGGTAGCTTCATAAGCTCACCAAACTTGAGACCCTTTCCCAATTGTCGAAGCAGGTGGAGTTAACTAAAAATGGTATCCAAGATCAGGGTATATGCCATGTCTGCACCTATTATTCCTCTTCATCGAGTTCACCATATTCTGTAGCAGCACGTGCAAAAGTCACGGAGCACTTTAAGTTCAAGACCAGTCCTAGCTAGAAGAAAACTCAGTGGTTCCATCTATAGTAATCGAAATAAGCCATGTTGACTACCACAACCGACTTCACAGTTAAGGAAGGTTGAGAGGTCAATAAACTACCTTCTCCGGTTAGATGAATAGAAGCTCCTGAGCCAATGATCCAGGGAGGAGTTGTTGCCATGGGATTAAATTTCGACGAAATTTGGTCGAGTTTCTGTTTCGGTGGGTGACTAAAATTCGACTGAAATGGCATATATCGACCCAAATATGGGGGCCCCGATTCAAAAACCAACCGAAATGACCAAAAAAATCGATCGAATTTCGACCAAAATTTGACTGAAATTTCGTTCCCGTCACTCATTGAAATGGTGATCGAAATCGAATTTTGAGGCCTTGGTTGTTGTCAACTTGCCATGCAAAGTTGGCTATTATACTTGAAGGAGTGGCCAAGTTTGCAATAGGAGTAGCCTCATTAATGATGGCATCGAATGTCTACAGCATCTGCATCTGGCGTGAGTATTCTGAGGTGGAAAGTTGGGCTATCTGTCCTTTTGAATCGGGATTATTTCCCTTTGTGACAGGTGTATCATAGTCAGATGCAAGACTAGCCTACGATGGCACCCTAAACTTCGTCCAGTGTTTCTCAAACGGGTGATTATTTCCTGGTAATGAATATATGGCATGCTAACACGGCCCCGACCATGACCAGAGTCACGGTCGCGACCTCCTTGATAGCTAGAACGACCACCCCGTCCAGAGGAAGACAAGAAGGTTGAATTCTCCATAGATTGTGGAAACTGAGTATGAGCAGAGGAGTTATCAATCTCCTATAAGCATCCAAAACTAACCTTGATGGATGAAAGGTTATTCAATGTCAGGAACTATTCCTTGACATTATGATAACGCAGATGCAAGCCTGCTAAGAACCAATAGACTTGCCACTTCTGACCTCTCTGCCACATGTTTTGTGCAATAGGATGCCTAAAAATGGCAAGCTCCTCGTATAGTCCAGTAAGATGGTGATAGTACTACATTAGAGTCGATTCACCCTGATTTGCAAATCAAATCCGCATATAAATGTCTGCCAAATGGGACTTTGTAAACTTTTGGGAGTATATATATTCCAAATCCTCCAACGTCTCCTTGGACGTCTCCTTGAATAGGAGATTTGTTGCAATGTGTAGCTCTACACTTTTGGTCATCCAATTCATGACCTGATAATTATATGCAATCTAGAACTTAATAGTCCTTATCACCCTCTTTTAGAGGCTTCTTTGTGAGAATTAATATCTTCCTTTGAAGCCCGATGAACACCTTGAAAGATCAAGACCAGAGCACGAAATTCAATGTGCCCTTAAGTTTGATAGATGTAGCATCATTACAGATGTCGTCGAATGGTTTTGTCTCGATTGGAGTCACGGCTATCCTGGTCCAAGATAGAGGCAAGCAAGAGAATAAGAAGAACTTCTAATTATGCATTAAATGCAGCGACGACATCTAGACAGTCGACGAAGCCCTAAAGTTGACATGGTGGAGCCGTAGAGTTCGACGGCGAAGTCCAAGTAGGTTGGAGGTGCTTTGGCGAAGCCCTTGGGCTGGAGGTGCCTTGGAAGAGCCCAAAGAATTCTGGAGGTGCCCTGGCGGAGCCTTAGAGCCGGACGACGGAGCCCAAGTGAGCTGGAGGTGCTGGCAGCATCGCCCAAGTAGCCTTCGATGAAGAGTAGCCCTGTATGGGGCTTCTATCAGGTGGTGGTGAGGCCTACGCGAAGCTAGGAAGCGGCAAAGGAGGTCTTGTGTGGGCTTGCGTATGAAGTAGGGATGCAAACGGTCGGATACATATACGAATATAGGTATTATTGTATCCTTATCCATTTTTTAATATGAATAC
The DNA here is from genome assembly GCA_037367405.1 of Ottelia alismoides. Taxonomy (NCBI): domain Eukaryota; kingdom Viridiplantae; phylum Streptophyta; class Magnoliopsida; order Alismatales; family Hydrocharitaceae; genus Ottelia; species Ottelia alismoides. The sequence continues at coordinate 470,882 of JAZKJV010000977.1, forward strand.
GGATGCGGATGCGGATATTGACGGATATTAAAACTATCTTACCATATCCTTAAAAAATGGATACGGATGTAAAACGGATATTGATCGCACACGAGTAATGTTAGAAATGCTCTATACAATCGACTTAAATATATAAGAATTGGATGGAAAACACATGATATTAATTTACTAAATGTGTTTGTATCATAAAAATTATATAAATATGGTAAAAAGAGGTAGATAATTATGTTATATACGGTTAAAAATAAAACTATGACTATATTTATATACGAAAACGGATATACAGATACGGATACGGATGTTTGCGGATGTCAAAACGATATCCATATCCGTATCCATTTTAAAACGGATACGGATGTCAAAATCTGTATAAAACGGATACGGTGGCGGATCGGATACGGATATATCCATATCTGTTTGCATCCCTAGTACGAAGGCCATAAAAGTCTTAAGACCTTCTGCATTTTGAAGAAGATGGTTATCGGTGCTCCTATCCTACAAGTCGTCAATCAGTCTCTCATTTGAGATCATGATGGGTACTTCATATTTCAAAGTAAGGGTTATACTAAGGCAAATGAGAGATAAGGTCCCATTTGCAATTCACTGCGCCAGTAAAACATTAAATGATGCATAAAATAATTACATTGTAACTGAAAAAGAAGTGGTGGGTAGGTTTTGCCATGGATAAATTCATATCTTATTTAACTAGCTCCAAAGTCACTATTTGCACTTATCATTATGATATCTGGTTCTTGAAAAGAAGGATGTGAAAGCACGCTTTCTTCATTGGATTTTGCTACTCCAAGAATTTGATTTATTTATTAAGGACAAACCAGAAGTAAGGAATGTGGTAGTAGATCATAGTTCCAAACTTGAGTAAAATAAGACTCTAGACATTTACACTACTTATATCACTGAAGCAATTCCAAAAAAAACGATATTTGTAGTCGCTTCACTCCCGCAATATGCCGACCTAATAAATTTTCTTATCTTTGAGGATAGACAACGGTATGAAACAAGGAAGCATCATTGGGAAGATCCATTCTATTTCTTTAAAGAACCAGATTGCAGCTTGAGGTGTATTCTTCAAGTTGAATATTCCAACGTCCTCACTCTTTGTCATTTGTCGGAGACTAAAGAACACCACTCTAGGAAGTGAGCAGCACAAAATATACTCTAATGCAACTTTTTGTGGTCGAGTTTGGTGAAGGGTTTGTGTTTTTGCTAAGAGATGTTCTATCTGCCAAAGAATGGGAGGAACTATCGGTTTCAAAGATTTCATGTTAATGAAGTCCGTCGCTATCTGTGAGATAATCGAGGCTTGGGGCATGACTTTATGAACCCATTTCTTGGTAGTAAAGGATTTAATCGCATTTATTTGGTTGTGGACTATGTGAGTCAGTGGGTGGAGACGATCCTTGCCCGAACCATTGATAGCATGGTTTATAAAATCGTGCCTCAAGGCGTTTTTCCATAAAAACCACCTCGAGGCTATAGCCTCGATAAGCTCACCCGAGGCCTAAGCTTCAAGGAGTCGAGGCAATATCGAGGCACCCAAGGTGGTGAGGCGGTATTGAGGCATTGCCTCGGTTCGAGTATGTTTTTTGGGGAAAAAAATAAGGTAAACTCTTTTAAGTTATATGTTTTGTAGTAATATTAAAGTCAATATAGCTTAAATACCTATAATTGATAACCTTAAGTCCTTGGGATAACCAATAAGCCCTTAACATTATTTCATTTATGCATAAATATTACATCCAAAAAAGTAATGTATATGTGTTGTTGCCAATAGCGGAAGCACGCACAAACATGATCTATCATGCAAGCACGAAGATGTAGATTTACAAGGTTCACCGTAACTAGGCTACGTCCTTAAGCAACGACGATCGATTTTCACTACGTAGAGAAGAAGAAAATACAAAGGATACAGATAGCCCTAACCCTAGGGGAGTTTATATACTACAGATGGATCCCTGATACATACGGATCCATATACCCGAATACAAATAGAACTATTAATAAAAAATTGTTAGTGGTGCTGCCCCCACACTCCTGTACGGGGGGAGCGCACCCCTCCCCCCAGCCCCCACCCCCCCCCCAGACTCGCTGACCGGGCTGCGAGATCCCAGTTTGTTAGGGTATGGTATAGCAGAAGAGGGTGCATATGATGGTTTTCCACTCTAGGTCAGATGGTTAGGAAGTGATGATTTTTATTTAGTATTAATATTTCATATCAACTAATGAAATTCTATAGCTTGTATTGTACAATGAATATGGGATGTGTTCTATAGATTTTATCTTATTGTAAGAATATAATGAATTCACAACTTCTCAATGGGAACACTATACAGTTCAAATTCATAAGTTTTTTAAAAAAAGGAAAAAAGGGTACCGCATTGTAAAATAACATATATGGTTAAAATGTATATTGTGTACATGTGTTCTCAAGGTAGGAATAACCAAATTTAGAATTTATGATAATATAGTTTGTGGATATTGTACTTTAGGAGCTTATGGTGATGTAATTATTGTTAGATTTATTATATTTATATTTATATTTATGTTCGTAACCCTTTGGGTTCTGTAACCCTTAAGGGGTATTTATGTATTTTTCCTGTTGTACTCTCTAGGCTTTTCTCCCTATATAAGAGACCCTAGCCCTATGACATAAACATCTCATTTGTTTCTCTTCTCTATATGGTATCAAAGCGACGATCCTAGATCGAAGGCTAATACCCAAAACCCGATGCCACAACCAGCCATCTCTCCGTGCGCGGACCTTTCTCTCATCAAGGGGTCCCACGCAAGGCAGTTCGAGACCCCAACGGAACCTAAAGCGTCGCCCGAGACTCCAGCAGCTCTAGTCGTGCCTCCTATACTAACGGCATCGTCTGGCAGCACCTGAAGCCCCCTCCAACTGCCCCTTCTACATCTCCAGCACCGCCCGCCAATCCTCCTGAATTCCTGACCTCCTGCGCACAACCACCTGGATACTATCTTTAATGTCAAAAGAGCCCCGAAAACCCCATGATCTACTGTAAAAGCAATTTTTCAAACCACTATCACGTCCAAAAGTGAGTTCTATGGCACTTCTCAACCCTTGTAGGCATCCTTAAGTCAAGCACAAGATCTCCATTCTTTTCTAAGACCACCATGCATATTTTTCTATCGAGACAAAGTCCTTGGCCTCGAATGTTATGGCGCAAGGTACTAATATTAAACTCAAGGGCACAGAAAATTACGTGCTCTAGTCTCGGTCTTTTATGGTGTTCATTAAGGTCAAAGAAAACTCGACATTCTGACTAAAGATCGTTTAGAGGACTGAGACGAGACACTAGCATAGGGAGTCAAGACCAACCGATAGAGACCATCTTGCTCACGGCCACAGTCAATCACCCTGCTCGTAAGAATGTCCTGAAAAAGAAGAGACGGTGGGTCAAAAATAACGCGGCAGTGCAAATCCTTCGTAATCTGACTGATAGATAGTAAATTCATCGAAAAATCTGGAGCATGCAAGACATTCTGGAAACGCATGGAGGGTGTCAAACTGAGCTCCCCTGCTCAATGATGGGGGAATGGGTTCCATCTGCTATTACAACATATCGTCCTGGCGGAACCTCCCTGTACGATGTAAGTTTATCTTTGTCTTGACAAAGATGATGTGTCGCACCGGAGTCCACAATCCATTCTGAAAGATCAAATCCATGACAGGAAGTAATGGCATAAGCACTACCAGATGTGCTAGCAGGGACTGACGTACTGGCAAAAGCTAAAGTTGTTATGTCCGAGTGGCCTCCTGGAAAGCCAGTAGAGGCAGGAGTATCTCGAAGTCTGGCAACAAGATCCTTAAACCATTGATCTGAAGTAGATGGATGTGGAGACACAACGTTCTCGGCTACACGTGCCGACGTGGGAAAATCATGCTTAGAATAGCATGTATCCTCCGTATGACCTGGGCGATGACAAAAGGTGCAGGGCTGACGAAAACAACTACCTCTACCACGAGGTCCACGGCCACGGAAAGAAGAGGCTCCTCTGCCTCTGGAGGAACTCGAGACATCTGTTGTTCGGCCCCTCGTCTTTCCTTTAGCAGAGAACTTTGCACACATTACCTCATCTGGGCGAGGAGGCAAATACAACTTTCGAGGAGGACACAATCGTGATTCAAGTAGTAGCTGTGGACGGGAATCTGGACGAGATCGTGACTTTGGTCGTGTCCATGGGTGAGACTCTACTGCCCCATGCACTCGTTGTGGTCGGTGGAACCACCCGTCTGAACAATGCTGGCAGAAGTTTGGTGTACCTTCTTATGATGCCAATAATGCCTATGAAGGTGCATATGATGTGGAAGAGACGTCTCCTTCAGCAATCTCCAGTGGCAGGAGTGTTCATCTTAATGACGCAGATTACTCCCGTCTGATGTAGATCCTTCAGACTCCAGGACCTACTAACACTAGTAACACTACCACTGTTGCTCTAGCTACTCCTTCAGGTACAGTAGCCAACTCTGTTGTTACTCCTGCTCCAGCTTGGATTATTGATTCTGGTGCCTCCACTCTCATCATTGGAGAAGGTAGTCTACTCATCTCCTCTGTACCATCTACCTCTGTGAAGTCAATTCGAGTTGCTAATGGACTCAATCATCGATTACTACTGTCGAAACTATGGAATTATCTTCAAAGCTCTGACTTTCTGGAGCTCGATATGCTCCAAATTTTCCTCTTAGCTTGCTATCAGTTCATAAGCTTTGTGTTGAGCTTCATTATTGTGTGATATTTGATGAGTCTTGTTGCTATTTTCAGGACATCCGGACGAGGCGGATTTTCGGTGGGGGTCATGTGAATGGTCTATATTATCTTGACTTACCCTCGAACTCCAAGTTTGTTGGTGTAATATCCATCTCCGAAAACCAGCACCTATGGCATCTACACCTTGTGCATACCTCTGACAAAGCCATCTCCGTGATATTTCCTAAACTCTCTATTCTAAAACCCTTTCAATGCAAGGCATGTGAGTTCGAGAAACACCATCGAGCTTTGTTTCATGCTCGTACCGAATCTCGTAGTTCTACTGCTTTTCATCTTGTTTATTGTGATGTTTGGGGACCTTTTCTATTCCGCACATTAAGTGGCCATCGCTATTTTATAGTTTTTGTTGATTATAGTCGATCTTTTAGGGTATATCTAATAAAGGAATGTTCGGAGATTAATCCAATTTTCAGATATTTCTTTCAATATTTTAAAACATTCTTTTCTAGAATTGTTAAGATCATTCGTACTAATAATGCTCTTGAGCTAACCCAATAGGACTTGACCTCTTTCTTTGTGTCCCAGTGAGTTGTTCATCAAACATCCTATCCATATACCTTACCACAAAATGGTATAGCTGAGAGGAAACTCTGAAACTTACTAAATGTTGTTATATCTCTTCTTAGTCAAATGAGTTTTTCCTAAACACCATTGGGAGGATGCTATCCTTACTACAGTTTACCTCATCAACCATGTTCCTTCATCTGTTCTCGGAGAGGGAATTCCATTTTCCTTACTTTACCCTAATGGTTCTTCTTTTCCCATACCTCAACGAATTTTTTGATTGTATTGTCTTTCTTCATAACACAACTGACAAATTATCCTCTCATGCCATCAAATACGTCTTTCTTGGATACTCTCATACCCAGAAATGCTATTGCTATTATGATCATGTTGGACGTCGATATTATGTGTCTGTTGATGTCACCTTCTTTGAGCATACAATTTATTTTACACAGACTGTGAGTGACATTCCTCTGAATTTCCCTCCTTCACCAATTGTCTATACTCGCCAGCGTACCTCTATACCTTCTACACCAGTGCATGTACCTTTGCATGTCTCTTTTATGCAGGATGATATGACCACTTCGAGTGCTCCCACCATTGCTGCCTCGAATGTACCTAAGGAGCGTTCTATAGCTCTATGTAAGCAAAAAAAGGCAATGTTTGTGTCAACCCATATCATATTTTACTTCTATAGATAGCTTACCTAGCCGTGACAAGAGATTTGCATATGCTCTAAATGCTATTTCTATTCCAAGAGATCATTTCAGTGCAATGCAGGATCATGGTTGGCAAGAGGCCATGGATGAGGAGATGGACGCACTTACCTTCCGAGGTACGTAGAATCTTGTGTCGTGAACCCCCAGGAGTTCCCCATGTGGCTTGCTGATGGCTCTTCATAACCAAACAATCACCTGATGATTCTATTGACAGGTTGAAAGTTAGACTAGTTGCCAAAGGTTTCACGCAAACCTTTAGGCTTGATTAACCCGCCAGAATGGGGTCAATACATGCAATTCTCTTTGTTGCCGCCAACAAATCTTGCTCATTTACCAACTTGATGTGAAGGATGTCTTACTCTATGGTGATCTTGAGGAGGAGGTCTACATGATGCAACTGTCGAGGTATGTAGTCGAGAGGGAGCATGTATGTCGACTACGCAAGCCATTTATGGCCTGAAGCAGAGCCTTAGGGCATGGTTTGACAGGCTTACTACGAAGATCAACACACTTGGCTTTCAGAGGACAGTATCTGACTACTCTATCTTTGTTAGACGATGATCTGCTAGCACGGAGATCATTCTTGCTATCTATGTTGATGATATAGTTGTCACAGACTCACAGTAGATGATGTAGATGGTATTCAGGAGACCAAGACCTTCCTCCAGAAGATCTTTGTCACGAAAGACCTCGGCCAACATCGTTATTTTCTTGCCATTGAGGTAAACGCATTGCAGAAGGGTTCCATTTTTCACGGAAGAAGTATGCTCTGACTGAGGAAGGACTACTTGGATGCAAGCTATTTGACATTCCTGCAGAAGTGAGAAAACATTTAGTATTTACTGATCCAGCTTTTGAAGATGCAACATAGTACAAAAGCTTAGTGGGAAAATTGCCCTATCTCATTGTTACTAGGCCAGATATATCATATGTTGTAAGCAGAACAAGCCAGCATATGGAGAATCCTCTTTACAGTCACTGGCAGGATGTTCTTTTGATCCTTTGATATTGAAGGAATCTCCTAGATGTGGGCTCTTCTATGGGATAAATGGGCGCACACTAATATCCTCACTTATACAGATTCTGGTTATGCTAGCTCATAAAAGGAAATATCGTGATATATCGACGATATATCGCCGATATATCGATATCGAGATGAGACCGATATGGTTATCGATATGGCGATATATCCTCCTTTTCAGTCATTTCCTTCACAAAAGTGTGTTGATATGGCAATATTTCGATGATATATCGCCAAAATATCTCCAATATCGTATCGATACAATCGAAACGATATCGAAATTGATGTGGCCTTCCATGTGCTAGCTCTCTTGAGGACCGACGATCCACTACAGGATACGTCATGTTTGTTGGGGACAACCTTGTCATTTGGCGAAGCAAGAAGCAGACAGTATTCTCTAGATCTAGTATGGAAGGAAAATACAGGGCAATAGCTCAAGCCACCTGTGAGATCACATGGCTTGTCTCTTTCATAACAGAACTTTGTATGTCAGTCGCCATTCATGTACCCTTATACTGCAACAAGTCTGCCACAATATTTCCACCAATCCAGTTTTCCATGAGCGGATAAAACACATTGAAGTTGATTGCCATTTATTCATGATGCGGTACGAGGAGGACGAATCAGCACTCGACACATCTCCACTGAACTTCAACTTGCAAACATCCTCACAAAGGCTCTTCCAAGGAAGCGTCTCATGTACTTAGTATCCAAGTTGGGCATGATCGACAGATATGCTCCAACTTGAAGGGGAGTGTTAGAGTTATTATATTTACATTTATGTTCATAACCCTTCGGGGTATATATGTACTTTTCTTCTTGTACTCTCTAGAGTTTTCTCTCAATATAAGGGATCATGTCCCTATGGAATAAACATCTCATTCGTTTCTCCTCTTTACAATTATGTTTAATATTAGTTTTATACATATTTTCTTTATAAATTGAAGCTTATGCCTCGACCACGTCGAGGCTTACGCTTCTCCTCATTAACAGAAAAACGCCTTGATCAGCCTCAAGGCTTACATCGCACCTCCGCCACGTAAAACTCTCTGACTTGAGGTTATTCGCGAGAAAGAGATAGGAGGTAGTCGCATCCACATAAAATCATGCCTGCATGGCAAGCTTGCAGAGGGTGTACGAGGAGGAGCCATGCAAGATATAAAAAGACGAAGGATGAAATAAATTGAACCTCCTCCGCCTCTTCCTCCTCATGGATCGTCGAGCATGGAAATAATAACAAGAGCGATTGCCTATCACGATAAGGAAGGGGGTGTATTGCTCTCTATGATCTCAATGATTAATGTATTTCATGCCCATTCGAAAGGGTTGAATGAAAATTTCAGCAAACAAACTAAGTTCAAGATTTCCCTTGTTATTGTTTTATTGTCTACAGGTCTAGGTTTTTTTTAAGTCAAGGGTCTAGATGTAATCTCTCAATTTTTATTCTCTTGTGTTATTTTCTTTCATTGAGTCTAGGGTTTAGGGGTACCAGCAATGTTATAAAAAGAGGGTAAAAGAAAAAGGGCAACAGCTTTAGGAAGAAAACCCAAGAACCCTACATGGGTGCACCTCTCCCCTCCAAACCACTTATTTCTCTCTTCAACCTCGACTCCCATTCTTTCTCTCGCCTCTTATTCTTCCCCTTCAACACTAAAACCAGTGCCCACTACCCCTCTCGACGCCTTCCCTTCTACCCTTTAGCCTCCAATGCTTCTGCCATTCTTCATCATCTACTACGGTCGCCTCCAGCCATGCCATCATCATCTGATAATGTCTCCTCCACCGCCCCTTTTCTCTATCGTCGGCAACCCAACTCCTCTATTGCTGCCAACTCACCACCTTCCCTTCTTTCATTGGTCATCTACAACTACGATGGCTAGTGCCAGATCCCTGCCAGCCATGACTGCAAGTGCATTGGCCCACATTCCTTTCGTTCCCATCTCGCCCTCCCCTGCATTACTCCTTGTTGATGTAAGCTTATTTTATCTACTGGTTATAGTCCTTGATTGTGGAGTCAATTTTTCTTAAATTCCTATAAACAACAACAAAGTCTTTTCCCACAATTAAGTAAGGTCGGCTACATGGATTTTTTTGCTTCCATTTAGATCTATTTTGGGCATGGTTTCAGATATCCTAATATATCGATGATATACCGGTATAACAAAAGACAGATATCGATATCGATATGTCAATATAGGCACCTTTTCGATCCTTCATTCACAAATGGACGTCGATATGGGAAATATTTTAGCGATACATCATCGATATATCGTTGAAATATCATATCAACATGACACCCATATGGATATCAATATCGACATTTAAACCCTTGATTTTGGGTCATTCCCGGATTTAAATTCAAATAACTAGTATCCCTTTAGATAGTCTCATTCCAACACTTCTTGGGCCTTTCTCGTCCTCTCTTAACCGACTCAATATTCAAAATCTTGTATTTTCTAATGGGTGCATCAACCGATCTCCTTTGCAAATGGCCAAACCATCTTAAGTGATTTTCTCTCATCTTATCCTCTATCAGAGCTACACCAACTTTCCTTCTCACCGCATCATTGCATCCAATCTTTTCGTGTATGACTACACATCCACCTTAAATTTTCATTTCTCCTATTATCATTTTCTGCACATGTCTATGGTTCGTATGCCAACATTTTGAGCATAGCAAGTATCACGGCTGCTTTGCAATTTTTTTTGACTTTCACGGGAATTTTCTTGTCACAAAGAACATTAGTGGTTTCTCTCTATTTTAGCCAACCTGCATTCATTCTATGAGTAACATCTCCATCAATTTCTCCATCCTATTGCAAAATAGATCCCAAGTATCTAAAAGAATCTTTCTTCTGAAGGATTTCATCTCTGATCTTTACCTCCAGTCTTTCACTATTGTTTCCATTATCAGAGCTACACCAACTTTCCTTCTCACCGCATCATTGCATCCAATCTTTTCGTGTATGACTACACATCCACCTTAAATTTTCATTTCTCCTATTATCATTTTCTGCACATGTCTATGGTTCGCATGCCAACATTTTGAGCATAGCAAGTATCACGACTGCTTTACAATTTTTTTTGACTTTCAAGGGAATTTTCTTGTCACAAAGAACATTAGTGGTTTCTCTCTATTTTAGCCAACCTGCATTCATTATATGAGTAACATCTCCATCAATTTCTCCATCCTATTGCAAAATAGATCCCAAGTATCTAAAAGAATCTTTCTTCTGAACGATATCATCTCTGATCTTTACCTCGAGTCTTTCACTATTGTTTCCATCAAAAGTTCACTCCATATATTCAGTTCTAGCCCTTCTTATACGAAATCATTTAGTCTTTAAGGCATGTCTCAAACCTCCATCTTTTCTTTTATTCCATCTCTTGTCTCATCAATCAACACAATATCATTAGCAAACAACATACACCAAGGTATCTCATCTTGAATTTGACTAGTTAACTCGTCCGTAATCAAAGTAAAAGGAAATGAACTCAAAATTGAACTTTGATGCAGACCATTGTCGATGTCAATATAGTCAATCTTCCCAGATTGGATCCTTACACAAGATGGTCCCATTATACATATCCTTTATAAGGTTAATGTATAGAACAGATACTTGTCTCTTCTTCAAAATTCTCCATAATATCTCAATCAGGACTGAATTATAAGCCTTCTCCAAATCAATAAAAATCATATAAAGGTTCTTCTTTTTAACTATATAAATCTCTATTGTTCTCCTCAACAAGCAAATAACTTCAATAGTTGAGCGACCTGACATGAATCTAAATAGATTTTCAGTTACTTTGGAAATTTGTCTCAACCTTCTTTTGTTTACACATTCCCAAATTTTCATGGTATGACTGATCGGTTTGATACATCCGTATAATTCACACAAATTTTGAATGTCTCTATTTTTAAACAGAGGCACCATAATGCTTCTCCATTCTTCAAGCATTTTCTCCTTCTCCATTCTTCAAGCATTTTCTTACTTCGTCGGATAATATTGAATAAATTTGTGAGTCAAGTCAAACCACGTTCATCGAGAACTATCCAAACTTCTATAGAAATGTCATCATGTCCTACCACTTTCCCAAGTTTCGTAATCTTTAAAGCCCCATCTACTCCATTCCTTTGTATCTGTTTATAGCTTACACGGTTCAGATAACATTCACTACCAGCAACATCTCCCAAAATAAAACTATTTATTCCCTTCCCCACTGAAACGCTTATGGAAATACCACTTCCATCTAGTCATTATATCCTTATGAGTAACAAGCACATGTCCTTCCTCGTCCTCGATGCGTCTCATTTGAGAAAGATCTTTGGTCTTTCTTTCTCTTGCTTTGGCCAATTTGAATATATCCTTTAATCCACTTTCGAGTCAAGTGTTTTGTCAAAAATTTCATAAGCTTTCAACTTAGCTTTACTTACAACTTTATTTGCTTCTGTTTTCGTTATTTTGTAATTGTTAGAGATTATTGTATATGGTTATTGCTCTATTTCCTTATGCATTGTTTCCTTATGCACCTCTGTTTCCTTTTGTACGGTTTCCCTTTGTAACCCCATAGGGGTATTTGTGTAAGCTCTCTCCTGAGCACCCTAGGGTTTAGTCCTATATAAGGACCCCTAGACCTCACAGAATAAACACACAATATTCTTCTCCTATTATCTCCACATGGTATCAGAGCAGCGGTCCTAGACCGGTGGTCTGACCTAGCATCCCTCCGCCACCAGCCGCCCCTTCCTCCTGTGCCGTTTCCAGTGCTTCTTCGCACTCTCGACTAGGGCTTCGCGCAAGCCTTTGCGCCTTTGCACACTTGTGCCCATTGCGCCTCGCCCCTCAATCGTGCAGGCTTCTCCGAATCGCGCATCTCCATCGCTCCATCGCGCATCTCCATCGCGCGTGGGCTCCAGGGCTCCTCCAGGGCTCCATCGTGCATCTCCAGGGCTTCTCCAGGGCTCCAGGGCTCCTCCAGGCGCGGCTTCTCCATAGCGTGGGCTCCATAGCGCGTGGGCCTGAGGGCTTCTGCGCCTCTCCATAGCGCGCGACAGGGCTTCTCCGCCCCTGAGCCTCTCCATAGCGCTGCTCACGATAGGGCTTCTCCGCCCCTGAAGGCTCCTGCGCCTACGCCTCTTAGGGATTCAGCGCCAGGGAACCATCTCGCCAGGGAACCATCGCGCACAGGCCTGAAGGCTCCTGCGCCTCTTAGCGATTCAGCGCAACAGCGCCAACCTGGGCTAGGGTCTCTGCGCCTGTGCCTGCTAGGGCCCCGTACACCTGCGCAAGGGATTCTACGCATCTACGAAAGGGCTTCTACGACCTGCGCAAGGGCTCCTGCAGTCCTCGAGGCAACTGCCGCTGCCGCCCTAAACTTCTTGTTCTATCTTGGTTTAGGGCGTAGATCCTTCAATACTCTACAAAGATGTGCAACTAAAGAGGTTCTACATATTAACTACAACTGCATCTGGGTCACTTTTTCTTGACCTAGAGACGCTATCATGATGTCAATCGAGACCAAGCCTATGTATCCTCCTTCTTTGATGATACAAGGCACATCTATCAAATTAAAAGGGTCCGAAAACTATGTTCTCTGGTCTCGATCCTTCAAGATATTTATTGGTGGCCAAAGAAAGAGTGCCATCCTCACAAAGACTCCTCTGTCTATCACTGATGCAGATTATGAAAGCTGGTTTGTCAACAATTGCCAGGTAATTACTTGGATGACAAATAGTGTAGATCTAAATATTGCTGCCAATCTTTATATAAAGATACTGCTAAAGCCATGTGGGAAAATCTTGAGCACACATATTCCCAGAAAACTACCAAATCTCGTCTTTCTGATATATATACAAGAATTTGGTCTACTAATCAAGAAGAATCCATCCTTACTGAATACTATCAAACACTTTCAAGCTTGTTTGAAGAACTTCTTATCTTTCAACCTGCATGCTGTGATAAGCAAGTAGGTGAACGTGCTGAGTGGCAGGTTTACAAGTTCCTCTCAGGACTTCATCCGAAGTACAAAATAGCCAAAGATCAATTTCTTATGGCAGATAAATTACCTACGATCGAAACCATATTTGGTCGACTACAGGAACTAGAAGCTCCGGCTCAAAATTCTCTGGTTCATCCTTCTACGGAGACAGCAGCTCACTATTCATCTGGACAAAGAGGACGTCATTCTTATCCCAGAGGCCGAGGTCGTGGCCGCGGCCGTGACTCTGGTCGTGGACGTGAATCTGAACGAGGTCGTGGTCGTGATTTCTCTACCGGTCGTTACCCTGCATGCGTACACTGTGGTCGCATGAATCATCCTTCTGAGCGTTGCTGGGCTACATTCGGAAAGCAACCAAGTGCTCATAACACTTATGACGACGAACCACATGAAACAAACAATGATTCAACTAATCAGAATACAGACGGACTACTTACTCCATTCACTGCTTCTGAATATACTCGTCTACGACAACTTCTAAATGATTCTGCTTCATCAACCAAAGACATGACTACATCTGCTGCTACTGCTAGCCTTGCCACTACCTCAGGTACAGTAGCCAACTCAGTCTCTGTTACCAAACATGCATGGATTATTGATTCTGGTGCCTCCACTCATCTAACTGGAGACGCCAGACTACTCACCTCCTCTCAACCCTCTACCACTATAAAGAGTGTTCGTGTTGCCAATGGCGATCATTCTCCTGTTACTGCTGTCGGAACTATTGACTTCTCCAACAAACTACGACTGACAGATGTGCATTATGCTCCAGCTTTCCCACTCAGTCTTTTATCGGTTCAGAAGCTATGTCAAGAGCTACATTGTCGTGTTATTTTTGATGAATTCTGTTGCTATTTTCAGGACATCCGGACGAGGCAGATTTTTGGTGGGGGACATGAGAGGAATGGCCTATATTACCTCAACAACACGTCTACTTCCAACTTTGCTGGCGCTACTTCCATCTCTGAAGACCCTCTTCTATGGCATCATCGTCTAGGACATCCCTCTGCCAAGGCTATCTCTATGATGTTCCCTGAACTATCTAACCTAAAACCCTTTGAGTGTGAAGCATGTCAGTTCGGAAAACATCATAGAGTTTCCTTTCCTGCTAGAACTGAGTCTCGTCGCCCTACTCCTTTCTTCTTAATTCATTATGATATTTGGGGACCCTGTCCGGTCAAAACTATTAGTGGTCATAAGTACTTTGTTGTTTTTGTGGATGACTACAGTCGTCTATCTTGGGTTTTTCTGTTAAAGGAACGATCAGAAATAAATATCATTATCAAGAACTTCTTCCATTATGTCAAAAATTTTTTCTCTACTACTATTAAAATCTTTTGTTCTGATAATGCTCTGGAATTTACTCAGAATGACCTGATAACCTTCTTTGCCTCTCAGGGAACCATACATCAAACTTCTTGTCCATATACATCCCAACAAAATGGTGTGGCTGAAAGAAAACTGAGACACCTTCTTGATATTGCACGATCCTTACTCACTCATATGAATGTTCCCAAGATATATTGGGGCAATGCGGTCCTCACTGCTGTTCATCTTATAAACAGGGTCCCCTCTGCTTCTCTACATGGCGCCACTCCTTTCAACTTACTTTATCCCAAGGAGAAACTTTTCCCTTTACCATTACGGATTTTTGGATGCACAGCCTTTGTTCATAATTTTCATACTACTAATAAACAATCTGCTCGTGCTATCAAATGTGTCTTTCTAGGGTATTCCCAAACTCAAAAAGGTTACATATGTTATAATCCCAGCGAACATCGTTATTACGTTTCTCTTGATGTCACCTTCTTTGAACAAAACAGCTTCTTCACTCAGCCAGTATCCGATATTCCACTACAGTTTCCTCCACCAATTGTGTACAAAAGAAGAACTGTATCCAATCTTGTTCATGTTCCTTTACCTATTCCACTGTTGCAAGAAACTATGCCATCCTCAAGTGGTCCCCCACCAATGCTGCCCCGGATAGTTCCCAGGAGCTTCCGATCGCTCTACGAAGAACAAAGAGGCAATGTACACTTCATCCAATATATCATTTCACCTCTACTAATGGGTTATCTTGCTCTGACAAAAGATATGCAGATGCCATAATGTCTATTTCTGTTCCCAAAGATCATCATAATGCACTGCAAGATGAGGGATGGAGAATGGCAATGAATGACGAAATGGAGGCATTACAGTCCCGAAAAACATGGGAACTTGTCAAACGCCCTCCTGGATGTAAACATGTTGCATGCCGCTGGATCTTCACTACAAAGCAATCCCCTGATGGCTCTATTGATCGTTTAAAGGCACGACTTGTAGCAAAGGGCTTTACTCAAACATATGGGGTAGACTACTTCGAAACATTCTCCCCTGTGGCTCGAATGGGATCCATACGAACTATCATCTCTGTGGTTGTCAACAAAGGGTGGCCTATGTTTCAGTTAGATGTCAAGAATGCATTTCTATATGGTGAGCTTGACGAAGAAGTCTACATGATACAACCCCCAGGTTATGAAGTCGAGGGAGAGTATGTATGCCGACTTCATAAAGCCATCTACGGACTAAAGCAGAGTCCAAGAGCTTGGTTTGATAGACTGAGTACAGAGATTGGCACCATGGGCTTTCAGAGGAATACGTCTGATTATTCGATCTTTGTCAGGAAATGACAGACTGGTATTGTCATTCTTGCTGTATATGTAGACGATATGATTATTACTGGAGACGATGACCAAGGAATACTAGAAACCAAGGCTTTCTTGCAGAAAGTATTCGTCACCAAGGATCTTGGAAAACTTCGCTATTTTCTAGGCATAGAAGCCCTACGTACTAAGAAAGGCTTACATATGTCGCAAAGGAAATATTGCCTTGACATACTAACTGAGGCTGGACTACTCGGGTGCAAACCCTCAGGAATTCCAGCAGAGCCTAGAAAACACTCTGCATCCAATGATCCTCTCTTTGAAAACACTACACGATATAGGAGCTTAGTTGGCAAACTTCTATATCTTACAGTCACTAGACCTGATATATCTTATGCTGTTAACAGAGCCAGCCAATATATGGAGAAACCATGCTACAGCCATTGGCAAGATGTACTTCAAATACTTCGTTACCTAAAAGACTCGCCAGGACGAGGAATTTTCTATGGGGCAAATGGTCACACAAATCTGATTGCATATGCCGACGCCGATTATGCAAGCTCTCCTGAAGACCGTCGATCTACAACTGGATATGCTATGATGGTAGGAGGAAACCTGGTAAGTTGGAGAAGCAAGAAACAAGCAGTTGTTTCAAGATCTAGTGTTGAAGCTGAATATAGAGCAATGGCTCAGGCTACGTGTGAGATCACATGGCTGCTCACTTTTCTACAAGAAATAAATGCTGCTACATCCACTCCTATTCCCTTGTACTGTGACAACAAATCAGCTACCTACATTGCTACCAATCATGTGTTCCATGAAAGAACCAAACATATTGAGATTGATTGTCACTTTATCAGAGATGTTGTACGAGGAGGGAAGATAACCACGCCGCACATTTCAACAGATCTTCAACTTGCTGATATCTTTACTAAGGCAGTTATTAAGAAGCGGCTTTCCTGGATAACTTCCAAGTTGGGCATGACTGATGAATATGCTCCAACTTGAGGGGGAGTGTTAGAGATTATCATATATGGTTATTGCTCTATTTCCTTATGCATTGTTTCCTTATGAACCTATGTTTCCTTTTGTACTGTTTCCCTTTGTAACCCCACAGGGGTATTTGTGTAAGCTCTCTCCTGAGCACCCTAGGGTTTAGTCCTATATAAGGACCCCTAGACCTCACAGAATAAACACACAATATTCTTCTCCTATTATCTCCACAGTAATCTATGACAGTTACCTCGATTCTATCTGTATACATAGCTTTAAAGAAAGTTCTTTTAATTCCACGCTTCTCTTGCACCCCTTCACTCCACCAAACCTCATTTTAGCCTAGAACTCTTCACTTAGACTCACCTAGCATCTCTTTGGCTACCCTTAGGATATAAGATGCTCCGCCTCCCGCATCTTATTTGCACTTCCGTTAAAATCACAAGATAAGTTTTCTAAAACCTTCTCCTTGGAGCTTGATTACTTTAAATGAAGATTCCACCATTTAGTTCTAATGTTCTTGTGAACCAACCTCTTCTTATCAACCCTTTTATTTGTACATCCAAAACTAGCAAGCGATGTTGCGATGTCAAGCTCTCTCCTAGGATTACTTTGCAGTCTTTGCAACACAGTCGATCTCTTCTCCCCATCGCAAAGTAATCTATATGAATTTTAGTCGACCGACTCTTACAAGTAATTAAATGCTCCTCCCTCTTCTTGAAGAGAGTGCTTGTTATAATAGAGACAGTGTTCAGATAATCGACCTAAGCGGTCGCATATGCGGAGGTGGCCCCCCAACCGCACCGAGTATGCTATACTCGATCAATATGCAGGTGATGGAGTATACTCGACCGAGTAATTCGCACATCTAATAGAGGTAACTCTTTCTTCTCTGCCACCTTCTTGACTTCTACATGAGTTGCTCCTCCACCATCTTTTTCTCCTCTGCCAAGGTTTGTTGATTGATCTATTTAGCTCTAAATCTCTCCTTTTTTAGATTCAACAACGACTCTGTTTTTTTAGATTTTCCAACAACAGCTCTGACTTTTACATGATCTCATAACTACATGAATATAGAATAAATTGTGTGTTTATCTTAGATCTTTTTGAGGATAAAATGAAGATGTCATATTTGCATGGAATTTTTAACTGCACAGAACAAATTACATATTTTTAATTTAAATGTTTAAATTTTTTAATATTTAACTTTGAGTAGACAAATACATCATTTACTAAAATATGAAGGTTCATGGTTGTGTTTACTTAAAATGTTACACCTCCAAAAAAGGTTACCTTCCAATTTAGACAAGGATGTCCACCATTTTTTCTATCTTCAATAAATTTAAAATATTTTTTACTCTCTCCACCGTTAACATATTTGTCTTTTGGAAATGAATGGCCTTTGAAAATGCTTTGATTGATATCACATTGTACAAAAAAGTTTTCACTTCATATTTATTCCATGTTATATTTTTTTAAACATAAACATCTAATGTTTGAAATTATTATATTTTTAATCAATGTTAATTAAAATAATAGAAACCACATAATACGCATATAATTCCGCCTACTTGCTTACTCGTTCCAGACCGCCTGATAGAACGAATATTGCATACTGACTTTCTGAACCTTGGTTGTCACAATACATAGGAACATGACTAGTGATAATAATACCAAGTTCCTGTAGCAAAGACAATAACCAAGTAATCTCACATTTGTCTGAGCCATCACCTTGTACTCTGCCTCTACACTCAGTTTGGTAGTTATGGTCCGCTTCTTGCTCCGCCAAGTGACTAGGTTTCCACAACCATCATAGCATATCATGTAGTAGATCGACGATCCTCGGATGAATTAGCATAATCTGCATCGGCATAAGCATATACATCAGTGTGGTCATTGACCCCATAGAAGAGGCCTCGTTCTGGAGATTCCTTCAAGTATCGTAGGACCAAAAGAACATCTTGTCGATGGTTATAAAGTGGTTTCTCCATGTGTTGCATGGCTCTGCTCATAGCATAAGATATATTCGACCTAGTAGCACTAAGGTAAAGCGAATTGCCAACTAGGCTCATGTATCGTGTAATATCTTTGAATGCAGAATCAACTGAAGTAGAATGCTTTCTCAGGTCTGCAGGGATGCTAGAAAGCTTGCGTCCAAGTAATCCAGCCTCAACTAGAATGTCCAAGCAATACTGCCTTTGTGAGAGGTGAAGTCCCTCTGTAGTACATTATTACTTCTATGTCAAGGATGTAGCAGAGTTGGCCAAGGTCCTTTGTGATGAAGACCTTTGAAGGAAAACCTTGGTATCTAATATGCCTTTATCATCGTTATCGCTTGTGACAACATATCATCAATGTAAATTTCAAGTATGACAGTACCAGTGGACCGTCGTCTGACAAAAACATAGTAATCATATGTTGTTCTTTGGAAGCCAAGAGTGTTGATCTCGGTAGTGAATCTATCAAACCATGCTCGAGGACTCTACTTTAGACCATAAATTTCCTTGCAAAGTCAACACACACAATCCCCCTCAACTCATAACCTAGAGGCAGCATCATGTAAACCTCCTCCTCAAGATCTCCATTGAAGAAAGCATTCGTCACATCATGCTGAAATATAGGACCAAGGTTCAGGAAAGCGGTACGCGTATGCGTTCGGACTGGTCACCGAATACTGATTAAGCGGTATGCGGGGGCATATGCGTGGTATATGCGGTTCTAAGCGGTTTCCTAATTTTTAATTTAAAAATAAAAAAATATCTATGAATAGCATTACCATTGAAGTTATGTATCTAAGTGGAGTTAAAGAAGATCTAAGAAAAACGGTTCACATTAGATGGGTGTGCATATATACTTTTAATTGCCACATATTTAATCACAAAAAAATATTTACCATAAAAACTTCACATTATATGATTCGTAATAACAAAACTTCAATACACATACATGCATTACATGAGCAAAACCTCAATCGGTATATATAAAAAATATTCGACGATACATTGCATATACTCGTGAAAATAATACATGAGAAAAACATAAAACATTGCATATACATAATGGTATAATGCATTGCAATTGTATAGAAATGCATGTCATATTCTAACAATTGAATGAAGAGACAGAGTTACAGAATTAAGGACTTGAATGAAAAGATTGAAAAGTTGAAGTTGCTGGAGCAGTATGCGGGGCATATGCGGGATATGCGGGGCATATGCGGGGAGGGCGCATAATGCACTGATTCAAGTAATCGGTGCGGTCTGCACGCCGCACGGGCATATGCGGCCGCATATGCGTCCCGTGCGGCCGATTTAGTGAGCACTGTTAATAGGACAACCATTATTAACGACCACTGAAAGGATAGTGCGCATAGAGCATATCCTTGCCATTGGCGAGAAAGTCTTGAAGCAGTCAAGCCCATAATTCTGTGTAAATTCTTTGGCAACCACCTGTACTTTCAATTTGTCAATGGATCCATCAGGTGACTATTTGGTCGTGAAGACCTATCTGTAAGCTACAAGTCAAATTCTCATGGGAAACGGTACAAAGGTCCCACATTCCCTGGGATGTAAGAGCATCCATTTCCTCATTCATTGCCTATTGTTAGCCTTGATCTTGTAAAGAACTGTGATGATATCTGGAAACATAAATAGTCATGAGAGCATTTGCATACCTCTTGTTAGAGCACGATAAATCAACAATAGAAGTGAAATGAGATATACTGAGGAAAGTACATTGCCTCTTTATTCTACAGAGAGCCATGGGGAGCTCTTGAGAAGCATACTAGGCAGCAATGGAGGGAACATTTGAAGATGTCATCTCATCTTGCAGAAGAGGAACACGCAAGGGCACATGAGCAAGCACATATGTGTGCTCGTGCTTATAAATAGTTGGTGGTGGAGGATATCCAAGGGAATATCTGTGACTGATCGTGTAAAGAAACTAGTCTGTTAAAAAAAGTAACATACATAGAAATATAGTATCGATGGCCAGCTAAGAAAAACACACTTGATCACCCTATGTGACAACTTATTAGTGACATGGAAATTGTGGACAAACACAGTACACCCAAAGATTCTCAGGAGTTGGAAGGGTGACTCATTGGGGTAGAGTAACGTAAAAGGAGTAGGCCCCTTTAAGATTGAACATGTTGATAAGATGGACAGTTGTAAGAATGGCATCACCCTAGTAGGTCTTCAAAATCTTAATCTGAGTGAGAAGGGACCTAGTAATATCAAGAAGATGTCTACGTTTCCTCTTCGCCATCCCCATTTTGCTGAGATGTATACAGATAGGAAGTTTGGTGTACATATCCTTGGGAAGTAAAAAAAATCGTCAAGTCATGTTGGGTGAATTCCAAAGCATTTTCTGTACGAAAATTTTGAACAGAAGTAGAGAAGAATGTTTCGATATACTGAAAGAAATTCTTGAAAATTTTATTCGTCATTGAACATTCCTTTATCGGATACACAAACGATCGACTATACTCGTCAACAAAAACAACAAAATATTTGTGTCCACTTAAAGTAAGAATCGGACGAGGTCCCTATATATCACAATGGATAAGAGAAAAAGGAACACCACGATGGGGCTCCATACGTACAGGAAAGTATGCTCGATGATGTTTCTCAAACTGACACGTCTCGCACTCAAATGGTTTAAGTATAGAAAGTTTAGATAACATCATGGAGATATCAGATAGCCTTGGTAGAAAGATATCCAAGGAGAAGATGCCAAAGTAAAGGATCATCGGAGATGGACACAACGCCAAAAAAACTTGAGTCAAATGGAATGTCAAGACAGTAGAGGTCGTTCTTCTCTTGTCCCCTACAAAAAATTTACTTCATCTGGATGCTCTAAAAATAACAACAGAACTCATTAAAATAACCTGAAAATTAAACTCAGCACATAACTTCTGAACAAATAATAAACTAAGAAGAAATGAAGGGGCATGCTGGACTCCAGTCAGTCTGAGTTTGGAGGAGAACTCCACAGTTCCAACAACAGTGACATGGTAATGGGTTCTGTTAGCAACTCGAGCCGTCTTTACAAAGGTAGAGGGTTGAGAAAAGGTAAGTAGAATGCATTCTCCCATCAAATGCATGGATGCCCCCGAGTCAATAATCAATGCAAGACCAGAAGCAGAAACAAAGTTGGCTATTGTACCTAAAATTGTAGCCAGACTAGCAGTAGTAGCAGTAGTATTACTTTCACCAGTGGAGGTGCTGGAGTTCTGTAGAATCTGTCTCAGGTTGTAGTATTCTGAAGCACTAAATGGTTTTGGCATTATACCAGAATGGTGATCATTAAGTCCTCTGTGGTATCATAAGATGTCTCATAGGTACTGTTGACATCAGATTGTATGGCAATACTTTACCTAATAGTACTATGACGAGTGGTTATAGCACCCACAATGAATGCACGCCAGATACTGGGGAGAAGTAAAATCACGGTCACAGCCATGGCTAAAATCTCATCCAAACCCTGAATTACGATTACGACCACAATCAAAGTCACGACTTCAACCTCCTTGAAAGCTTTGTTGTCTTCTGTTCTGGGACGATGCATAGTGAACAGAATTCTTTGTAGATGGTAGAGCAGAAGGACATTCAACAAATGACTCGAGTTTCTGTAGATGATCAAAGATGGTCTCAATCGATGACAATGTATCACCCGTTAGAAATTGGTCTTCACATCTTTGTATCGTGGATGTATTCCAGCTTGGAAGGGGTAAACCTGTCATTCAAATCGCTCTCCCACTTTTTTATCACAACAGACTGGCTGAAAAATCAGAAGCTCCTCAAAAAGACAGGTCAGAAGCTTGTAGTACCCAATAAGGCTAGAATCCCCTCGAGTTGTAGTCCAGTTTCTCATATAAATATCTGAGATGCGAGATTTAGTTGTCTTCTGGGAGCAAGTTCATTCCAGATTCTTCCGCATCTCCTTTGCAGAGTCTTTGTAGAGAAGATCTGCCACAATATTTAGATCAATGTTATTGGTCATCCAAGTGACCTAACAATTATTTGTATACCACATGTCATACTTTTTGTCCGTCTTCTTGAGCGAATCTTTGGTGAGGATATATTCTTGTGTTGATCATCGATGAACACCTTGAATGAACAAGACCAAAGCACATAGTTTTTTGTGCCCTTCAGTTTGATAGAAGTACCATGTACCATCACAGAAGAAGTCGAGTACAAGGGCTTGGTCTCAAAAGATGTCATTGTGGTCATGAAGGTCAAGAAAAAGTAACCTAGAAGAAGTTGATGTTTTAATCAAATATATGGGTGACCTAGGTCACTATTTTAGGGTTCTTGCAGGCGGTCCAGCGGGTAGAGCATGTTGAGTGTTGATGCACTGAATGCACATTGTTGCGTGCGCGCTGAAGTGCAACGGGTGCACGATGAAAATGCACAAGGGTGTAGGCGTATGAAGGTGCAACGGTGCTGGAGGCCTCGGGCATTGAAGGCTACATGTGCAATGGCACGGGAGGCTACAAGCGTTGAGGTGTTGCGACGCTGGAGGCTTGAGGCGCACGACCTGTGGAAACTATGCACAACGTTGAAGCACGACACAATGGTGCCTTGCACGCAAGGAGAAATCTAGGGTTGGTGACGGCGGTGCCTCCCGCACGAGGAGAGACATGGGGATTGTGGCGGTAGCGGGATCTAGTCCAGAACACCGATCCATGGTCGTTGCTCTGATTGTGGAGAGAGATGAGAGAACGCAATGAGGTAATTTTTTCAATAGGTTTAGGGATTATTATATAAACTGAAATAATAGAGCACGCATAAACGAAATATTACATAAAAGGATCCTGCGGGGTTACACCCAAATAAAAATAGAATAAAGATGTCTCTAAGTTGACAACAAATCGATAATATACATTGCTACTAATCAGGTTTTCCATGAGCGAACCAAGCATATTGAGATTGACTGCCTTTTTGTTCATGTTGTACGAGGAGGGAGGATCACTACTCTATAAATCTTCACCGATTTTCAGCTTGCAAATGTATTCATGAAGGCACTACCAAAGAAACGTCTCTCGTGGACAGCGTTTCAAATTTTGCAAAATTTCGGCAAAATTTCGCCAAAATTTCACTCTCATCACTCCACTAAAACTGAGATCAAAATCTCGATATGGACCCTTCCTTCACAAATCCAGGTCGAAATTGGCAAATTTTCATCGAAATTGGCGAAATTTCAAAATTGTTTTGTTTTTCGCCATCTCAAAATGAAATCGAAATCGAGATTTAAAACTTTCATCGTGGATAATCTCCAAGTTGGGCATAATCGATAGATATACTCCAACTTGAGAGGGAGTGCAAGAGACAACTTTATTCTATTTTTATTTAGTTGTAACATCGTAGGGTCCTTTTATGTAATTTTCCATTTATGAGTGCTCTAGGATTTCGATCTATGTAAGAACACCTAGACCTCTTGAATAAATTCTCTCATTCCATTATCTCATCTCTCTCTCCACACTATGAAAAGGTGATCAGCCATTACAAACTCTAGAATTACTTTTCCCGCTTCCTTTCCATCCATGAAACCATGGCTTCCGTGAACACTAGCATATCCTGAAGCATCCTTTCCCACATGTCCATTAAGATCTCCACATAGGTAAATCAACTCTTTTTGTGGTTGGCAAGTGTTTTAGGTTAATTTCTTTGCTCTGAATCGCATATTCTCATTTATGTTTTGTGATTGGCAAGTGTTTTATACCTGGTTGGAGTTCTTTTCCTGTGAAGTTGCACAACTAATTTTCCATTGTATTCTGATTGCTAAATCTGTTTGAATGTTTCTGGTGCCGTGATCCATCAACAACAGTTAATCAAATTGGCATGCTTAGACATTTAATTGGTTGATCCGAGCATCACATGATACTTACACCCGCTTACATTTAATAGTTAGGCACGTTATTTAGTCTGAATGCATAAGTGATGGACCTTACATAATCATCCAAGGATCTCATGCAATTCATCTGTGAGCGGGTGGATCCCAACATATGGGGTTGTCGACCTCAACTTGTCATGGTGGATCATCACCTCAAACTTGATGAGTGAAGTATGGATAGCATTCATGAGCCCTCATGGATCAAACTCACGCTCTAACGGTGACAATTGAATGTCGGTGGAATACATTATTGATCTCAACTGGATCGAGCCATGCATCTCTAGAAACCAGAAGATCCTCTCAGACGATCGTTTCGGCTTCATGACAATGAGCTTCAAGAAGGCGGGGAAGTGGAGTATTGGGTCAGTGGTCATCACACAATCGATGACAGATCAAAAGTCGACGATTGTGATAGTGCATGTAACACTACTATAGAAGGGTCGGTTATGGTGGTCAGAAGGGGAGATACTACCGAGAGAGTTGATGCCAATGAGACAGAATTTAAATCAAAGTGATTGCGATCGGCGACTAGGTGCCTACTTTGTCGATTGAGGATCTTGAGCCGACATTGTTCAAAAGATCGAGAAATGAGTTGCATGGAGCTCTCCATTAGCTTGTCGACATTCACCCCCTCATGATTATAACCATCACCTACACTAAAAATCCCATACCAATCCCTACTCCCTCCGTTTCCTTTACTGTTGATTTTTAAAGGAAAAAGGGCCTTCCCGTATAGGTGTAATTCATTTGCTATTGTTGACATTCTTTGTTGACCACACCCACAACATTACACACATCGTTCAATAATATTATTAAATAAAGGAGAAAATAAAAATAAAATACAAAGAGCCCTCTTTAGAAAGCCGGTCGGCTCGATATGCCTTGTAAAGATTTGGTTCACAAAATGGAGAGCCTCTTTGCTTCATGGGAGCCCTATGGCGAGGAGGATTGATAACTCCTAGGGAGAATATTATGTGGGAGGAGCCCTCATCAAGGAGTGAGGGGCTCTTGCCGAACCTTTGCACAATGTTATAGTGCTGATAATGCAATTATAAGAAGTGTCGGTAAGGATGAAGGGATGAAGAGCTAGGTATCAACTAGGTTTGATCTTAATGTCTACCATGATATGAACCGTGGGTTGCACCACCATGTACTCGAGCTGCAGATGGAGGAGTACGAAGGTAAGATAATTCATGATGAGAGTGGTAATGGTGGTAAAAGTTTAAAAAAGGTGGACTGGATAGGTGGGAGCATACTACTTGTAAATTTGATATACTTTAAGGATAAAATTGGATACTTTTCACGGATACTGTTAGAGTCAACATTGACATGGAAGGAAGTTAACCAACAAGGGCCATGGTGTAATAGTTAGTAAAAGTGGGGACCATGGTGTAATTACAATGATTGCAAGGGTTACCATGTAATTGGAAAAGTTCTAGCTAGTTGTGATAAAAAAGGGATTTTTACACCCATAACCCTGAGTAATTTTGCAATAACATTCATAACCCTGCATAATCGCGAATTACATGAGAAACCCCGGATAGTCACTCCGTCTCACGCCTATAACCCTCTGTTAGTTTAATACGTTAACTCAACCATATGAGTGAGTTAATCTATCCTCAATCAATGATCAGGAAATAAGCAAAAAAAAAATATTCCTCTCCCTTCAACCTCCATCCACGCTTCACCCTCCGTCCAGCTCAACCTCCTTCCTCTGACATCCTCCCCTTCCCTTGCCGAGTAGGGGAGGATCGGCGGCGGACTTGAGCAGGGGAGGAACTCGGGCTTCTCAGCGGGAAGAGGGGGTTGTTTCGATAGTGGGATTCCGAAGGGAGAGGATTAGCTCGGCGCAAAGCTCGACGCTACGAGATCTGTGCGGGGGCTTCCAAGAGAGCTTCGGCGGGGGAGGGGCTTCGTGCTCGGGAGGGGGGGAGGGGGTGACTTCTTACTCGGCATGTGGGGCTTCCAGGAGAGCTCGGCGAGGGGCGGGCTTAAGCAGCGGAGGAGAAGCTGGTGGGGCTTCCAGGAGAGCTTGGCGGGGGGCGGGCTTGAGCAGCGGAGGAGAAGCTCTGCACCGGGGGGTGCAACGAGGAGATCTGCAGGGGGGCCTTCGTGTCCAGGCAGGCGGGGGCTTCATGCTCGGAGGGGGGTGGCTTCATGCTTGGGCGGGGGCTTCGTGCCCGGGGGAGGGGGTAGGGGGTTCTGCGCGGGGGATGTGCTTCGTGCTCGGGCAGGGGCTTCGTTCCAGGAGAGCTCGGCGGGGGGCAGTCTTGAGCAGCAGAGGAGCCTTCCAAGAGAGCTTCAGCGGGAGGGGCGGGGGAGGGGCTAGTGCTTTGGGTCTTGAAGGAATACTCGGCAAGATGAGAGGAGCAGGCTTCTGCCACCCCCGCCCGAGAGGGCGTCGTCCCGTTCCCACCGTCGGTAGGAGCTCCTGCCACCTCCGCCCCTATCCCACCCTGTCCCGCCTGCGAGCCCCAGACCCCCCAACGCCTGCAATGCAACACCCGGCTAACATTTCCTCCAGCAGCCTCTATCTCCCTGCGACCTCCAACCTCCGCGTCGATCACCTCCGCCTATCAATTCCTCTCAAACAATCGAGAACGATGGCATGTTTTGCAAATAAGAATGAGTTTTAAGGGCATTTTTGTCTTTTTTCAACGAAAACCGTCAAATATAATTGGTAACCCAAACAGAATATAACACAGGGTTATGTCATGTAAGAGTTAAGCATTACTTAATGTTTCTCATGTATTTCACGATTATGCATGGTTATGAATGTTACTGCGAAATTACTCATGGTTATGGGTGTAAAAATCCCAAAAAATCCCTAGTTACAAAATTTTATAGAAAAAGGTGCTCCCATAGCTGATACTTTTTGTTTTTTGTGCTTGAGCACTAAAGATGCCGAGCATATTCTTCGGTTGCCCTTTCGCAGAGTTACTTAGGCACCTTTGGACATCATGTATTCCCACTCCACTACCCTAACGAGATTTTGGTGGTCCTTTAGGAAGGGAAAAAATGAGAGCAATGCTTCTTATATTAGGAGAGGTGATCGAATTAGACGGCTAGTTGTGCTTAAGTAATATATTTGCAAAGGAATGGAGTTGTTTTAGGGCACCGAGATCCTACATGAAGAAATTGATGCTTTATGTATTGTTGATGTACATGCCAAGGGGAAACATATTAACCTCTAATGGCCATCCATTAGAATAGGTCCTACATGAGTGACGTCGTAATAAGTAATAGTCAAAAAGACTAGCATATGACGTAAGCTGCTTTTTCGGAGAAACCATTTTTATATTAACTAACATAAGAATATTGACTTTGAAGCACGATAATACGTTAATCAGAAGTATAACTGCATAACTGCTCGATTGAGTGTAATCAAAATGAACAGTATAATTACCTTCTTGTGCAGCAACTTCAGGCAAGTATGTAGCACTACGCCTTGTATTGTAGTCAGGGTCAGTGAATTCAATGATTAAACCATGTTTTCCAATCTGCATGTCAAAGAAACACCAATACCATCTCTTGCAATAAACGAATGTGAGAATAATAACATAAAACATGCCATTCAGGAAGTACAGAACAGAAAAGGAAAAATCAACAGCAACTTCAGCATCTACATACTATTGGGCGATTTTTAGATTAAAAAGTTATCACGAATCCATCTGACATGATTCACATAGATAAACTTCAAATAAGATGTGTAAACAAGAGCAATAACGGTCATTACAAAATCCTAAATAACAGGTACTTGTTTATAGCAAAGTCTTAGTACTGTTTGATTTTTTTTCACGACTCACCTCCCAGTCAAGATAGTGACTAGCAGACTCATAATCAGTTAAAATGGAAACTGTACATTCCAAATGAGGCAGTTCTTTTGCTTGTATTGGTGGAAAGCGCCGGTCCCTAAGAGCACTGAGCAACAAGAAATGAAATGCAGTTAAGAAGCGTGCCTACATGAAGAAAAGATGGAAGAAATGATGGCAATGCTGGGTTTCAACGGAACATCTCATGCACACCACGAGATGAAAAAGGAGCACATTGCCGAAAAAAGAGCATGACATAATCAGGAGGGTCAGGGCTGTCAGGCCAAACCAAAAACATAAAAGAGGGCTGACGAGTTTGCATCACTGAATTTTAAAAAAAATTGCACACTAAGACAAGCCTTTGGCATACACCATCCTTAAGGTACTTGCAGAAATAGCAAAATTATAATATTTGACCATAAGAAAACAGGAATCTATGTTTGTTCCATCTGCACTTCTCTAATCGTAGCAAGGCTCTATTATACAGCCCTGACTCCATCAGTAATAAAAAGGCACCATCACAGTAGCTCAATTCTATAAACTCACAGGCTCGTGTACTTGATAGATCATGGAATACACTTCGGAGCGTGCTCAATTGTGGTACTCCTATTTCCAGGAATATAGAGACTTGTATCAACTATGCTGACTTTTTTATCTCATCTAGCCATATATCCAGTAGAAGAATCCATCTACAAGGCAACACATACATTAAACAACATTTATCACATTGAATATAAGGGCGTCTAGTTTTTTTGTAAAGCCAAAGAATGAGTACTAAATGATTGTAGCCATCCAACCGTGCTAATAATAAAGAAGAAACCATATGCACACCAGTCACTCCACATTCGGCTCCCACTACAAAAAAGTTAGATATAGAGGCCACCAAACTCTCAACATGTGCACGAGGACTTATAAAGACAATTTCATTATCCTACAGCCACAATGTCCAACACACTATCAGGGGTTGCAACATTTTTTTGACCGTAGGAGTTTTTTTTCCAAAGCTATGACTGTGTGAGTTTACTCCCCTATACTGTCGTCTCAACCTAAGGCCCCATTTGTTATGTCGGAATAGAGGGGAAAATGGAATCACCATTCTTCTGTCGGTTCCATTTCTGTGTTTGTTAGATCATATTATGCCAGGAATAACGATTACAATGGAAACAGGATTCCCTCATACATGGGAATAGCCATTCCTAGTACCCTTAGGAATTGGATTCCATTCCTTGCAAATGCTAAGAAATGTATTCTTCTTCAATATTTTTAAATAATATATCATTGTAGCAAATATATGGATACCGATATGGATATATGTTTTATTTTTTGGGTTTTTTTGATACCGATATGGATATGTTTTTTTGACATGGATACAAATATATAGATGCAAAAGGTCGGATAAATTACACATATATGCATATATGGATGCTGACATGAATATGATTTTTTTGCAGATACAGATATGGATATCGTTTTTTAAGGATACAAATACAAAATTGGTTACAAACGAATACAGATACAACACACACACACACACATATATATATATATATATTAAATAAATCTATTATGTGGAAAAATATATATCAGATATGATTTTTTTGCGGATATGAACATGGATCAGGATTTTTATTTTTTAGAGAATACAGATATGGACAGGGATATGGGAATTACTTTTTTCTGATATAGATACGGATATGGATGCAATCAACTTTTTGTAAGGTATCCAATGGATACTGATTATATAGTAGCTAATACATATACGAGCATGGATATGGTTTTTATTTTTTTGCGGATACGGATATGGACATGGATGGGCATTTTTTGCGAATACAGATATGGACATGGAAATGGGTTTTTACTTTTACTTTTTATGTACACAAATATGGAGACATATACCAGTTTTAGTTTTTTAGGATATGGATACGGGTTCTATTTTAGTGGATATGTATATGGACATAGATATGTGTTTTTAATTTTTGTGGATATGAGTACCGATACCATTTTCATTTTTTTAGGACATGGATATGGAAACAAAATACTCTGGCAGATAGAGATACATATATATCAAATATATTAATTTTCTGTGCACCAGTCAAGCGGGATTTTTAAGTGGTGAACTAAGAAAGTCCGAACTTTATAATCTCAGATATGATGTTTAAATCAATACATAAGCCTCTTTGCATAAAGAATGAATGGAATTACAATAAATAAATAAAATGAAATGAAACTCTAACGGCCATAACTTAATTCCTAAAAAGACTTCAAAATATAGTCATTACTAAATTATTGTTTAGAGATTTCAATTGATCTCAATTTATTTAAAACAAAATAGAAATTAGCATGGATGGGGAAAATTAATTAATCTTAATTTAGCCCTAATCCCCATTTTTGGCGTGCCTTAGCTCTCGTCTACTTCGAGAAACTCATCTTTTGATGAGTTTGAGAGTTATTTTCCCTTCCAATTTTCTTGTTAACAACTTTTACACGGCAACTCCTCCAAGTGTTGCTAATAATACATTAGCCCTCCTTTTTTACAATTACATATGTGCCCTATATTCTTACACCATTAACAATCATGTAAATGCATCATTTGGCCATTTACGAAATAAGCCAGATGAATTTTGAGGTTTTGGGGGAGGGGAAAAGGAGAGCTGATACAAGGGAGCGGGCGAGAGAAGATTGAAGGAGGGTGGGCGTGGTGAGGAGAGGACCACCGATATTGGAGGGAGCGATGAGGGCACCAGGGGAAGTGCTATCGAAGGTCCGATGATGTCTCGATACTATCGAAGGTCCGATGATGTCTCGATAAAGGAGTTGGTGGGGAAGGGGCCCTGGAGCGTTCCACAGAGGAAGACTTGGAGTTCCAAGGACTAGGAAGAGAAGTCATGGTGCTTCTGATCATCTCTCCAAGAGGTGCACTGCTATGGAGCAGTTGTGTTCTTTGTGACCGCCCGGGTCATCGGAGGTGGGATTGTTTGGATAAAGGGTCATGGATGAAGAAGAAAACCTCAAACTTCCGTCTGACACGTGGTTGGTTGCTTTGTTGCAACAGCTTTCAAAGGAGGTGGTGGTGGAGTAGCCGCAAGATGGAGTTCTCGTTGGGGAAGGGATCGTGGAGGAGTTGAGAAGGTTTCACGAGAGGTTGGAGTGGCGAAGGAGTCTGGTAGCAGTGTCAATGCTATATGGCAGCCGGGGGGCGCATGATCTACGTGAGGGATTTCTCACACAAAGGGGTGAGGGATGCCCTTGGTGGTGCGTTGGATGATTGTCTCCCATCGGAATCGAGGGGTAGTATATGCTGGAGAGGCCGCATTTCTTGGATGGTGGATCATGTAATGTTGGACGATCTGGAGGTTGAGGGCGACGGGTGTACCCTTGTGTTGCCAGAAGTTGGAGGTCCATGCTACCTCGGTGCATGATGCATCATGAAATAGCAAATTAGGGCAAAATTAAACATCCGTCCATTCAATTTTGTCCAATTAGATTTTTACGACTATTAATTAGAGTCAAGGTTCAAGAAAGCGGTGTGTGTGTGTGTGTGTTCGAATATGTCACTAAATAGTGATTAAGCGGTATGCGGGGGCATATGCGGGGTATATGTGGTTCTACGCAGTTTTCTATATTTTGTTTAAAAATAAATAAATATCTACAAAAGTGACTACAACTGAACTGAATTTATGAATAAATGTGGTCCAACAGAAGATATAAGAAAAATAACTTTCATGTAGAGCTCAAAATAATACAACTAAATATAGAATCAAAATAAAACAAATAAAATTCAAAATCAAAGAAAAAATAAATTAAATTAAATAATTCAGACCCAATACAAACAATTTAAACCTCAGCAGTAAAAAAATGAAATTTAGAATTAATTGAAAGTACAAAACATAAGTAAACAAAACA
Organism: Ottelia alismoides; assembly: GCA_037367405.1. Lineage (NCBI taxonomy): Eukaryota > Viridiplantae > Streptophyta > Magnoliopsida > Alismatales > Hydrocharitaceae > Ottelia > Ottelia alismoides. The sequence continues at coordinate 503,180 of JAZKJV010000977.1, forward strand.
ATAAGCTATGCAGTACAAGTTGAGATTCAGACCTATTCAGATCAACCTAAACATATCAAGAAACTGAAATTGAAAGCAATTGAAATTGGGACCTCGGTAATAAATAAAATAAACAAATCTAAGTAATAAAAAAATCATCGTGTTTCTCAAACAATTCAGACCTTAATAATAATATAAACATATAGTACAAACACTTTTTTACCAAACAATTCAGACCTCCAACCTTAAGTTGGCTAAAAAATCAAAAGAGCGCGCCTAATCACTGATATATGTAGATGGCAAGGTTTTCTACCTTCATCGCACACAAACATTAAAAAAAGAGCATCAAATAGGAGAAAAACATGCGATCTAGGGTTATCTAGCAAAGGTTATCACGGTCACGGATGAGCTGAGAGGCAGAGGTACTTCGCAGTGGAGAAACGGAAGGGCTTCGCAGCATCGTCGGGGGCGAAGCTTCGGAGTGGTAGTTGCGACGGAGGTTGAAGGAGACAATGTTAGGGTTTTGTTGGGAGACGAGTATTGAGAGCGAGAGGCGATACTGGAAAAGAGGGGGTACGAGAGTAGGGAATCGATTTTTTTCTAAGTCCCGTCATGATCCGGATCTTAAGATCAGAATCCGATTACTCAGCTGAACCTTAACCGAGTGCACAGAGTGCATATGTAGTCATACAACCCGCAAATGGCGCATTAAGGGGGCTTCATGCAAACGGTGCGGTGAGGAGGCCGATTAGTGATATGTGGTCGCATATGCCACCGCACGAGCCACTTTCATGAACATTATTTAGAGTCTAAATCAGAGTCGAGTCAATTTTATTTACGGTTAATTGAGTCATTGTAATTTTATTTATTTTTAAAATAACGAGATCGCATGTGACCTCAAATGAATTAGTTAGTCGTTATTAAGTAATTAGTCAATTAGAGATATTTAGAATCCAAATTAGGATTTAATTTTATTTGATTTTATCATCTTTCTATATTGTAACCCTACCCCTCCTATATAAAGGAGATGGTAGCACGATGTTTCATCGATTCGGAGTTAATTGAAAATTGAGATTTATCTCATCTCTCTCCCTCTCCCTTCTCTCTCAACGTGATCCTCGTGCTTCTTCTTCCCCGAATCCCTCACAATCGTTAAGCCATCTCTTCTCTCACCCTCTATTTTCTTCCACCAAATATTTTTCCACCATCAAAATTATTTTTCTACTGTTAAAATTTTCAATGCATCAAATGGTATCTGAGCATGGCCTATAGATCATCCTCACGATTTAACAATCCTTACCGATGCTCGCAAGTACAGATCCAAGGAATCTCATTCAATGGATCGTGCATGGCGTGCTAAGATTAGAAAAACACTATCTAATATGCACCAAGTGTGCATAGATATGCAAGCTTTGGCGAGAGAAAATGTTACCAAAACGCAGCAAAAGTTGTTGTCCATGAGGTTTCGGAAACCCCGCTGCCATAGTCAAATCTTGTTGTTAGTGCAGCCCTCGTCTACGGCGAGTTTGAAGGTCACACTGGAAAGAAAGTGAAGAAACGGAGGAAAAAGAGCCATATGGAGTTTTTGTCCAACGCATTTTAGATCAATTGCCGCCATTAAAATCAACTATGTCACCACCTCCGACCATCTCGGCACTGTCGAAGTCTTACCAGGTACTCCCACTGTCTTCCTCACAGCATCTTCTGACCATAATCCCCATGTTGACACCCCACCAGCCTCCCCACAACCCTTCCCCCCTCCTCACCACTAGTCGTAGTCGCACCAGTGCCACCAACCCCCGGTGTTCCCAAAACATCCCCACCACTACTGCCACATGTTCTCGTACTTCGCCACCACTTCTTGCCACCATCACAGACCCACCGCAGCATACCTCTCTGCCTCTGACAACCCCAAACCCCCCAACCACCCCACCAATTCGGCTTTCACCATCTCCTTTCCAAAACGGAGCCAACCATGTCCCCTTGTTTCCGCCCATCACACTCTAAGGACCTCCACCGTTGCGCCTCGAGGCTTCAGCACTATCACCGCAAACCCAAAGACTCCTACCATCAACCACGAGGTAAGAGTCGTCATTACCACCGCCATAACCGATACTCTGCACCTGATGCTCGCCAGAGAAGTCAATGTGTGCACTACAGGAACACCTGCCATCACCACTGGGTCTTCATGGGCTCGCATCATCGTCATCATCCTTGCAAACGCCGCCAACGACCCCCTTGGGGAGGAAAACCCCTATCAACGGCCAGGGATTTCGTCCCAATAGATCTGATTCTCTAAAATTAGGGATCATATGTTGCTAAGAGGAAATAACAAGGGGACCCCTCCTCCAAAAGTACTTTATGGAAGGGGAAAATATGGGAGAGCTCATATGGGGACTTCCATTTAAGTAAAGGGGTAGAAAAACTATAGGTACACCCCCCAAGTTGAAAAGAATTACAAGCATAACACTGAATTGAAGGAGAAATAGAACGAAATTCAAAAGATTAATCCGAGAAATCCGAATAAATTCTTCCATGTCGTGTACAAAGACAAAGCCACTCATCAAGAGATGAGTTTTTCGAAGCGGCAAAGAGTTGATGCAGCGTGGAACAACAAATTAGGGCAAAGTTGAACGTCCGTCCATTCAATTTTGTCCCATTAGATTTTTCCGTTCATTAATTAGAGTCTAATTAAATTAGAGTAAGTCAATTTTATTTATAGTTAATTGAGTCATTGCAATTTTATTATTTTTAAAATAACGAGATCGCATGTGATCCCGAATCAATTAGTTAGTCGGTTATTAAGTAGTTAGTCGGTTAGAGATATTTAGAACCAAAATTAGGATTTAATTTTATTTGATTTTATCATGTTTCTATTTTGTAACCCCACCCCTCCTATATAAAGGGGATGGTAGTCCAATGTTTCATCAATTTAAAGTTAATTGAAAATTGAGATTTATTTCATCTCTCCTCCCTCTTCGTTCTCGCTCTACATGATCTCCTCACTTCTTCTTCCCCAAATCCCTCGCATCCGACGAGCCATCTCTTCTCCCATCCTTTATTTTCTTCCACCGAATACTTTCCACCACCAAAATTATTTTTTCTACTGTTAAAATTGTCAATTTGCATCAAGTGGTGGAGCTATGTTGCACAGGTCTACGAACTAGAGAGGGCTCTGAGGTGGTGATGTTGTGGGGGATTATGCACCCATCGTCGTTGCACCCTAGTATGAAGATCGGGCGGAGGTTAATACCCTATGGCAGGTGGTGTTGGGTGAGCAATTGAGTAGCGGAGGATTTCAAGGCCACAATGGCGCGGTGGTGAAGGTTCCAACTACCAACGGTGGATCTCGAGAAGTGAATTTTACCGTTGAGATTGCGGTAATTGTGAATTCGTCAAAGAGGGGAGGAATAAAACTCGAAGCCCTAGCACTGACAAGTCATTCTTGGATGCAATTCTATTTCATTCTTCTAACGTGGCATTAAGTTTGGGTTCGGGTGCTTCTTTGTACCATGAATACGATTATGGGTTTCACTACTTTGGTGGGTACCTCCTTGGCAGGTTTGAAAGATCCGTTTAACCCCGTTCCAAGGCCTTGGGTTGTTGTTTCGATGGGTAGTACTTTATCGGGTTCGAGTGTTCAATGGAACCTGAATTTAAAAGCTCTTTCGAAGTATCACTCCTTGCTGGGTGTTGGACATGTTTCAAGGCCTTCTCTTGGGCTCTCTTCGGTGTCGATCCATGATGTGGCAAGGGCTGCTTTGGCCCAATTACATGGGGATACAATCTCGAAAGGTGGTGGCAATGTAGTGTGTGATACGAGGTCATCAGTGGGGAGCGTTGGTAATTCTGAGTGTGGAGGCGAAAGGGGAGAAGGTGTGGATAGGGATAAGGGTTTAAAATGAGTTTGGGCATTGTCTTGCCGAGGAGAGCGGTGGTGGCTCCTCGGCATGTGAAGGGAAAGGGGACGGGGGCTAGAGCGTGAAGGATTGAAGAAGCATTCACAGACAGTCTTTGGTTCTCAACGGATCCATGGTGGTTCACAGCAGGCGATGGTGATTTTTTCTGGGAAGCGACATCAGGTGAATGTTCTTGAAAGGGAGACGAGGCAACTCAAGCACAACCATGAGGTGGAGGCTCTTGATAGCTCATAGTGAGTTGGGGGGAGGTTGGAGGAGGAGCCTGGTTTGATGCAAAAGGTGGCGGAGAGGGAACAAGGGATGTTAGAGGTTGTTGTTGTGGTCCTTAAGGAGGAAGGGTCGGTTGACGAATCATCTATTTTGGTAGAAGGGAGTTGATGCAGCATGATACCAATTTTAGTGAACATTTGTTTTGTTTATTTTATTTATCATTTGTTATTTTTTTATTTCCTATGTAAAAGGCTCATTATACAAGGCCTTATTATCCTTTCTTTTTTTTGTTTTCTTTCTTTCCCTAATTTTAGGAAGTTGTTGCCTATTTTGGGGGGAATTAGCCTCTATAAAAGGCCCCCTTGTATTAGGGTTGGAATTAAGTTGAAGAAGAATTATTTTCCCCTCACTTTTCTCTCCCTCTCTCTCTTTCTCTCTCTCTCTCTCTCGGCCCCGTAGCCCTCTATTCCCTCTCCCCTCCCGTGTTTCTCCCTCACCCCAACCCTAACCCTCACGCCGCCACCTCCCCTCTCCCCCCTCTCCCTCTCGCCGGCATCTCCCGACCCTCCTCTTCCCACTACGCCCAGCCGCCTTCGCCCTCCCCAAGCTCGCGTCCCGTGCCCAGCCCGCCAACGCCTCATCCCTCCCTTCGGCGTTTCCTCGTCCCCAACCCCATTCTCGCCATTGTCGTCGCCTTCCCTCCCCGCGCAGCCGCCTCTTTCCCCTCCCGGGGCTCATTGACCCTGTGGCCTCTGCCTGAACCTCCCCTATAACCAGACCTCTGCCTCCCTATTCCCGCCCCCTTCCACTCGCCGCCCCTGCCCCTCCCCCCGTGATTCCCGTGCTGAGCAGCCCCTCCCTTCACGCGGCTACCACCCAACGCCCTGCCGACCGCCCCGACGCACCGTGGTGCTGTCATCCACCATTTTCCCTGTGGCGCCAGCCTCCGTGTAGCCGCTGCAAGCACCCAAAATGCCAAAGTCCGTCGCCGACCAGATCTGAAACGTGCACTCCCCTCCCGTGCCGGTTGTGGTATGAGCGCCAACTCCACCATTTAAATTCCACCGCATATTATTAATTTGTGGATTGTTATATTGTTAATTGGTTTGGTGAATCATTGAGATTCCGTGCCGCAAATATCGCTATTTATTTCCCATAATAAATAACTATTCGTGTTGCCCTAATTTTGTGGAGAAACCGGTGTTAAACTCGAGTATCTTAACGTTTATCGTTGCTGATTTTTGCGTATCCTACATCATTTTGTTCGTTTTCGTCACTTAAATCCCTTGGTTCAATTGTTAGGAACGCCATTTAGTTCATTACTCATCTAGGTTGCATCAATTTGGTATCAGAGCATAACGATCTTGCATCTCACTTGCATTCCATTTATTCATTGCATATAAAAAAACACACAAAACAAAACAAAAAAATCCCCAAACAAAGAAAGCAGAAACCCTAGGATTCCCATGGCCGACAAACCTAGTGCCTCTAAATCCACATATACCTCACACCCTGAATTAACATTGGAGGCTTTGTTTGTCCAATTACAACATATGGGCAATCAACTGAGCACACAAATCGCCGGAGTAGATCATCGAGTTACCATCGCACATGAACAAATTGCCACATTGAGTAGTCGCGTGCTAGGACCAGACCTTAGTGATGAAACACCCAACAAAGGTCGACGTACTGGCCGGAAACCGCACTCCCGGAGTAGCACTTCCCGTGACTCTAGCTCTTCTACTTCCGACGACATGTTAGCGAGTATCATTCATAAGAAAGTGAAGAAGAAGGACTACGAGACTACACCCCTTTCATCCCCAAGACTCAAGATCCACACACTTCCGGCTATACTTCACAACCTCCTAGCGAATATCAATTCCCACCACGAAATGGACCTAGGCCCGATGATGGATGGGATCGAGGCATTCGTCTCGATGTTCCAGAATTTGACGGAGGAAGAGACCATGATGTCTTTTTGGATTGGCTCCAAGCCGTCGAACACTTCTTTGTGTGGAAGTCTATGCCGAGCGAACGAAAAGTCCAGTTCGTCACAATCAAATTAAAGGGACATGCCCTGCTATGGTGGGACCGTTTGCAATCTGAACGCAAACGAAAGGGAAAAAGTAAGATCCGCAGTTGGAGCAAGATGAAAGTCAAACTGAAAACCAAATTCGTGCCGGAAGATTACAAATGAGATCTATACGCACGACTGCAATCATGGAGACAAGGCACCATGAGCGTGAAGGAATACACCGAAGGGTTCCAATCCCTAGCCCATCGCAACCGCTTGCAGGAGACTCCTATTCAGGAAGTCACCCGCTACATGCAAGGCCTCCGCCAAGTTATCCAGGATGAACTTTACCTCCACAATTGACGAGATGTCGACGAAGCCTACAAGCAGGCTGAACGGGCTGAGATCAAGCTTGCTAAAGCCCAGACGAGGAAGATGTCTTTTTCTGTGAACTCCGCCCCTCGCACCAGTACCCCGATGACATCCTCCAAACCGATAGGTTCCTCATCAATCGTTGCGGGTAAACCCCAAGCCAAACCATCAACTCTTGCCGTCGTCCGACCACCTACTGGAAACCCCGGCCAAGGCATCTTGGGAAGCCGACCTATTGTAGGATCTGATACTTGCTTCTGATGTTATCAAAAGGGACATCGAGCAGCAGAGTGCCCAAACCCTAAGGCTAGACCCGTCCATTTATGCATCATCGACGACCCTGAAGACCCTGACCCAGAACCACAGGAATCACCTGAAGAGGAACCGACTGCTTTGACTGCTGACACCATGGGAGCCAATGACTATGAACCTCTAGGAGTGGATGGAGACGAATCCGGTCCGTTCCTGGTAATTGAATACGAGAACTTTATCGCTCCTGATAGCGCACCTACAAACATCCTGCTTACACCCGTTGCCCATGATGCTGATAGTTGGTTGCGACGCAGCATCTTCCGAACCACCTGTACTTCAGGAGGACGTCGCTGTTCGCTAATCATTGATGGAGGAAGCGTTGAGAACTTCGTTTCACAAGAGATGGTCGATAAGTTGGGTCTGTCAACTCAACCACTCGAGAAACCTTACAGTGTGGCCTGGTTTCGAGGTTGTTATAAAATATGAAGAATGCGGAAGCGAACATGGAAAAGATAAAGAACAAAATAAGAACGCGGGATTTTAACGTGGAACCCTACTCCGTGAGGAGCGGGATGAAACCACGGGAGAAGCCCTCTAAGGGGCGTGTTTCTCTATTGACTTTCTCAATGAGTACAGGAGGTCTGGGGCTCCTTATATAGCCTTCCCAGAGCCTCCAAGTCCCACCATTGGGCGGTATGGGACTAAACACAGGATGGGGTAAATGGATCTTCTCCAGGATCCATTTACCCTGCTACAACTCAATAGGTGCACTACCAAATACTCCAACACTCCCCCTCAAGCTGGAGCATGCAATGCTCAGCTTGGACAAACAAACAGAAAGAAACTCAACTCATGCTACAGGACACTACGGACAATATCAACCCAACGCGCACATGCTGCAGTCGAGGACGTTGCTTCTCATGCCGTACAGGTGAGGAGGACGAACGGGCTGGAGTGTGAGTCAACTGAAGACTCGGAATCTGACCATCGAGTCTGAAACTGCACCTGAAGTCTCCTCGTCGGAGAACTGGGTCTCTCCCATCTGGCTCAGAGAATGGTGCACTGCTCTGGTGTACCTATGATACCACATGAAAACCCTTGCCCTCAAGGGAATGGTCCTCTGCTCTGGAGTCCCTATGGCTCACATGAAAACTCTGGCCGAACAACAACAAGAATGATGGGGACCTCGAACAAATGATGGCAACATATGCTCATCTGACAATGACCGCACACTTGTGCGTGTCTGAAACTGGACTCGGAAGACAATCGTCGAGTCTGGAACCGAATTGTAGAGTCTGATCATCTGGCTGGTCTGGACACTGGTATCTGAATCTGGATCTGGAATACAAGACATGTTACTCTACATATCTACTCCTCCTTTCTCCCATACTGGTCGGAAAACATGGACGTCGACCAAGTTGGGAGAAGACAACAATGATGGGGATTAACAACATGAACATTCAAAACTTGCGGCTTTTGTCATTTTTTTTTAAATTGCCGCCATGATTTTTTTTTAACATACGCCGAAATTTTTTTTATACGGCTTTTCTTGCATTTTTTTGTCTCTTTTTTTTAAATGCGTACGGCTTTTTTTTTGTACGCGACCCCTTTTTTTCTCCTTTTTTTTGTACTTCGCAAAATCAGCCCACATGGGCCTAAACATACGCACCTTTTTTTTCAACTTTTTTTTCTTCTTTTGTTTTCTCTCTCTCTCTCTCTCTCTCTTTTTAACTTTCTCCCTCCCTCTTCTCTGTTTTTTTAACCACAGCCCACATTTGGGCTCTCAAGCAAATAACCAATATAACCTTTTTTTTATGACGTTGGCCCCGATTAGGGTTCCCCTAATGGAAACCTGATTAGGGCTCCCTCCGTGGGAACTCCTTTCTGAACAAAAAGGATGCCGCCGCCTTTGGGGAGATCGCGCGCCGCCTGGGCTTGAAAAAGGAGTGGTGGCAAAGACCTGGGAGCCGCCTGGCTGGCAGAGGGAGGTGCGGCGATATCGGCCTGGAGATGCGGCCCGCGCTGCGAAGGGAGGGGAGCCGCATCGAGGAGAGCAGCACCGCTCGAGAAAGAAGGGGCTTCGCGCGAGGTTCGCGCCTGTTGTGCGTGCATTGTTCGAGGCACCACAGATGATGACGCACGATGAAGAAGGGTCGCGGGGGTCTGCTGCTCGACGCGCGAGGGGTGCGCCATCGCCTGGGGTTTGGGATTTGCGGCTTCACCGCCGCCTGGAGGTCGCCGGGTTGGGTTGGCGCCACGAGGAGCTTGCGGCGCGCCTGGGGCTTGGAGAGATTGGGTGCCTTCGTGCGAGCAAATCTCGCTGCTGGGGCTTGCGGAAGAATCAGGAGGTGCCGCCTCCTCCTGCATCGTGGATCTGCACCGCCGTATCTCTTCCCAAAAACTCGACTGGAACCAGAACCTCTTGGAGAGACGGCAGATATTAGGGTTTCATTCTGAAACCCTATGAAATCTGAAACATGATGACTTGAATAATACTTCCTCCAATAATCAAACAATCGAAGAACTGAACAATCTAATCTCGAAAAAAATTTCAAGAATAAATCCTCGAGAATCGACCCGCTCTGATACCATGTTATAAAATATGAAGAATGCGGAAGCGAACATGGAAAAGATAAAGAACAAAATAAGAACGCGGGATTTTAACGTGGAACCCTACTCCGTGAGGAGCGGGATGAAACCACGGGAGAAGCCCTCTAAGGGGCGTGTTTCTCTATTGACTTTCTCAATGAGTGCAGGAGGTCTGGGGCTCCTTATATAGCCTTCCCAGAGCCTCCAAGTCCCACCATTGGGCGGTATGGGACTAAACACAGGATGGGGTAAATGGATCTTCTCCAGGATCCATTTACCCTGCTACAACTCAATAGGTGCACTACCAAATACTCCAACAGAGGTGGTACCCAACTCCCGATCCACCGTCAAAGCCTCGTTAGCTTCTCCATTGGACCTTCATATAAAGACGAGGTGTGGTGCCATGTAGCCCCTATGGATGTCTGTCACATACTACTTGGGAGACCTTGGCAATTCGATCGAGACACTGAGCACAGAGGGAAATTGAACACTTACTCCTTTCTCATCGACAAGGTGCGGGTGACCCTTAGACCACAATGCGACGCCCTTAGCTCTCGCCAGGTGGCTACACTCCGAGCCGCGACCGCACAATCTGGTAAAACCACTCCCCCGTCAAAGACGTCGACTACGGGTCCCGTGTTGTTGATGGAGGCCCAGACATTCCAACGTGAAATTCAGGAGCAATGGGACGTGAAGTGAACAATCAAGAAACAACTACATCCGAAGTCCCGCCTGAGATAAAGCCCATCATCCAAGAGTTCGCTGACATTATGCCTGAAGAGTTGCCTGAAGGACTACCCCCATTGCGAGACATTCAACATCACATTGACCTAGTCCCTGGAGCCAGCCTACCCCACTTACCCCATTACCGGATGAGCCCAAGTGAACACGAAGAAATGAACAAGCAGGTCACTGATCTTCTACGACGTGGGTATGTTCGAGAGAGTATGAGCCCCGTGGCGGTTCCTACTCTGCTTACACCAAAAAAGGATGGCACATGGAGAATGTGCGTGGATAGTCGCGCCATCAACAATATAACGATCAAGTATCGTTTTCCCATTCCGCGCCTTGATGACATGCTTGATATGCTATCAGGTGCCAAATTGTTCTCCAAAATGGATCTTCGCAGTAGCTACCATCAGATTCGCCTCCGACCTGGAGACGAGTGGAAAACTTCTTTTAAGACCAAAGAGGGCTTTTATGAATGGACCGTAATGCCCTTCGGCCTATCCAATGCACCCAGTACCTTCATGCGGACCATGAACCATGTATTGCGACCCTTCATCGGTAAGTTTGTGGTTGTGTACTTCGATGACATACTGATCTACAGCTTGACCAAAGACGACCACTTATCCCACTTACGACAAGTCCTGGAAACCTTGAGAGCCCAACAACTGTATATCCACCTCAAGAAATGCTCCTTCATGTCTGACACGGTCCTCTTCCTGGGATACATTGTCACTGCCGATGGACTTAAGGTTGACCCCTCCAAGATTCAGGCCATTCAGAGCTGGCCCGTGCCCAAAACCCTCACTGAGATTCGCAGCTTTCTGGGATTGGCTTCTTTCTACCGACGCTTCATCCGAAAGTTTAGCACTTGTGCAGCTCCGTTGGTAGATTGCACGCGTAAAGGCGCACCCGCTTGGACTCTTGAAGCGGAAACCAGCTTTCAAAATCTAAAACACCAATTGACACATGCCCATGTTTTGGCACTTCCTGACTTCACCAAGGTCTTTGTAGTCGATTGCGACGCCTCACATGTCGGGATTGGTGCTGTCCTAAGTCAAGAAGGACGACCTGTCGCATTCTACAGTGAGAAATTGAATGAAGCTCGATCGCGGTACTCCACTTATGATGTCGAATTTTATGCCGTGGTACAAGCTCTCAAGCATTGGAGGCATTACCTAGTCCAACGTGAATTTGTCCTTAACTCTGATCATGAAGCCTTAAGATATCTGAATTCGCATAAAACCCTTAACAAGCGCCACGCCAAATGGGTTAGTTTCCTCCAGGAATACACATTCCATCTCAAGCACAAGGCTGGTACCGTGAACCGTGTGGCCGACGCGTTAAGCCGACGAGCACATGCCTTGACCACCATGACCGTTAGCACGACAGGATTTGACACACTCAAGGACCTCTACCCCACTGATCCTGACTTCGGACAAGTTTATGCAGATTGTGGTGATACTGGGCAGGATCCGACAGCCACTTATGTTCTTCATGAGGGTTTCCTATTCAAAGCCCACCGATTGTGCATCCCTGCCACCTCCCTTCGTGAGAACCTAATTTCAGAACTACATAACGGTGGCTTAGCTGGACACTTTGGAAGGGACAAGACCTTGACCCTTCTCCAAGAGCGATTTTATTGGCCGCAAATGCGAAAGGATGTTACAAATTTTGTACAAAAATGCCAAACATGTCAGAGATTCAAAGGCCATAGGCAGAACACTGGGTTGTATACATCTCTGTTGATTCCTCTGCGGCCCTGGGAAGACATCACCATGGATTTTGTGCTAGGCTTACCCCTCACGGTACAGAAAGTTGACTCCATTTTTGTGGTTGTGGACAGATTTTCTAAAATTGCACATTTCATTACATGTAGAAAAACCTCAGACGCATCTCATGTCGCTGATTTGTTTTTTCGTGATGTCGTTCGATTGCATGGTGTTCCTCGTTCTTTCACTTCGGATCGTGATACCCGGTTTTTGAGTCATTTTTGGCGCACGCTTTGGTCACGTCTTGGTACTCGTTTGCAATACAGCACCGCTTATCATCCACAAACTGATGGGCAAACCGAAGTAGTTAACAGATCATTAGGAAATTTATTGCGATGTCTTGCAGGGGACTCTCCGTCCAAATGGGATTTAATTCTTCCCCAAGCTGAATTCGCGTATAACAGTTCCACTAATAGGTCCACCGGAAAATCGCCCTTTGAGAGTGTGTACGGCTTTCCACTTACCCAATTTCTAGACCTAAAACCCACAACCATGCAAGGGTGAAGTAGTGCAGCTACTGAGGATATGGTCGAACACCTAACCCACATCCATACTGAAATCCGATCCAAACTTCAAACCATGATCCAGAAATACCAAGCCCAGGCCAACCTATACCGAAGAGAGAGCGAGTTCGGAGTTGGAGAATTAGTGATGGTCCACCTAAAAAAAGAGAGGTTTCCTTTGAGAGTCCACCAAAAATTGAGTGAACGAAAGATTGGTCCATTCCGAGTCCTCAAAAGGATTGGGCCCAATGCTTACCTACTTGATCTGCCGCCAGATGCCCAGACATCACCAGTATTTAATGTGTCAGATCTCTTCTTATATCATGGAGATGAACAGACAGATGCCACCGCACCAGTGGTTCCTGATGATGATATGCGCCAACCGTCAGCCGCAACTGATGCCGATCATATTGAAGATATTGCAGACATCCGAGATATGACGACTAGACGTGGTCTCTTCCGACGATATCTAATCAAATGGAAGGGATGACCTCTTACCGATTGCACCTGGATTGACGAGAATGAACTCCAACAACTCCGCCCCGATATACTTCAGAACTTCCACGATGCCATCTCGACGGAGCGAGATTCTTTTCAGCAGGGGGGAGTTGATGCAGCATGATACCAATTTTAGTGAACATTTGTTTTGTTTATTTTATTTATCATTAGTTATTTTTTTATTTCCTATATAAAAGGCTCATTATACAAGGCCTTATTATCCTTTCTTTTTTTTGTTTTCTTTCTTTCCCTAATTTTAGGAAGTTGTTGCCTATTTGGGGGGGAATTAGCCTCTATAAAAGGCCCCCTTGTATTAGGGTTGGAATTAAGTTGAAGAATTATTTTCCCCTCACTTTTCTCTCCCTCTCTCTCTTTCTCTCTCTCTCTCTCTCTGTCGGCCCCGCAGCCCTCTATTCCCTCTCCCCTCCCGTGTTTCTCCCTCACCCCAACCCTAACCCTCACGCCGCCCCCTCCCCTCTCCCCCCTCTCCCTCTCGCCGGCCTCTCCCGACCCTCCTCCTCTTCCCACTACACCCAGCCGCCTTCGCCCTCCCCAAGCTCGCGTCCCGTGCCCAGCCCGCCAACGCCCCATCCCTCCCTTCGGCGTTTCCTCGTCCCCAACCCCATTCTCGCCATCGTCGCCGCCTTCCCTCCCCGCGCAGCCGCCTCTTTCCCCTCCCGCGGGCTCATTGACCCCATGGCCTCTGTCCGAACCTCACCTGTAACCAGACCTCCATCTCCCTATTCCCGCCCCCTTCCACTCGCCGCCCGTGCCCCTCCCCCCGCGATTCCCGTGCTGAGCAGCCCCTCCCTTCACGCGGCTGCCACCCAACGCACTGTCGACCGCCCCGATACGCCGTGGTTAGGGCTGCTAATCGAACTGAACATGTTCGTATTCGATTAGAGTTCGTTCGATAATAGTTCGAAAAATGTTCGTTCGTTTCTAAACGAACTGAACATGAACTTCAAATTTTAGTTCGATAGCTTAATGAATCGAACATGAACATAACATATGTTCGTTCGATAAATGTTCGAGTTCGATATATGTATATGCGTATGTATTCGTATATGTAGCTTAGTATTTATACACTTAGTAAATTTCGAGGTTAAAGAAATTGTGGTGTTATATTGGGCTTTGTACCGCTTTAATTTGAAAATTTTCTTATTTTTACTGCTTATTGAACTTTGTTATCGAACTCCAGTTTCGAACTTGTTCATATAAACAAGTTTTAGTTAAGTTAGATTGTTAACAAACTGTTATCGAACTGAACTCGAACATTTGTTTTCTAAACGAACTCGAACTCGAACATATCCTATCGAACATTTATCGAACCGAACTCGAACTCGAACTTTCGAACTTCCTTATCGAACCGAACTCGAACATAGGTCTGTTCGTTACAGTTCGGTTCGATTAGCAGCCCCAGCCGTGGTGCTGTCATCCACTATTTTCCCCGTGGCGCTAGCCTCCGTGTAGCCGCTGCAATCACCCAAAACGCCAAAGTCCGTCGTCGACCAGATCTGAAACATGCACTCCCCTCCCGTGCCGGTTGTGGTATGAGCGCCAACTCCATTTAAATTCCACCGCATATTATTAGTTTGTGGGTTGTTATATTGTTAATTGGTTTGGTGAATCATTGAGATTCCGTGCCGCAAATATCGCTATTTATTTCCCATAATCAATAACTATTCGTGTTGCCCTAATTTTGTGGAGAAACCTGTGCTAAACTCGAGTATCTTAACGTCTGTCGTTGCTGATTTTTGCGTATCGTACATCATTTTGTTCGTTTTCGTCATTTAAATCCCTTAGTTCAATTGTTAGGAACGCCATTTAGTTCATTACTCATATAGGTTGCATCAGGAGTTATGCAAAAAGGTTGCCTAAAATTGTGGTTGTGCAAGCAAAGAGTGGGGGTTCATGTGGCAAGGGGATCCCCAACAATGTCGTAGTGAAGTGCATGATGCAGAATGTTCAAGGGTTGGGCCAACCATAGTTTAGGATGGCGGTGGGTCCATGCTCATTGCTTGGAAGGTGGATGCGGTGTGTTTGCAAGATACTAAAATTGACTCTTGGGATTTGGTGGGATGGAGCTCAGAATCTGACCCTTATCTTACTAAGTTCATCGTAGTGTCAGCAAATGGTAGATCCGGGGGGGTTCTTATTGCCTGGAATGGAGTGTTGTTTGACCTGGTTGACAAAGTGGTTTTAGTTCATTCGATGTTTGTTGTTTAGATCAGCACGAAGGATCAATCATGTATGTTGGTGATTTCTATTTATGGAGTTTTGAGTGCTTCTCTGAATGCGCTTTTGTGGGTCGATTGCGAGGTTAGCGTCAGGTTCCTGGATTTGGCTTGGATCGTGGGTGGTGACTTCAATGTCACGCTATGTTAGGACTAGGAGGATAGACCAGGCGAGAGAGGCGCGCAAGATTAAGAGTTTGGTTACTTTGCTAAGGTGGTGGAGGAGCTTACTTTGGAGGTTCTCGATGCGGCAAAATGCAAGTATACATGGAGATTTTTTTCCTCTAGATCATGAATCGATTGTTTCCTATTGTCTATTGATGTTCAGTTTAGCTTATGTTACTTCTCTCACTCAGTCAAGGTTGGATCATAAGCCCTTATGCTTGGACAAGTGCAGCGACAAAGGATCCTCCTCCTACTTTAGATTTGAGCGGTGTTGGTTGTTAAAGGATGATTTTAGAGATCTAGTTGTCTCTTTTTGGTCTAATTTGGAGGTACCAGACTCAACTATTGTGAAGTTCACTTTAAAGTTGGATGTGTTGCATTATAAACCACTTTCTTTCATGAAGGATTCTCGCATTATACATGAGCAGAGAAGGAGACACGTAGAAAATGTGATGGAAAGGTTGGACTTGTTGGAGGATTGCAAGAAGCTAGGTGAGGATGAGCTTGTGAGCAGTGAGGTTGTGCAGAAAATCCTTGAGAATAAGGATAGGAAGTAGGAATTGAAATGTAGGCAAAGGTCGCATCAGAAGTAACTGAAAGAGTGGGATACAAATATCAATTTTTTCATGCGATGGCAAACAGTAGAAAGAGAAATTTGATTCACTCAATCAAAGTAGGGTGAGGAATTTAAAGGTGAGGAGGAGGTTGCAAGTGTGGTAACGAGATATTTCAGGAGCACGAGCAAGCGCATGTCACATTGTGGGTCCACGTTGTTGTGCTTGGGTGTGAGTCTCATTACTGGCCTTGATGCGGAGGTGTTGACGAGGCCATTCGGGTTGCATGAGGTCCATGAAGCGGATCCAAATGGTTGCCTTGGGCCGGATTGTTTCCATGATTTCTTCTTCGGGGAGTTTTGATCTGGTCGATGAGGAGGAGAAGGGGTTGGTATCGAAGTTTGCATAGGGGAATTTTGGTTTCGATCGACTCAATCGATCATTCATTTTTCTATTACCTAAGAAGGACGTAGCCACAAGGAGGATTATCGTCATATTGCTTTTTCTAATGCGATTTATTTAATTGTGGCCAAAGCGTTGGCAAACCATTTGATGGGGGGGTTTTGAGCATGATCATTTCTCCGATTCAGAGTGCATTCTTGCCAGGCAGTCAGCTCATGGTCAGTGTGGTTAAGGCATCTGAGATTGTGACAGACTGGAGGAGGAGGAGGAAAGCAATGGGAGTTAAGGGAAAGGTTGATTTTTCAAAAGCCTATGATAGTGTAGATTGACATTTCTTGTGGACCCTGTTTAGAAGAGGATTTCCTGATAGGTGGATTGTGTGGATGAAGAGGTGTGTCATGATTAGGGGTGCACGTGGATCGGATTGGATCGGATTTTACTTTAATCCATGTCCAATCCAATCTTAACGGATTTTTATTTTTCGAATTCAATCCAATCCATCAAATACTTCAATCCAATCAGATCCAATCCATCGGATTACGGATTGGTTTGGATTGGATTGGATCGGATTTTTTACACTTGCATTTTCCCGCTCAATAATCTACTCTCTCGTGTTTGTTTTTTACAGCCCACTAGTCCTCGACATTTGAATAACATCTTAAAAATCGATAAGATGAATAGATGAAAAAAAGAAAAAAGACATAATCAAATGAAAGTTGAAGGATTCCAGTAATCCATTATAAAAAAGGGATAATTACACTCATAACCCTGAGTAATTTCGCAATAACATTCATAACCCTGCATAATCGCGAATTACATGGGAAACCCCGAGTAATGCTTAACTCTTACATGACATAACCCCATGTCATATTCCGTTTGGAGCCACCGTTATATTTAATGGTTTCCGTTTAAAAATACAAAATTACCACTAAAGTTCATTCTTATTTACAAACACATGCCATCCTCTGCCTATGAGCAGCTCGCCAGCTCCTCCTGCCGATCCCAGCACCGAGCAGCTCTCTTCGAAGCTCCCCGTCGGCGACCCGATGCCCAACTGGAAACCCCCTCACCCCACCCGCCCTGCCTCCCACGTCGAGCCTTCCCCTTCATCGGTCGAAGCCTCCCACGCAACCCGCCAAGCTTCCGAGCTTCTCTGACTAACCACCCCAACCCCCGACCGAAGCTCGAAGTTCCCCCCTACCGGCAGCCAAGCTGGAATCGACCCCCTCCCCTTCTTCCTCCGCCTGCAGCCACGCCTCCGTCCGCAGCCACACCCTCCTCCTCCTCCTCAGTGTCCACACCCACCTCCCTCGTCCTCCCCTTCTTCCTCCTGCCACGTCCTCTCCTTCTTCCCCCGCCACCCTGGCCTGGAAGACCCCCCTGCAAGTCCCGACCTTGCAGGCCCCGGCCCCTTTCAAGCTCCGACCCCAGAGCCTCCCGCGTCTGCATGCAAAGACCTCCGGAACCCCCCGCGCATCTGCAAGGCCTGACCCTCGGAACCCCCCGCGCGCTAACCTTTGACCCCTACCCCACTCGCCCGCACCCAACCGTGCCTCCCCGGAACTGCCCCGCCTGCCCACCCCCAACCGCGCCTGACAAGCGCGCCTGCCGGCTCCGACCCCGACCCCCGTAACTCCCCCTCCCTCCCCCCCGCGCGCAAGCGCGCCTGTAGGCTCCGACCCTCGTAACTCGAAGCAACGCCCGCCGCAACGAAGCTTGAAGCAACCCCCGTCTACAGGCCCGCCGCAACCCCCGTCTACAGGCCCGCCGCAAGTCCTGACTGTCTATGGGTCCGTCGCAACCCCCGTCTACAGGCCCTGCAAGTCTCGACCTTACAGGCCCGCCGCAACGAAACTCGAAGCTACCCCCGTCTACAGGCCCGCCGCAACGAAGCTTGAAGCTTCCCTTCTCGCGTCTGCCAAAGCTCGAAGCCCCCTCCCCCTGTTTTTTTGGCTAATCCCAGCCGTTAGATTATAGGTTGGTTAGATTAACTTGTTCATATGGTTGAGTTAACGTATTAAACTAACGGAGGGTTATAAGTGTGAGACGGAGTGACTTTATAGGGTTTCTTATGTAATTCGTGATTATGCAGGGTTATGATTGTTATTGCGAAATTACTCAGGGTTATGTGTGTAATTATCCCTATAAAAAATTGAAGACCACTCAATCAAACTAAATGATTTTATTGAATTTGACATATATGTTTCTTCTTATAAATTATGCATTTGTTTGTTTTTTACGATTAATTTTCTACAAATGATTAGAAGAATACTAGTTATCAAATAAGGATGCATAAACGACTTAGATAATAAAAAATGTGATCTCAATCTCTAGTCGGATATTGATGAAGTCCATAATTAACCCAACCACTTTCAAGAACACACGTGAAAGCTCTATAATATATCGTTAATAAACAATAATCAAATAACATTCGTAGTCGTTTGAATATTCAAGACAAAACTAACTTAAATATAACCGACCACTTGAGAAATATAACTATCATTTAAATTATACCAGAAATATAATTTATTTGTAAGATTATACTATACTAAAAATATACATATTTTATGAAAAATTGAATCGAAATCGTGTATCAATTTAAAAATGAAAGAAATTGAAGTAATGCTTATTTATTCTTAGATGAGTACAATACATTTAATCTTGTAACTGATCCAGTTTTATCTCTATGATAAGGTTTCAAGCTAGAGCAATTTAAAGATAAGAAGCAAAGAGGTCAAGAATAATTATCAAATGTACTAGGCAACTATCCCAAAATTAATTTCTTTTAATGAAGATCAGAAGAGTGGCAACATATTCAGGATAAATGGTGTCGCAGGGGAGGGGGATGGCGTTGTATGAGATGGGTGGCGACATCACGAGGGAGGGGTCAGTGGGTTGTACTAAGGGAAATAACATTGTGCAGGAGGCAGTCGAAATGGACTGGCAAAAAACTAAGAGGAATATTAGCAGTCAAGAGTGAAATGAGAGGGGGCTAGGAGGAGAATAAGCAAACAAGGTTTATAATTTTACGAATTATAGTCGTACTTCATTATTTTGAAGATTTAACATTTGACCTTTCAAGAGAGAAAAAATGGTGGTACAAAGAGGACTTGTATCTAATATTAATATAAGAAAAAAATAAGATGAATGGCATTGATTATGGTAATAGAGGAATTGAAAATGTGTGCACGTATATTATATGTATGTAAGTTGTTTGTATGCATGTGTATGTGTGTATATGTGTATGTGTATTAACGGATTATCGGATTGGATCGGATCGGATTTCAACAAAGATCCGATCCAATCCATACTGAACGGATTTAAAAAATTCCAATCCGATCCGATCCATGAGAATGATAAAACCAAACCAAACCAATCCAATAGCATCGGATTGGATCGGATTACGGATTTTATCCGATCCATGTGCACCCCTAGTCATGATTGCTTCTTGTGTTGTTCTTGTGAGTGGGCAACCAAGTGGGGTTATTTCCAGCCATAGCGAGGTGTTTGTCAAGGTTGTCCTCTGACCTTCCTATTGTGTGTTCTTGCGATGGATGCTTTATCTATTATGGTTGAACGCATGGTGAGAAAAGCTCCCGTTGCAACTACTCCGTGGAGGGGATTTCGATGCCCATTCTTCAATATGCAGACGACACCATCCATTTTGCAGAAGGAGTTCCAGAGAAGTTGCAAAGGTCTATGTGTGGTCCTTGACATCTTCGGTGGGATGTCTGGGTTAACACTTAATAGGGATAAGTCAGAATGTGTGCCTTTCGATTTTGAGGAGGAGGTCGATTTATGTACAGGTCGGTTGAGGTCCCCGCATAGGAATCTATCGCTATGTTACCTTGGATTGCCATTGGTAGTTGGGAGGATGCATTTGGTTGATTGGTTATCAGTGATTGCAAAGCTGAAGCAAAGGCTAACTGGTAGGAAGTATGTTTACTAATCTAGAGGTAGCAGCCTAGTGCTGTTGAGATCGGTTCTTTCTATAATCCATGTTTTCTTCCGGTCCTTTAGGCTCCTCCTTGTGGGAATGAGGAAGAGACTTGTGTGCATTATGAGATGGTTTTTTGGGCATCTTTCGGGGGTTCGAACGGGTTGCCTTTGGTGTAATGAAAGAGGGTTTCTTGTTCGAATGATGACGGCGGTCTTCGGGTGCATGGAGATGAATAAAGCCATGCTCAGTAAGTGGATCGCTCATATATGAGGGGATTACGGTAGTTTGATTTACACTCTGATCAAGAAAATTTATGGGTCAAGTTCTTTTCTAGGCCCAGAGGAAGTTGCGCGTGCCCTATCATACTTTTTGAGAGGGATTTGTGGCATGGTGCAGGATATTCACCCTTTCTTGAAGCCGAGAGTTGGGGATGATACTGGTTTTAGGTTTTGGGCCGACGATTAGAGTGATGGTGAGGCACGTGGTTTGAGATTCTCAGATCTGATGGCGTTGGTTGTTGATTCTGATTGTTCTGTGGCATTTGGGATACACATCCATTTTTCCCTCATTTAAGGTTTAAGCTCTCAACTCGACAAATGGGAGAGCTTTTGGTGATGCTAGAGGAGTTAGATAACGTGTATAGGCACATGGTGGGGCATGATTGCCGGAGCTGGCGTAATGGAACTTTCTCTGTAGTGAAGGTATGATGCAAACGGATTCCGTACGGCGAAAAATTATATTTTTTTTGGTGGGTTTTTGGTAGAAGAACGAGATGGGTTGAGAAGAGAAATTGGAGGGGTTGAGAGGAAGAAAAACTCGTCGGAACGAGGGGTTTGGAGAAGATAACTCGCCGGGAATGCGAGGGGTTGAAGGAGAAGACCGCGGAGATCGCGTGGAGGGAGAGAGAGAAGGAGAGGGGATAGAGATAAAGATCTCAATATTTAATTCATAACTGACTGATTAAAACAATGGGCTACCCTCTCTTTATATAGGAGAGAGGGTTTACAAAAATAGTAAATAAATCAAAATTAACAACTAATTTTATCCTAATTGACCTCTAATTACCTTAATTGGACTCTAAATTATTTAATTGACCCAAATTACATTTAAACTCTACGAAATAAACGTTGAGATCACAGGCGATCTCAATTATTTAATTAGACCAATACGACCGCTAAAAACGTAAATAAAATTGATTATTATTTAATTAAATAAATGTGACCCTATAATTTGGGGTCACGCTGCATCAACTCTCCACCGCTTTAAAATTCGGCTCCTGACGAATTGCGTGATGTAGGTGGATCGTTGGAGAAATCATCCTTGAATTGGGGCTTCAATTTCCCCCAATGCGATCATTTTCTGCGTTACGTTTGTAGTTTTTCCCATTGGGGGGCGTCCCTGCAAATTTCGTACCCCTTCAACTTTCTTTCCTTTCATATTGCTTTGGACCCTTTTGTAAATATAGAACTTAGGAATTTTGGAATTGTAATTTTCCCAATTGATTGTCCAACCCCTTAATCTCATGGGTTCGGTCCCTCAAATCTCGATAGGGTTCATTCCCTTCCCCACGAGGGGCGGCGGCATCGGGATCTGCGGGAGTGCTGCTGGCGAGTTTCGGTACCGCGGCGGCGTCGCGGGCGGTGGAGCTGCGGGGCATGTGCGCCAGAGGCGCGGTTTGCCGGGCGGCAGGGCCTGGGGACGATGGCGATGGGCTGGCGCGCGTGACGCGTAGTGCGGGGAGGATGGGGCCTCGTTGGGTTTTCGGGTGTGGCGCGGGGGGTTCGGAGGGGGACTGGGGTGATGACGAGGGAGGTGTTGCGGGGTGCGGTGGTAGGGAAGGGTGCGGCGGGTGGGGGTGGCGGCGGCAGGGGTGGGGGTGTGGGGAAGTATCGGTATGGCGAGTGAGGCGGTTGGGGTTGCCAGAGGCGAGTGCGCATAGGGGCGACGGGAGGGTAAGGTGGTAGGCTGGGGGTGCCGCTGGGGGGTTCGGGGGGTAGCAGGCGGAGGAGGGGAGGCCTGAGGAGAGGGCTGGGGTGCGTTGGAAGGGAATAGGCGAAGGCGATAGGGGGAGCGGCTGGGGGTGAGCCGCAGGTGGTGGGGGAATGGTGGAGGGTGCCGGCGGGTTAGGGGGGCTGAGGAAAGCCGGGAAGATACCTGGGGTGGAGGGGGCCGTGTCGGGAAGACCGGAGGAGGCGGTGGCATCGGTTCCGGTGACGGAATCGGGCTTGGAAGATGCTGGACAGCAACCGTGTTGTCTTCTTTTGCGATGTTTTCTTCGTCCAGACTTGCGGCAACGGCTTCGGTGGTTGGCGGCTTTGCTTGGGCGTCGCGGTAGGGCTTCAAAATTGGCCATTAGATCTCGAAATAGCGAGTTGAAGTTGATTTGCAAATCACGAACCATGTGCTCCGTCTCCTTGAAGGAGGCGTCGACGGTGGAGATGGTTCGTCGTGTTTGTTCGGATGAATGTTGATGTCGGTGCGGGCGCCGGGACGGATCGTTAGATCGTGAGGACGACCTAGATGCCATGCTCTGATACCAAATGATGCAAACGAATTCCGCACGGCAAAAATTATATTTTTTTTTGGTGGGTTTTTGGTAGAAGAACGAGATGGGTTGAGAAGAGAAATTGGAGGGGTTGAGAGGAAGAAAAACTCGTCGGAACGAGGGGTTTGGAGAAGATAACTCGCCGGGAATGCGAGGGGTTGAAGGAGAAGACCGCGGAGATCGCGTGGAGGGAGAGAGAGAAGGAGATGGGATAGAGATAAAGATCTAAATATTTAATTCATAACTGACTGATTAAAACAATGGGCTACCCTCTCTTTATATAGGAGAGAGGGTTTACAAAAATAATAAATAAATCAAAATTAACAACTAATTTTATCCTAATTGACCTCTAATTACCTTAATTGGACTCTAAATTATTTAATAGACCCAAATTACATTTAAACTCTACGAAATAAACGTTGAGATCACAGGCGATCTCAATTATTTAATTAGACCAATACGACCGCTAAAAACGTAAATAAAATTGATTATTATTTAATTAAATAAATGTGACCCTATAATTTGGGGTCACGCTGCATCAAGGTATCTAGGGCTTTGAAAGGCCCAATGATTTCTGACCCTGGGGGGATGTGTGGCTGATTGTAGAAGGATCTGGAAGTAGAAAATTCCCATGCATGTGAAAATTTTTATGTGGTTGTTTAGATGGGGGTTGTTAATTATGACAGGTTTGCATGTTTCGTTCAGGCAGATGATCCAGCCTATTGTCGGTGTCAAGAGGGTATCGAGGATGTAGATCGCATGTTCTACCAAATGTAGGAGTTCCTTGGAGGCTTGTGATCTATCTAGGAACCCCTGAGTGGCCCCCTGAGTGGATATTGATGGTGCTTCTGGATTCTAGGATTCCATAGGTGTTGATCGACATGGTATAGATAAGGAGAGATTGAGCTATGTAGCAATGATTAGGGCTCTATGGTTAGCCAGAAATGGGGTGGTATTTCCGCAAGATTGTTTTTATTGTGAAAATAATGTAGCGCATGCTAAGGCACCAGCTGATGGTTGGAGCTTGTGAATTTTTATTATTTACATTTAATAGGCATGTACAATTTTTGATGATTAAATGGTGAAGTTTTTGGACACACACCTATACATTTGAGACCTTTTTTCTTTCAAATAAATGAAATAGATCATATTATAGTTTATTTAAACCAATGTCTCATTAATAAAGAACCTATTACACTGGTGCCCCTATATTATTGACCACATGTCCCTCCCCCTCTTATGCCACTTCCCACTTACTCTCTCTCCACCTCATTGACCACTCTGGTTATATGGGGTTCAAAGGATACTAAAGATTGGTAGATGATGCTATTAGTGTCCTTTTGATTGGTTACAAACGATACTAAGTATGAAATAATTGGAAGTGGGGATTTTATAATTATTCATTGTTAAGTTAACATGTAAGCGACATACAAGGCTCATCTCATCGCCCCACAGTCAGATGCTTGTCCGTCCTTTTTGAAGTGTTCCCACCATTCACCGGCACCCTTCTGGAAGGGCTTGTGTGGTGATTCATGAGTTGCGTTCTTTCATTCATTCGGTGAGGGGGATGGAGGCATCTTCACATTTTAGTTGACAACACTGCAAGGGAAGGACATCTGAACACCAGATTTTCTCAGTTAACCATTCTAGTGCTAAATCATAGAGTTATTGTTCGAGAGACTTGGGTTGACAACCAATGGTTGCCGACTTTCAACTCATGTTTCTCTGAGCAACATGATGAGGACTTTATTCAACTGACTACCTTCATCTCTAGATTTGCAAGACCATCCAAAGGGCGGGATCATTAGGTCTAGCAATATCATTTTGTTTCCATTAAGAAGGCCTACCATGCCCTCACAGAGTTGTGTGACAGCCAAACAGGGGAGCCAAGGAGTGGGATTGCAAATTTATGTGGGCCCTTCGAATGCCCTATAAAGGTAAAACAAATTTGTGGATTCAACACCAGAATTAATACCTTCTAAAGTTAATGAACAGATTGATCGCAAGAATACACACGTAAATGTCATATCATCATTGATAAAGAAGAAACCAAGAAGGGACAAGCAAATATAGTGCAAACAAGAGAAGCAGCCATAAGA